>CM028367.1:2286657-2889024 GCA_016624345.1 Platycodon grandiflorus
TTTGGCGGGTCAGCCCGTTCTGGCCCGTTTGTTGGTGGGTTATGGTGGGTTACGGGCCAACCCATCCCGCCAGCCCGTTTTGACAGCTCTATCCATAACCTAAGTCTAAGCCAAGGTGACCAATGGGTCTGCGTGTCTATTAGAGTGGCAACTTGTACTTAGACATCGCTTGAATAGCTTAGGATTGCTTATTGTAATTAGCTCAGTCTTCAGAAGATAGCATGTTGTATATCAGCCATGTTCAGATCAGCTATCTTCAAGTCATCACCCAAGTTCATATCAGCAAAGTCCATCAAGTCAATCGGACAAGTTTGTTTCAGTCAAGCTTCATCAGCAAAGTTGAAGACCTAAGGATCGTCCGATCTAGACTTGTCTGAAGATATGCCTTTAGCTATCGGCAAAGTCATTCATTGACTTTGATACAACGATAACCTGCAAACTTCATTTAATGACTCTTTCCTTATTAGGCATTCATCTCAGAAAAAGGACATTCTGCCTATATCAATTGTCTACCTATTTTTGGCAAAATGACAGAATTCGGACTGAACCTGGCAGAACTACCTATCAGATCTCAACAGCAAGATTGAAGCATTTAATGCATTTAAATTCGAATTCTCCAAAGTTGAAGATCTCTAACGGCTACAAGGGCTTCCCTAAGTATAAATAGAAGACTATATTGAAGCATTGAAGAATTCTCTGGATCAATAGCTCTGAATTTACAACTCTGAAATCTTCATCTTCAACAAGCTAGTTCATTAAAAGCTTCAAAGTCAAATCTGTAAAAACATTCTTTGAAGAGCTCCAAACTGAGACGATTAGTCTTTCTAGCTCTTCATTGATTGCAATCTTTAGCATTAAAAGCACACGAGAATTATATCTTTGTAGATATTAATTCTCCCGCAAACACTTGGTCAACAAATTTTTTTACACGATCCATTAGTGATATATATTGTAAAGATTCTAGTGAAAAACATAATATACGAGTTTCAAATTCAAAGTTGACCACTTTGATTGTGGACGTAGCACTTATTTATAAGTGTGAACCATATTAAATTTCTTGTCTATTTACTTTCTGTGCTTGTGATTTGTTTTTACTTATTAATTTCCAGAATTCCAGCAACTTTTAGAATCGTGGATCTTGTCCTATCAAGATCAGCCATCTTGAACTTGTCATATACTTCACTCAATTCCGCTGCAAAATTCATTCTAACTTTAAGTGAAGTAACTTTGTAAAACAATTTTTAAAATTGGACATAGGCTATTCAACCCTCCTTCTAGCCTATTTGAGCACCTTGAGACCTAACACAAACACACCCTAATCTTGTCATTCATTCAAACTAGCAGAATTCAACTATTACTTAGAGAAGTTTGTAAGGTTTCTGCTACCGCACTTATTTTATTATTATTTATTTTTTTAGTCTTCCACAATGAGTCCCAAAACAGCATAGGTCATAGGTCTAACGCTAATATGTGCTAGTAGTACTGAGCTTGACACTAACCCAAGAAAACTTGTAACTGGTGAGAGTTAAAGTCGAGGCATCTCACTAAATGAATAGCTCCACACAGGAATGATGGTCAGTGGTCACTGAGCCAACCCTAGGTTTTGCTACCGCACTATTGTGCACCATCCTTGGTGCTCATTTAATAATTCCTTTCAATGTCATTTGAACTATAATGAAATGCAATTGTACTAAAATAACTTCTCTATTGGTGAATTTTGTACATATAAAATTTCCTTCTAGGCATATGCACTTGCTACGTTTGTACTTATATGCTAGATTTAAATTATCTTGGTGCCAATAAATAATTCCTTACAATGTTATATGAACTGTAATAAAATGCTATGGTACTAAAATAACTTTTCTATTGGTGAATTTTGTACAAATCACAATTTCCTTGCTAAATATATGCACTAGCGATGCTTGCACTTAAAAACACTTTTATGTTATATAAAAGTTAGTTCAATACTAGAAACAAAGTCAATGCAGTGTTGGCACTAAGAGTCCTTAACGAGTGGCCTAGTGATAGATTTGAGACTTCACAAAATGTTCGATCCCTTCCCATCCCCCTTAGAACATCAAAAAATAATAATAATAATAAAATAAAAACACTTGGACAAAGACAAAACACTTCCGCGTACAGAGGACAACTCCTTAAACCTATATTTGGTTTACAGATTTAATTTACAAATTTGGTTTACAGCTAGCTTAAAGTCTCGTACAGTACAATTACTAATGCATTGGTTGATTGTACTATACAACACCTTAAATCTAAATTTCAAGGCAGATCATCACCATTTTAACATGGAAAATGATATAACAACAAAATTGATTTACAGCTAGTTTTTAAGTGTTCTACAATACAACTACTGAAGCATTAAATAGTTATATTGTGCAACACCATTCCGATATACCTTCTGATTGAAGAAATCGATGTGATTATTTATGCATAATTTGTCCCTTCTTATGGGTTCACTTAACCCGGCTCCGAACACAAGAATGATGGCTCGGTCAGAGTTAACAGGTCAACCCTATCAGTCAAGCAATTAGAGTTTTTGTGTGTGTGTGTGTGAGAGAGAGAGAGATTGAATAAGAAAATCAAAAGGAGAAACTCTAATGAGATTATAATGTCAGACTGTGGAGGACAGTGTAAACATGATTCAAGACTACAACAGGAAGTACAAAAAAGTACACAGCAAACATAAACAAATACTGCATTAATTGGCTGCACCCTTTTGACAGAATGGCACAAATGAAAAGGATAATCAAGTTGCTCAGAAACAGTATAGGTTTTTTTAACTTATACAGCAAGCACATGGACCTCCACAATTCTACAGCTCACTCATATCTATTAAATATCTTGGAATATTCAACATGCACAAATCAGAACATGTAAAAAGATGGACAACTTTAAAAGGCTCCATCATGCTCCTCAAACAAATCAAAAAGCAAATAAAATTTGTTATCTAAATCCAACCTTTACAACCTAAATGAGAGTGAGATGGAATAAAGTATGTAGTTAGTGGGGCGCAGTTGTGATTAGAATAGACGTACAGCAGGAAAATGCAGAAGCGTGTCCAAACACGCAGTATTTCACGAATTTCGATTAAAGAATTCCTTAAAGAAATGTTTTATTATAGTAATACAACTTTCCACTATATATTACATTATGCACACGGCGGACGTTCCACATCCGCGTAACAGGTAAAATAACAGAGGCTGCATTAGTACCGGTACAAGACTGCAGGCTGTTTACAGTGATATATCTACAATAGGGCTATAAGCAGTCAGATCATGATAGGCATGTGGAACCTCTATGGACCTACTCATTAGTAAGCATTTCTGATGAATTCTCAGAAATTAAACAAATTGGTTTGACTAAATCTAATGTGAAAATCAAATTTATAAGACCTTACTTCAAGCTGGAATAGTGTGCCCCGGGGATTATACCTTAGAAGTCATCTCCAGAAATCTCTGGTTACAGAAGGGAACAAACACGCTGGAGCAACCTTTGCACATGATACTCCATAGCTCTTCTACCCTTCTTAAAGGGGCTTGAAGCTGTATGCATCAATGATTGCAATTGGTATAATCTCCTCATCTAATCTGCAACATACGACAAGAGTGTAGGAATATGGTCAGTGCATTCACAGGCTTGAGAACTATACTCGCAAACTGTTAAGCTTGATATATATTGTTGAGCCCCTTTGCGTAAGCTTTTAAATCAGTTGGTAACTGAACACAAACTAATGTTGCGTTTAGGATGTAGATGATCATCGACGAATGCAATCCGAGCATTAGTTATAATTCATCATTTTCATATTAACTCTTATTGCAAGATGCAATTTAGTTAAATTCAAATTCATAATGAGGTTAGAATCCCTCCCTCCCTCCCTGACGAATGCAATCCGAGCACTGGTTATAATTCATCATTTTCATATTAACTATTATTGCAAGATGCAATTTAGTTAAATTTAAATTCATAATGAGGTTAGAATCCCTCCCTCCCTCCCTCTCTCTCTCTCTCTCTCTCTCTCTCTCTCTCTCCTAACAAAGTTACTCAATACACCTTGCTATCTATCATATCTATCGTGTCTCAATGTGCACCAGCAATTCTAGAGTGTGGACATTAAGGGCATACATGTGTATGTACTACTCAAATGGCCTAAAAGTCAACTTCCTTAATTTTGGCAAAAAACTAAAAAGGGGCACTCAATTAGGGACGGATGGAGTAATAATACAAATATAAGAATAGGCTGCTCAAGACCAATTTTCATTTCTAGAGGTCCTGCAATCATTTCCCAGCTTTGGATATTAAAAACAGGGATTGAAATCGTCATAGAGAACCCATGTAACAAGACAACTTAAGAGATGAGTTATGAGCATTTACTTAGTTCTTTCAAATATCATTTGGTGAAGGCACATCAAGTTGTTCTTAGATATTGTTTCACTTTCAAAGAAGGCATTGTCTCATAAACTTGATCGGTATGACAACTAAATCTCTCCCCTCCATAATAGTCTCAGTTGGAAAAGAGGAAAAAAATAATCTCCTTCTTTGGAACCCAAAGCATGCAATTGAAAAATCATTTCAGCAATCTAATGGGACTAGGAAAAACAAGAAAGATAGGGAATTCTAACAACTGGAAAGCAACAATTTATTGTAAGAATAGAATCCTCCAGCTGCTTCTTTACTGCAGTCACATGGCATTATTGTTTAATGCTGTCCTATCTCACTCCTTGTAATCCAAGTCCTCTATATACTAGGCCACTTCATAAACTATTAGTACCAATATAGTTTTCAGAAACATCATTTCCTTACCAATGAATATGATGCAATGGTCTAAATACTAACATTAATACATATATCGAGTAAAATTGACTCACCATTTGTTTAAGCTGTTCCAGTTATCAACTTCTCTCGTTGATCAAACTTTTTAACCTTCAGGATGCCAACGAGGACTTGAAAGCCAAAAAAGGCACAAAAGAGATATGATATCATAGCAGGCCCCTGAAAGAGAAAAATTGATGTTATAAAGTGCACAAAAACCTAAGTTACTTGGATCCTTCATTTTTCCCAATTTACCCGTGTTGATGCGACATGACATGGGTGTGGATGTGGAAATGTTACACCAAATTAGTGCAAAATCTCATAATTTTGGTGGATCCGACGCCCAGATCTGATCCTCGTAACCAGGTACGTAGCCACTATAGGTCAAGGGAGTGAACTGACCCCCTGAACTTAGAAAACTAGCACTTTAGCCCTTAGATTTTTTAAAAAGATAAAATTTGATAGTAATATTGACCCTGCCATAATCCTAAAAAATCTCTACATGCTCATAATTTCAAAAAAGAAAATTATCTACAAAACATTGTCATTAATGTTTGAAAAAAATAATTAGTAGTCAAAACAATATAACATAAACTAAAAAGGGTCAAAGTGTTTAAACAAGATATGTTTTTTGATAAGTGTGTTTAAACAAGATATTAATGTTCTTCAACAAAATATCTTAGACCAAATTGTTGGTTTGAATTAAATCTAATTTTGAATTCAACAAGTATTTACAACTCTTCCCACGTATGTTGTTCTTGTTCCTTACTCCTCACTACTAATAGTCACCCTTGCTTAATCCGTTTTTAAAATATATTTTCTTACTATTTTAGATATTATTAATTTCTTAGTTATACTGAATTATTTATGTTATGTTACCAAAGCCGGCCCAGCCACAAGGAAAATAAGGCCCAGGCCTTGGGCCCCAAAAATTTGTGAATTTTTTGGACCCCAAAATTGTGGATCTTATTGTAAATTACCAAGGTTGAGGGGCATCACTGAAAAATTAGTTTTTCAACCCTTATTCCCTTTACCTTTAGACAGCACGCACCACACCACACCACAACACGCACATACCAAGAAAGAAGAAATTAAAAAAAAACCTCCCAAGTCCCACCCAACAGTGCCTACACACACACACCCCCCAACAATAAAATTTGTGATTTTGATGTAGATTTTGGCACAAAGTTTAAAGAGGCCGTTGATTGAAGCTAGCTTTTCAAAGAATTTTCGGTAATAAATACTCTCTCTTCCCTCTTTATTTTATCCGAAATTAGGGCTTTTGATTTGGGGTTAAATAATTTATTTAAGTGATAAATTTGTATAGGAAAACAATATTTGGAGCTTTGGTTGAGCTTACCTTGGAACAATTTGAAGGTAATATTAGATTTGTTGAAATTATTTGTTGGCTCATTTACTTGTGTGTGAATTTGGAATTTTTTATTTGGAATTTTTATATGGAATTTTTTGTTGGATAATTGTGTGTGAACAACATTGCTTTTTATTTGAATTTTTTTTTTACTTATTGTTACTCATTTACTTGTGTGTAACTTGTGCTGTTTGGGGATTTGTTTCGTTTGAGCTATTGTTGTGTGTATATATATTTGTTTGGTAATAGAATATTTATTGAAATTATTATAGGTAGACCGTAGACAAAATGTCATCACGAAAGTATCTTTGTGGAAATGAAAAAAGGAAGAAGAAGAACATGGTTGAAAAAGTCGATTATTCTACTTTGATTACTGATTTTGCTTTTAAATATGCCAGAAGAGCGACGTTTAAGTAGTACTTTGTAAATATGTCATGTGTTATGCCCATGATTTTGGAATGAAGTGTTTTGTTTATTATTTTTTATGTTTATTTTTTAAAATTTAAAGAAATAAAAAAAAATTATGCTACAAACTGGAAGGGCCCCGTCTGACATTACCGGCCTTGGGCCCCGAATTTCAAAGGGCCGGCCCTGTATGTTACTATTTTAGATATTTTTAATTTCTGAGTTATACTGCATTATTTAAGTTATGTATCTGAAAATTTAAGGTATTTATAGGCTACTTTGTAATTTTAAGCTGAAGTGTATACATTGAATAAATGATAGATTTACTTCCAAGAAGAAAGCATCATACAATGTTGTTATAAACAAATAACTTTTTCTTTGATTTACCAAGGTATCTCCAAGCCCGACAGCCTATGACTGATCCCCTAGGTACGGCCGGGCGCTAGAAGTGGAGACGTCTCCGAAGGAAGTTTTCTATATACACAAGAGTTCAAACCAAGACCTCTTGCCAAAGCGACTAGAGCCCCTTCCACTTTGTCAAATACTCCCTCCGTTCAAGGCAAAGAGTCCACTTTTGATTTTTTTGGGTCAACTTAATTAAAGTTTGACCGATAATTTACATAAATTTATTTGTTTTTATAAAGTTACGAGAGTTGTACTCTATAGTATTGTTAATGTACTTTTTAATTAATAAAATTTTATTTCCTAAAACACAAATAAAGTATGTAAAATTTTGATTTAATTTAGTCACATGTTGACTTTTAAAGAAGGAAAGTAGACTCTTTACCTGGAACGGAGGGAGTATCAAGTTCTATTTATATGTATTGCATAATCGTACATTTAATTTTTAGTACTAATTTTGTTATAATCATAATTTTCATCGATATTAATCAAATCTTGACCCCACTTATTTGAATTCTCGCTACGTCCGTCCTTGTGGCCGAGTCTTAGGAACATAGAGAAAAACAACACAGGAACATATTTAATTTGGGCCATTCAACCCAAGACTGACATGTTCGTGGCTAGCCCCAGTATTTTACAGATTAAGAAGCAAAAGGCTCTGATTGTCCAATGAGGAAGATGAAATCCCAAACACTTCACGAATGAGCGAATAATAGGTGTAGAGCATAATACATGGAACACCATGATCAAACGGCCAACTCCTCTCTCTCTCTCTCTCTAACCTCTCTTTCCAGCCACCAAATCAAAAAAATAGCGTTCCCAAACTATACCCGACCAAAGTCGTACCTTCGCGCAATTCTAATTGGATCAACCCAGTTCTCCAAGGCCATCCTAGAGGATGTAAGTACAACATGAAATCTTTATGCCATCGAGGCGTATGAAGACAGCACATTTCATTAAAGGAATTTCTTGGCCATGCTAGAGCCATTGCGCATGGAGATAAGTGATTTTCTATTGGAGAATTCTGCTATATAAAAATCTCGAGGTGCAGCCCCACCTGAAAGTATAATGCTAAGTGGAGAACTTCGAGAAAAGTGATAGCTAGAGTGATGGCTAGACTGAACGCATCAGGAAGTAGCTCCCTAGCACCCGCCTCGAAGCCAACGCACTAGGTATAGCCAAAATTTGAAAAATCGATGTTAAGGAATTAGCCTAGTTGCCCACAACTGATAAGATGGAAAGAATCCCAAGAAATTGATCCCCAAGATCCCAACTGTATACAAATAGTGGAGACTGTGCCCAGGTAAAGGTGGGAATGGATTTCCTGGGGTTTGCTTCCTAGCAAATGGTGATGTTCATGGATAGTCATAACAGCCAAAACTTGAGTCTTTTTCCTAGTGCTTCCGCTAGACCCGCAAGGGGAAAAAAATGGGGGACAGGACAGCAGGTGGAAGGGGGGTTGATGGCGCAGAAGTATCCCCTACTACATAAGGCTTCTGATTGACCAATAATGTGCAGCATGCTAGTTTCAACCGAAGAAAAAAACGAAAAGGAATAACGTCAGTTGAACATAATTAAAAATGGATGCTTACTCGGATTGAATTAAGATACAAAATTGTTGCAAGGTTGACTAAGCTTCCTGCTGCTACAGCCTGTTATCAAGTCCAGCAAGAAAAGAACATAACAATGAGTCAAAATTTGTGCGCTAAATAGTAACTAGAACATTGTGCTTTTGGCAAATAACAAAATAGTAGTAGTTCTCCTAAGATAGCAGACAATTTTTTACGCTCTTCAGATTTTCAACCAGACATAAAACAAGATATCCTTACTAATCAGCCCTTACTGATAATATATATAAGATCCTAAAATGTAGTACTGTCTTCTTCCAAAAAAATAAGTCATATTTGAAAAGTCAAACTTTTTAATATCATACTTTTCTTTCTCTCTATTTTTTTTAATTGCACAAGAGTTATATATTTTTCGTAAGACATCAAAACGAAAGAAAAATAATTGACAAAATATGGAGATTTGACGGTTGCATTTCAGAAATGCAGCTGTTATTTTATTTATTAATTTTTTTTTTGGAGGGGCGGGGGGAGCAAACCAAAATGGAAAGTATGACTTTTTTTTGGGACGGGGTGTATTAGGATTAGCAATTATTGTGCAAAATATTATTCAAAGCTAAAAGTAATAATTATGAAAACATGTACACAAACGACATGTACACAAACAAAAAACTAAGCTCATTTGGGATGGACTTATGGAACAATGCATGTAGATGTAAAAGGCTACAGAGGGACTCTGTGATAATTGTGATATCCCACATCGGGTAGATGTGGGACTTGTGTGTGCCTTATTAGATGTCACCCACTACCACTAGGCACCAACCTATCCATGGACTTTTAGGTGGCTTGTGGTGGGCCAGTTGACCTAGGTGCTTAGTGGGTCAGTGCGTGGGCTATGCGTGACGGACCGAGCTTCGGGCTCGGGTCGTTACAAATGGTATCAGAGCGGGTCCCGGCCAGAAATGTGTAGGAACACATCGCCCGGGGTGCCGATCCTTTGGACCTCCTTTGGGTCTTGACGAGGACGTCAAGGATTCAAGTGGGGGAGATTGTGATAATTGTGATATCCCACATCGGGTAGATGTGGGACTTGTGTGTGCCTTATTAGATGTCACCCACTACCACTAGGCACCAACCTATCCATGGACTTTTGGGTGGCTTGTGGTGGGCCAGTTGACCCAGGTGCTTAGTGGGCCAGTGCGTGGGCTATGCGTGGCGGACCGGGCTTCGGGCTCGGGTCGTTACAAACTCTCACGCACACATACAAAACACAGTTATATACACAAGTGGCCGCTCACAGTGAAAAGATTTGTCTGTTACAATAGATAGTAGTATTATAATTATAATCAGCTATCAACCTAGCTCGCTGAATTCTATCCGATCAACTAACATCCTCAATTTTACTTTATTTTTCTTAATGTATGTATCTTGCAATTAGTTGAACCATGCAAGGCCTATCAAGAATAATAAAACATAGGAAGCCTTTTGCCTGTCGTTTTCTAGATTGTGGATTTAAGATTTAATCTCTACAATTATTCCATAAGTATAAGAATAAACTTCATGTTTAGATACTGAGAACCACAAACATGTAGTTTGGTAATAGGTGGCATATTTATAGCTAAACACTCCCACTGGATTACAAGCCAGCTAAACTTACACTTCCTACTGTTTTTTGAACAGCAGCAACACGTTGAAATGCCCTCTCAGATTCCAAAGCTCGAACTCTAAGCTTCAAATCACCTTGCTCCTGTAAACAAAGCACAGACAAACGAAATAAGGATGCCTTTGTTTGATGGAGTATAACAAGTTGACACCTATTTGAAATGCCTGGATTAGAAGTTAAAACGGAAAGTAACATACCAATCGCTCAATAACTTCAGCAAGCTTTTCAACTCTATCCGCCTGTCTAAATAAGTTATAGAATGCACGAGATTGTCTATCCCATCTCTTTCTAAAGTCCTGAAAAATTCCACAAGATTGACTGTTAATTGTATTTCTTGATGCACTAAAGCTCAAGTATTTAAGAATCAATAAACTTAACCTTTAAGATGACTTCAACACCAGCTTCACGAAACCTTAGCAATTCCAGTGCGTAGCTAAACATTCAAGTATTAAAACATGTCAGAGATACAAATTTAACACCCAGAGTCTCAGCATAAGAAGCAAGAATGACAGCTTGAACTGCACTCACGGTTTTGCTATCTCAGTGATATCAAATCGAGGATCAAGGCCCTTTCCGATGCCATCCAACACTGTGAAGAAAGAAGTTAATCTGCTGAAGTACATATATCTAAATTTCTTCCCTCTTTCCGTATTTATATTTTGTGTGTGTGTGCGTGTGTGTGTGTTTGTGTGTTGGGGGAAAGTGTGAGAGTAAAAAGATTTGGTGTTTGTCACTGATGGCAACAGAGAGGGGAACATGTTGAAACGAAATACCTGAAAACGCTCTTACAACAAAGGTGAAAGTGGCCGGAAATCTGAATGGTTGATCTGCTGCAATTGCTAATAGATCTTCCCCTGTTCATAAGAATCCAACACCTATGAGCCACAAGCATCTTTTTCTCTAGTAATGAACTATTGCAAAAGATCGATTAATCGAACTATCAAATGTTCATACTTAAAGTGGCCTTTTACACTGGCTATGTGTAATTGCCCTAAAGAAATTACACATTTCACTTCCTTAAAATGATGTACAACATCTAAAAGAAGATAGTACAGCGACAGTAAACCAATTCCTAACATGAAACATACACATTTATGCTCATACACACCAGCGTAAAACATCTTACAAGGAACAAGATCTTAGAGGTTATATGAACCATCAGCTCTCAAGCAAGCGTCACTAAGAGCTCCCATCAGTCACTATATTGAACTCAAACATATTCAACCTCTGTCTTATGCATCACTGCTCAATTTAAAGGAACTTCTGCCTGGTTGTCCATTTGACACCAATAGGCTCTCCCCTAACAGTAGGAGTCCTAAATTCAATCATGCTTATCTTTTTTTGCAGCGAATCACAAGCAAATTCTAAATTGCCACTCTACATCTTTGTTCCTGGATCAGCCAACCAAACCAAAATGAATTTACCTGACAGGGTTGAACAACCAACTTCCACGTCTTATGACCACTCTATACTTGTCCCAATTTCTTGTGGTCGCTACATAAATCCTTTTCCCCCATTATGTTCTGTTTAATGCAAGACTTGCAATCTCCATTTCTTGTTCCCCTTTTATCCTAGAGGGAAAGAACAAAGACTATTGCTTGCATGTCTGTGTATGGGTATGTGGTGGGGGAAGAGTTAAATACAAACTGAAGAGAAACTTAACAAGTTAATGTTTTTCAGTTGCTAATGCAAAAAAAATAAAATGCAATTTGATATGCCTGTATTTTTAATTTTAAAAAATGACAAACAAAATAATAATAAAAATTTTCATAGCGCCAACAGTAGAAACATTCGGAGTGGCACATCAATGTAAATCTCATTGACTCTGTGTGTGCAAGAGTAACTATTCGTGTTATCGTGTCGTGTTTATGCAGTATCGTGTTTTCATGTTATCCCTGCAGAAATATATTAATTAAAGAAAACAATAAACACGAGGGGGACAACGAGCCTTACCCAATTTATGGGGGACAAAGGAGTCGGACCTCGGAAAGGAAATAAAAAAAATACAATAAGGCTTAAAGCCAAATAAAAGAAAAACTAGCAAGCAAATAAGAGAAACTAGATTACAAATCCAACTAATCATAAATATAACAATAAATGTTATTTTAACTAAACTTACAATTTCATGCCGTGCCGTGCCATGTTTTATCGTGTCATTACTCTCTATAATTCGTGTTTATAATTGTGTCGTGCTATCATGTTGTGTCGTTGCCACCCCTATCTGCGAGGGGTGGGGTTGGTTAAATACATACTCGAGGGAAAGTTGATAAGAAATTCATCATTTTACAGATACGAGTTGTAGTACGTAAAAGTGTGCAGAGTCTGGTGGGAACTATAACGTCATTATAGAACATTCTTGACATATGATTATAATATCTAATTGAAACTACCAACTTTGCTAACTTGACTTTGTTATAAAATCAAGTATATTCTTATGACCGGTCATCTTACTCCAAATTCCACATCTTATGACCAGTCTATACTTTGTCCCAATTGCTTGGGGTCGCTACATAAATCCCTTTTCACCACCATGTTCTGTTCCAATGCAAGATTGTTGTCATCTCCATTTCTTGTTCCCCTTTTATCCTTCATAGAGGGGCGGAATCACAACCAGTGCTTGCATGTTGTGTACAGGTGAGTGGTCGGAAGGAGTTAACTACAAACTGAAATCTGAAGAGAAAACTTGACAAGGTAATGTTTTACACTTGCTAATGCATTTAAAAATAAAAAATAAAAAGGTACAATTTGATACACCTTTTTTTTATTTTTGAAAAATGGTGAAAAAAATATTATGGAAATGATCTTAGCGCCAACAGTAGAAAGATTTCGAATTGGACTTCAATGTAAATCTCATTAACTTTTTGTGGTGATGGAGGTGGTGGTGAGGGGGGGTTTATGCCTGAGGGAAATTTGATAAGAAATTCATCATTTTATCATTTTTTGACAGAAAACTTGTGAAATTATCTTACCTAGTAAGAACGACCAATAGTAGAACAATTAGGACTTGGACATCAAGGTAAATCTCATGAACTTTGGGGAGGGGGGGGGGCAAAATGCAAAATGCATAAGCCAACACTTTGGGTTATACAAATACTCGTGGAAATTCATCATTTTATCTAAAATGACAACAAACTTGTGAAAATTATCTTAGCTAGTAAGAATGACCAGTAGTAGAGAGATTAGAAGTTGGACATCAAGGTAAAAATCATGAACTTGGGGTTGAGGGGGAGCAAACGTAAAATGCATAAGTCAACACTTAATGGGGCCATGAACCCCACCCAACCCCCACCCCGCCCTGTGTTGCCACCCCATTCGCTGGCGCTTGCTTCCATAGAAAAAGGTATGAAGATAAAGTTGTGGAATCAGATAAGAGCTACTGTCCGTAAAGGTGTGCATTATCTAGCAGAAACTATCATATCATTTTACTACATTCTTGACATATGATTACAATGTCTAACTGAAACTGCCAACTTTGCATATTGAACTTTCTTATAAGATCAAGTATATATTTAGACCAAGAATTCCAAGGTCTAGTCTTCTAGGCACATGCAGAATGCCGGAAGCTATATCTTGTCAAGAGAAACAGTGGCACTAAAAATTGATTTAATGGAATAAATAGATCAACAATCACAACAGAACACAAGGGTTAACATGGTTCACCCAAGAAATCCTTAGTCTACATCCACCCTTAGGCAGGCGGCAAATCCGCTATTTAATGATGTGGAGATTACAAAGCAATATAGAGACACTTGATCTCTCAATGAAGTTTAAGTGATTGTCATAAAACACTCTCAAGAATACAAGAGGCTCTATCAAATCTAGCCTAAACAAATAAAACACCAAGAAGTCACCGAACGCATTCTCTTACATTCGTATAAGAGATGCTACCAACAAGGACTCCAGAACACTAGGCCTCCACATTGGGCACTAGGACACCCGAGAGACACACCAAACCAAGTCACTTTTTGGAGGTTAAACTACTAGCCTTAATATATGCTAATAATCAAGGCTTAAAAACGATTAATTATCCAAATCCTATTAGGAAAACATATGCCTACTACAGACAAACAAATTAGGGTTAGGGGCCATCACTAGGTAGATAGAAACCTTCTTTGTGTAGACTTCCCAAACCAAATAGAAATTCGGGACAAATCGCCACCACAAATTCCATGAAGCCACCAAATCCTCTGATAACCCTGTCGCCTGCACACCATGCACACACCGTGGTGCACAATTGATCGTAATAGATGTCAAGCCAACCTTTTGGAGTTTTGATTTTAGAGTAATTTAATGTGCACAGGTGTTGACTGCCTTCTCTTATAAATTTTCTATTGCTGCTTGTTATCTGAATAACTTTTCGAGTTTTGGTCTGTCTTTGGCCGCTGGTATCACAGGCAGTGCTGAATTAATCCAACCAAGCTGCTGCCCTAGTGCATGTAGAGCAAAACATGCGAAGGGAGCAACTTGGTAATGATCATGAGCAAGATAAATAGACGTTGCACACCAAAATCTACGATAGGAAACTCCGATAGAATTTGGGGAAGAATATCATGAAGAAGATCCGGAGAGAGTTGAATGTACAAAGCATGAAAACCCTAACAGTTGACAATGGGGATGGAAATTGTGGTTATGTCGAAGCTTCCAAATTAGAAGTTGTTGCTTCTTGCTAAGAAAGCACACTATGAGAGTTTAATTGTCAGGAATTTGTACCAAGCTATGATAAATACCCAAATGAAGATGATACAAATGAGGTAAGTCTCTCTCCACTTTTTGATGAAGACATTGTAGGTTCTGTCATTGAGCGGCGGGTTTGATGAAAGTCCGGACTTCATCCTTCGCAAAAGAGGGTCATGAACACAGCATTGATAGGGAGGTCCCACAGTGTTCGATAAATGTTCATAGAGAGAAAATTTGGCCATTCTTAATTTTTCTGGCATAGATGGTGAATTATGAGAAAGAACCAATATTGTGTCGGTAGCAACAGAAAATTTCGGATTGTGTTAAGATGAGGAGAATTATGATCAGTTTGGAAAGACTTTGTGGAGCTCTGAGATCATAGAGGTGTCAAGATGGAGGCTGTGGCAATATTATCGCAAGAATAGTATGATACATTCTCAGAGATATATTGTTTCTTTGGCCTATCTATGAGAAACAAGCTTTTCCCCAAGTTCGTAATGAACAACCGATTAGGGATTTTGAATAATCAATGCTATTATGTGCCACGTTGGTGGTTCTACAAAAATAAAAATAAAAGGATAGAAAGGATTATTCCGAGTACCAGTTGATCATGGAAAATTAGCTAAGAAAATGAGCAATTTTTATTGGAGAGGGGTCCCAGCAAGTTTGAGGCATTAAAGGCAGGTTTTCATATTTTTTGGGATTTTGTAGTAGCTACTTGGTTATGGGTTGGTTAGGGAATATTCTGCACTAATTAAGAGGGTATTTGAGGAAGTTTGGACAAGGTTTACTTGGGGTTACAAGAGTGACAAGATTAGTAACTATGTCGCTTTTTTATTTGAATATTTAATCCAGTTTTGGGCTGTTTTCATAATTCTATCACTGTGTGCTGAGCTATCACTTCTATCAATTGGCTGAACCACTATCGAGATTGAATGATAATCTTTTAACTAATGCCATTATTTAAATGTAAATTAGTATTAGCATTTACCAAGAGTTTTGTTGCTTTTGGGACATAGTGTTGTAGCAGCTCATAAGGTTTGCCTTCTTAATTCATGGACAAAATCTTCTTGTAGAGGATATTATTCTTTGGACCATGATTTTTGGGTTTCAAATACATGAGTATGGGACCTAAACTTTGATGGTTCTTCACCAGCTATTGCTCAGATAAGGAGCAGTTGGTGATAAGGAGGAGTTGGTGAGTTCCCTTTTCTCTTCAACATTGTTGCTGATAAGGAGTTGGTGAGTTCTGTGGTGACGATAGGTGGGGGAGCTATCTCTTGGAACCCCACTTTCCGTCGTAACTTACAAGACTGGGAAGGAGGTTCACTGTTAAGATCCATGATCTTCCAATTCCCGGCTCTATGGAGGACAGTGTCATTTGGAAAGGAGTGAAGAACAAGAGGTTCACTGTTAAGTCGTTATATAATATTTTGTCATCCAAGGATTGGGCTGTTTTCCCCTGGAAACTGTGTGGAAATCGAAGGCCCCTCTTAAAGGCAGCTTACGAGGCCATTTTAACGGGGGATAATTTACGTCGCCAAAATCTGACCTATGTGAATTGGTGTCTTATGTGTAAAAGGGACGAGGAGAGCGTGGATCATTTGATGCTTCATTGTCCTGTGGCTAGGGACCTTTGGAATTTCATTTTTAATCCGTTCAAGGTCCCCTGGGTCTTGCCTAGATCAATTTGGCCCCTTTACAAAAGGAGGAGAAAAAGTTGCGTGTGGTTGCGTGTGGGATACAGCACCGCTAGGTGTTTGCTGGACAATTTGGTGCGAGAGAAATAGGAGGGTTTTTGAGAATGTGGATTCCTCTATTTCTTCTTTGAAAGAGTCCCTGCTCAACTTTCTATTCTTCTGGTGTTCGGACTTCTTCAGCTCATCCTTTAGTCGATTTTGTGGATAATATTGCTATTAATTAAGTATTTTGGACTGTGTATACAATCTTTTACTTACCAAAAAAAAAAATTCAACTACTCTAATTGTTTAGTAGCTAGAATTGATGACATATCTGAGAAAATTTGTTACATTGCTCAATTGTGCAATTGTGGTGTTTGACTCTATGGAGTCTAAATTTGGTACCAAGTATATATGTTGCCAAACGGTTAGGTTCATAGTACATGAATTTGTTGGTAGAGTTATCGCTGCGTGAAATTGATATGTTGGGAATAATGAATAAAGAGAACCAAATTGCAGGGGGCTGTAGTATCACCGACGTTTCATGATGGTGGAGTGCTAGTGAAATGCCGTAGTTGAGCTATGTCATGACTCCCGTTGCACACTTCTTGCTAGTTGAGGTGGTGACGAGACAAAGTGATTGATCGGGTCGTAGGGGCCTGGGATCACGAATGTCCAGCCACGCGCCCTCTACTTAACAGTTGACTCGGTACTCATGCTGTGTTGATATGCTGATTGAGGTAATAAGGTTGGAAGTTAGTCGGATGTGTACCTCAACCCCATATCCTTCTCGTATGTATTTACCTATACTGTTAAGCAATGAACTGTGAATATGTGTTATATGTTTATACAAAGCATGCCTTGTCGTTACTTATAAGTTCATGATGCTTTTACATAGTAGTTGAACTGTATTGCATGTCGGCTTGTCACGTAGCTGCATAGAAGTAACTTATTGAGTCGTTGACTCACCCCGTCCCTATTTGTTTTCCTTAGCTCGCTGGAACACCTAAGGTCATGGTCAGTGAGGCCGGTAAGGAGTTCGTTGGAAGCGTTCATGGGAGCTTGGGTAGTTACTCTTTTGCTTTTGAGTACTTGATGTATTCTGTGAGGATGGTGATGTAGAGTTATGTAAACTCTCTTTTGGGTAGCATACTATTGTATATTGTTAGTACTAGTATTTTGTTCCGACACGTGTTGTCGGGTATACTAGAGTTGTTTAACTCTATGTCATTGTATATTGTGGTTGTGGTACACAACATTCAAGCCAACAAAAATCTCAGGTACCAAGTGGTTAAAGCATCAAGTTTACCTATTAGGAATTGTTTACTTACAAATTAAGCAATCTTACATATTTCTTCTTATACCAAAAGCTTACCCCAGATCCCCTCCTTCAACCAAAATAAACTGACATTCCCCGATCCCCTTGATTTTGAAAAAAAGCAAGTTCAATGCAATAAGTCTTCTTAAGATTTTGGTTTTCTAATGAACACAAAATTTTCTTGATCAATAAAACTCACGAAGCAAAGAACCATTCCCACAGGATAGTGGGTTAGATGAAAAGAATTACCAATAGCAGCTAGCCTTTGCTTCTTCTTCTCTATTTTTTCCTCCTTGCTCAGTGGTTTTTTAAAACCAAGTTCTGCTGTTGCCAGCTCTCTCTCTTTTCTTTGAGCTACTAGACGCTCCTCAAAGCTGCAAAATATTAACTTTCACAGTTATAAAACAGAAATGATTGCACTTTGCACACACACCAACACATAAGAATTGAAATTTTAAACATTAATGTTCTTCCAATTTAGTAAATGAACTGAAGATCTATATTTAGGGTGTGAGCGGCCGAGCCAGGCTAAGCCGAGATTTTGAGTGTTCGAGTTGGCTCTTTTGTTTGTAATCGAGCTCGAGATCAACTCGAGCCAAGGAACCTGTGCTTAAGCCTAAGCTCAAGTGCTCCACGTTCAAGCTATCAACGAGCCCAGCATGAGGTTTACTAGAGCCCCAAGCGAAATAAAATTCTATGAATCATATAAAAATATACATAACTCATAGATATTTTGAGATTATCGACGTTGTACAAGCTGAGTTGGGCTTGGATTGTTTAACATCATGCTTAAAATCATGTGTAAACATGCCAAGCCGAGTCGAGCTTTGAGTGCACAAGCTTGACTCATTTATCTTTAATCGAGCTCAAGGAGAGCTCAGGCCAAGGAAACTATGCTCCACCCAATTCAAGTGCTATATAAATCAAGTTACAAGCTATCCCAGCTCAAGCCTTATTAAAGCCTAAGTGAAAATTACTATAGATTATATTAAACAAAAATACAAATAATACGTAGACACCTAGAATTGTCAAGGTTAATTTGGTCAACTTGAGCTTGACTCGTTTAACGTCAAGCTTAAAACCATGTTCAAGGCTTCAAGCTCAACCAAACCCAACGCAAGTACTCAAAGCATAACTCAGACTAAACCAAGTTAAGATTTAGAAACTCAAAAGGAGATCCAAGAGACAGCTTTAGGATTGAAATGCACCTATTAAGGAAGAACAGTGCCGTTCGTCTGACAGCAGTCATGTCTCCCGTAGGCACAAGAACGCCCATTTGCACCATTGCTTGAAGGACCTGCATGGAAGAATTTTTCAGTTAAACAGAAAAATAATGCTGGTACCTGCCAATAAAATTAATGTGAATAACTTACTGATAATAAAAATTAGAAATAGCTCAACGAGACAAATAGTAACAGATATAAGTAACCTTATTTGGATCCTTCTCATAAACTCCATAAAATACTTCCAGCAGACCTTCCCTGATATTTGGACTTATACTGCAAAACCAAAAGTGAGCATTCATTTGAAAGAAACATATATACGATCTTTTCCCAAAAAGGATTATTTCAGTTGATTTAGAAGCAGAGAGTCTATAACATACCTCCCCATCATTCCAAAGTCATAAAATATAAGCCTTCCACCATTAACATCATCCACAGCAATATTTCCTGGATGCTACAAAAGAATACCAAGGTTCTGATCATACTCTACAAGTGATTTATATTCAAGGAGACAGCAAAATTTCAACTATATTATCAATAATAGCATTTCAAGGGGTATGTAGGTAAAGGACATAAGGATCTTAAATGACAAGTTCATAATATATACGCTAGCTTAAACTAAAGAACAAACAAAATTGAAATAAAAGCCTCATCCATGACAAGAACTATATTTGTTTTTCAAATAATCCATGACGCACATACTTAATCATTCAGCACACCTAAAGGAATGAAGTTTTGTTGCCGATGAGAGCCAATATTATTCAAGAAATCTGTGACCCAGGACAGTCCAAGGGCCAAAGTAATATATTCATGTACCACCTGCTTTATTAAATAACAAATCATAGGAGGACTCACAGGATCAGCATGGAAGAAACCGTGAGATAAAATCTGTTCCAGGTATGATTCAACTGCATACCGACTCAACCTGGGAAATATGACACCAACATCACATCCAACTGGTTGATAGTTGTGTCACTTTATCTCAAAATATTTTTTTAATTTTTAAGAAAAAGAAACTCAAATTGCAGACTTCACACAATTCATAACTGGCAGAACATTATATTCACCTTTGGCGATCAACACCCAACTGATCTAAAGCCTGTATCCGGTTAATCTTGATCCCCGGGACATACTCCATTGTCAGAACCTACAACCAAAAGATAAGTCTATTGAAATAAAAATGATTAAAGAATAGAGAAGAAAACTGGAAACGAGTAAGTCGAGCTTCATGACTACTGAATGTTTAAACCTGTGGTGTGGTGTATTCCCAAAATATTGTGGGGACTTTTACATAATCCAAATCTTTGAAGTTTCTGGCAAATAGCTCTGCATTAGCAGCCTCCTTTGTGTAATCTATCTCCTGCAAAGTAGATCATAATGAGCAAGCCCTATTTAACCTTAAACCACAGAAAAAAAGAAAAGAATCACACATAATAAATAGAGCTAAAATTAAATTTCAACCTGTTAGGCATCCACAATGAGGTGGTAATAGAAATAAAAACTTGAACAATTCAAGTCATTAGGGCAAAGAAAGAAAAAGAAGATTGATGATATCAAATTCCTGAGACTCTTCTTCCATCTAGAGGAGATACTCGTTTACTCAGTACCGGACCACCCATAGCAGTCATATCAACAGATCAACCTATAGGTACTGTATTGGAGTTGAATCAGACTTCGGATCAACATATATTGATCGACTGCCTCCATTAACTTGTTACTAGCATATACCAGATCTAATACAACAACAATGCACGCATCACCATTAGTGATTACAATTGGTTAATTCTTTGGTTTTTTTCTTTTGGAAAAAACGATTAATCTCTATCAATACACGTGCTAAAGACCCAAACCATAGAGTACTCAGTACCAGTGCCACGAAAAGATATGTTTTTAGATCTCAAAGAAATTATGTACCGAAGGGGATTCTTTTGTGTACTGATGGTACTGCCAACTTGGAATGACCATGAAAATCTACGATTTTGGGTCATGGAATAGGCATCCTGAAAATCTTAATCTTGACCAAGTTATCGCTGCAAACCCCAAGACATTATTACAGCAAAGGATAAACAAAAATCTAAACCTCTGATTCAAAATTCTCTCGATTCATCTCCTCACAAGGAATTGCCAAACCAATTAACCAAGGAAAAAGAAAGGAAAAGAGGAGGGAAATGCAAGAAATAATTTGAAGAAAGTCAGAGTAATATTACAGCCAACATGCTTCATTCAACCATAAAATATTTATTTCATTTGATAATTTTAGTTTGCAATCGATTAGGCATCAATCAATTATGGAATAAGAGTAAAGATAGACTCTAAAACTGTTTGAAATCTATTCAGCATCAAAATGATAAGTAATCTAGTAAAAACTCCATCATCTTACAATAGTTGAAAAGCTTCACTCAATTGACCAATTAACTCAGATTCTTCTTTGTGACAAGTTTGATGAAGCCAGAGTAATCAAGGACCACATGGTTCTACGATTGACAGTCACCATGTTATCTTGTCCTTACCAACAACTGCTTAACTTTAGCACAGAAAACCTATGTTTTGAAAAGTAAGGCATCCTGAAAGGTGACAAGTACAGGGATGCATCGTATCTACATGCCACATACACGAGATTACTGTGTTACATGGACTCTTCATTTTTGCCAAAGTACTCGTCTTGAAATGGAATGACATGGGTGTGGGTGTGTGTGGCAGATGGACACCTACATTTAGTGTAAAATCTTAAAAATTTTGCAGGTGGGACACCCAGATCCGCAACCGTATCTGATCCTCATACCCAAGTCCATGTAACCTAGCACAAGAATCTTCAGAATAGAAAACCAAGAAGTACTCAAGTACAAATCCCCTTAACTCTGTAAGAAAAATTAATATGCTTCAGGTACACTGCATTCAATATTCAGGCACTTCTTATCAAAATATATATATATATATATATATATATATATGACGGAGTATTCAATGGTTGCTTCATCTTTCTAACCATCAATGGTTACTGTTATATCAACCATTGGATCAAAAATCATAGGTTGAGATTAATTGCATTAAATGACTCACATACTTGCATTAATTGCATTCTCCAACTAACCATTAAATTTAAGCCATCAATTTTTGATCTAATGAATAATAATAATAGTAACGATTGATAGTTAGTGAGATATAGTAACCATTGAAAACTCCCCCATTTATATATTTATATATTATATATATATGTGTGTGTGTGTATATATATATATATATGATATATATATATACACACACACACACACATGATACACACACACACACACACATACACACACATATATATATATATATATATATATATATATATTCAGGCACAGAGAGACTCTGTTACATGGAGTCTTCATTTTTGCCAAAGAATCCATGTTGACACGACACGACATGGGTTTGGCCGTGGTCGTGGCAGTTGGACACCCACATTTAGTGTAAAATCTAATAACTTTGGCAGGTTGGACACCCCAATCACCATCTGTATCCAATCCTCGTACCCAAATCCATGCAACAAACGGAGAGAGAGAGTGAGAGGGAGGAAGAGAGAGAGAGAGAGCAAGTTCAGTGATAAGTGCATAATTTTCTATATATTTTCCCATATTTTATCTCCCTTTTCTATGAATTTCATATTTATTTTGCTCTAAAAAGTGCATTTATTGTATTCTTTTGTATTTCAGATTTTCTGGGCATTATTGGAGCTTTAAAAAATCATTTCATAGCAATTTGGGAGTATTCAAGGCAACCCGCGAAGTTTTGAAGTGATTAAAGCCATTTGATCGAGGTCCGTTAGCCTTCCGTTAGTCATATACAAAGGATAGGACTAAACTGAAAGAGAAATTATACTAACGGAAGCTAACGGAGGTTGACTTAGGACTAGAATGCAAAGCCTGGGAGGACAAGGGCTGCGGCTCGCTTTCTGGATAAATCAGGGGTACCGGAGCAAATAACACGAGTCAGGGGGTAGCGCTGCAAAGCGCTAGAAATGATCATTAATGTGTTGTCGCTCCCTCAAGCTGCCACGTGTCCGCTCCAAGCTCCAGCCCATCGACCCGCGGTTCTTCATCCGGATCCGAATCAGATCCAGCCCATTTCCACCTTTTCTTGCCCACTTTTTCTCACAGCTGCTACCCATATTCCTCCACTCGGATCCAGCTGCTCCACCCAGCTCCTGCCCCACCTCCATGTCGCGACCCAGCTCCTATTTCCTCCCCTTTTTAGCCCTAAAACTTAAATTTATTCCCATTCTACCCCTCAGCTTGCTTTGCACTCTTCATCTCTCCATTTTAATCTCCCAGGCAGTGTAAAACGGAAGGAGCAAGCCCCATTTTTTGGGGAAGAACTCTAACTCTCTTTCTCCCCCTTTCTCCACCCTTCCAACATAAATTAAATGCCTTCATTTTAAGGCGTTGGAACATCAAATCAAGGGCCAAGGAAGCATTTGCAAGGCTTTGCAACCATGGATTTCGGCATTAATCGGTTTAATTTTTTCTATCTTTATCTCAAAATTAATGTTGTAATTTCTTGGAATCTTTGTCTTGTAAATGTGAAATTGGTGATGAGCTAAATATATTTATGGATTGTGATTATTTTCTATGTTGAATGTGATGTTTTAGTTTAATCTCTCTCTCTATTTAGTATACAATCATGCTATGTTACTAAATTGTGGGCTTAATGCTTTTAATTGATTTAACAATTAATTAATTGATTTGAGAAATGTTTGGATCCGCGAGAGCTACCTTATATTTCGGACCTAGAAATTTAGTAGTTGGTGTCTGTGACACACACCGATAGCCTCCGGCTACTGGCATGACTTGTAGAAAAATAGAGAGAATATCTCTCTACAAAGTATTACCCATTATCTTGGTTATTATTGTGTGATCTTAATGCTTTTAATGGAGTCGCGAACCATTAGATGATCACTAGAATTATAGGGTAAGATGCGAGAGCCCGTCCTATAATTTCGAAAATCACAATAATTGTCTTTGTGACGCCAGACCGAGAGGTAACGAGCGTTCTTAGATAGTCATGGGGTGCTTAATCGATAATGCGGCTATTCTTTCCTTGCAATAAGATGCGAGAGCCCGTAATGGGGATTGGTAGCTGGACTTGCTATAAGATGCGAGAGCCCGTAGCGAATACTATCAACGTGCGCCCGACTACCAAGACTTGAGTTAAAGAAAAGTAGAGAGAGGGTTAAATCAGACATTGGCTAGACTAGAAATATCACAATCCTATCATTTTAACCTTGATTTGATGTTGCCGCCGTATCATTGTTGTTGCGTTAATTTAATTTACTTTCTTGCTTTCTTTTTCTTTATTTTCTTTTTATTTCAAATTTCATTTTCATTCGCTTAGATAAAGTTAGGTGTGCCTAATTTTAGTACTTAGGATTTATTTCTAGCACTATCTCTGTGGGATCGATACTTGTGCTTGCACACTTTATTACTTGATACGACCGGGTATTCTTGCCTGAGTTGCATTTTATGCATATCATTCAGCCACCTCAAGAGCTTTTGCTATAAGTAGAAAGCCTAACTCCCTCAGCCAACCTTCTGTTTCTCTCTCCACAAGGATTAGATGAAGCATAAGGGAGCCATTCCCCCATCTTTTTCCTCATTCCTTATCCTGATTCTGCTCCCTCAGTACTCTCCCTCTCCCTCTCCATTTCATAGTTAATGGGTCCATTATTTCGGTTACGCTCATAGAGCCAGTACTAAGCACATATTTTATTCCTGTATCTGATTTTCTGACACAAGAAAATTGTCTTCCAGCACTCCTCGAAACCTCACCTTTATGTACTCACATAAGACTTCAATTCACTTCAAACTTACATTGGAGCTTTTTGGTAATTTTTAAGTAATTTTGGGATGTTGAAGCTAATAAAAAACAAATACCTGATATAAAACATTTGCACACTCATCATAGATGGCAACCCAATCCCTTTTTGCACCATCAGACTTGGGGTCAATTTTCTGAAGATATTCTGCTATCACCTGAGAAAATCAAATGATGAAACTTGTCAGTATGTAATGCAGTAGATTCAAAAACATAAAATAAATAAATAAATAAATAAAAAGCCAAAAGCAAAATTTGATTCGTATGTGATCAGAAAAAGAATTACAGCAGCAACATAACTGTGGCATACGAAAGCATCCAGAGCTCCTTGTTCACACAAATCATGTTTTCATCATACATTGGCAAGATAACTTAATATGAACTTCTTGTCAAATTTTGAAAGAGGTAAAAAAAAAGTTACTGTTTGTGCAAGGGAGTTGGAGAGTGTAAGACAAGATCATAATGAGCTTTATATATCGGTTGGGACTGCAAAAGTATTGGCCTGGTGGCATGAAAAACAACACACACTCAAAGAAGTTTTAAACCTATATAACTAACCCTTAGGTTTTTAAGATCAATATCAAAAAGAGCCTTTAGACCCGGTCTTTGTACTTTAACAACTATTTCCTGTCCCTTCAATTTTGCACGATGAACCTGACCTGCATTGTGGAAAACAGAACTCTAATCAGATACTTTGGCACAAGTACTATACACACACTGATGAGTGGTTGGAAAAAATTATGACATTAAATGCAAGATAAATTAAAGATTACCGAGACTAGCAGCAGCTATTGGCTCAAAGTCAAAGGAATCAAATATATCATTAACGGGAGCTCCAAGCTCTTCTTCAACAATTGAGACAGCAGTCTCTGATGGAAAAGGAGGAACTTGATCCTGCATGAAATGTGAAGTATTAATGCCATACACATGAGATTGGATGGATGTAACTATATAACCAATAGAATCCTGGCAGGAAAAAAAATATTTGGGAAAAAGATATAGATTAGTCCATTTTCTGAAGTGGGTCGTAAAGCATACGGAAATTACATCGATGGATAACGAAGTTTAGACAGTACAGTTTTACCGAGTAAAACTGACTGACTGACTTGTTTATACTTTTCTCGATTAGAAATACTTTTTTTCCGCTGCCACAATATTTCACCAAAAGAAATCAGGAAGATGAATGCTCATAACGAACAGGATCAACTACTACCTAGAATGAAACCATTATCCATTTCCTAGTAATTAAGAACAGTACACCCACGCATTTCTAGACAATAACATCCAAATATTCTTATCCTTTTCTTTCCTTTCCTTTTCTCGGGTGGAGTTCTAATTTCTTCTTAAATATTCAGATAACACCATAGTTATTAAAGGCGAGAGGCGAGAGGCGGGCGAGAGGCACTTTTTTGAGGCAAGAGGCAAGGAGAGAGGCGGGCGGCCGAAAGGCGAGCAAGGCGACAAATTAGGAAATTTAGTATATATATTTATCTATTTAGTTTTAACAAATTTCAAAGCATGTGTAAATGAGAATAATATATGAAATTAAGTTCACATATAATATCAATAAGTCAACAACAACAAACTCAACATTCAAACCTACAATTCCATAACAAAAGATGAACTTACGAGTTAAAAGTTTAAACAAAAAAATAAATAGTCATGCAACAAATGAAAAAAAATGTCATGAAAAATAAATATATCATTTCTTTTCGAGCTCGCTCTTCCCGATGAGGCTGGGGTTGGGGCCGTTGTAGTTGGGGTCATCATATTAAAGCCTAAAGAGAACAGAGTAATGGAAAACAAAAAAAAAAACCTGAATAAACCACTCTTTTTTTGGTCTGTTAAAGAAAAGAAAAAAAACAGATTAAACTGTACTCTTTTTTTTGTCTGTTAAAGAAAAAAAAAAAAGATTAAGCTATACCCAATAACATAATAAACTCAATGAAAAAAAAGTAAAATTAAAAATAAAAATAAATTGAGACTGGCAAGAGGGAAAGGAAAAACAAAAAACAAAAAAAATAGAAAACAAAAAACAAAAAAGAAAGAAAAAGAAAGAGACTGGTTTGTTGAGACTGGAAAGAGAGAAGAAAAAAGAAAAAAGAAATAGAAAAGACGAAGAAAACGAAAAAGAAAGAGGCTGCCAGAGAGAGAAGAGTACCTGTTTGTCTTCACCGTGGTCGCTCGCAGGGGTCGCTCATAGGGCTTGCTCGCAGGGGTTGCTCGTAGGGCTTGCTCGCAGGGGCTGCTCGTAGGGCTCACTCGCACGCTGGAGCCTCACGGTTGTCTTCGCCTCCTTCGTCTAGGGTTTGTTCTCTAGGTAAGTTTGTTTGCGTTTAAGCGTGCACTTGAGTAGAGGGAGAGAATCAAGTCAGTAGAAAAGGGTTTTATTTTTTACACTTACCTATTCTACGACGTTTTGACTAAAAAAGTAAAACTTTTTGGGCTGTCACAAAGGCATCGCCTCAGAACGCCTCTTGCCTTGCTCCGCCTCAACTACACTTCTCTAAAACGCCTCGCGTGACCAAATTTGAGGCGGCAAAGCCTCGCCTCTCGCCTCTCGCCACTCGCCACGCACGCCACTCCTCTCACCCTCTCGCCCCTCGCCCCTCGCCAGCGCCTTTCATAACTATGGATAACACCCGTAATAAAAAAGGATATGAATGATTATGGCTTGTGTGATAACCTTGCATTGACCAAACTGAATGGCGAAAAAGGATTCATGTAGCCGAGTCCAAAGGATTGGGACAAAGGCTGAGTTTAGTGAGCTTCATAAATGTTCTATGACGAACTTAATACCTCTGCACATTTACTTGCCTTCCAAGTTATTCATTTTTAGTTTAAATGTGATCTCCTCCACCTCTGCAATAGTTAAAAAGTTTTTCTTTCTCATACCCACACAACTGAGAAGAAAAAGAGAAGAAGAGCAAGAGACTGAACAGATACAATAGCGGGAAGGACAAGAGGAACTTGCACATCTATATTTGATACTTTTTTGTAATTAAAATCTTACACGACATTCATGGAACTTCAATTCTGAAAATGTCTATTGTTACTAGAGCATGTCCATACAATTACTCAACGATGACACTAATCATATTCTGGTCTCAGGTATTGCCACACCATAAAAGCATCATAGCATTCATTGAACAACGACTGAAGACTTTTCAAAGTAGTTTAGCTTTGAAGAAACTACATATTATTCTATTTCAACGAGATATAAAATGCAAAATTCATAGTAAAGAAGAAAAAAATAGATAAATTAATTAATTAATTACAGCTAGTAGCACTTAAAATAAAAGTAGATGGTGAAAAAATTAAGTGGTTGTATACCATCAAATGGGCCCTGATTCTACCAATAATAAACTCGACAACTAAACCGTCACATCGCTTAAAGGAAGATTTTACTTCGTTACATAACATTTGTCAACAAATGCTTTTTCAGTTAAATCCAATGCACAGAAGTATACAATGGTCTAAGAAATCCAAATAATATTTCAATTAAATTAATGTTTGACCTGAAGTTCTGACAACTGATCAACATATTCTTGAGCAAGAATGTCCACCCTTGTCGAGAACTGCTGCCCAATTTTGATGAATGTAGGACCTAATCTCAAAATACTCTCCTTCAACCATTTGGCAAGGGTTTTCCGCCTTTGAACTTTCTTCTCCTCCGTCACTCCACCTGCATATAATTTCTTAGAATCAAATTAGAGAACAAACACAAAGCACTTTGTAAGTTAGATTCTTCGATGTAGTAATGCTGCGAACAGCATGCAGATCTAGATTCTACTTATAAGATCTAAGTTACAGGGACTGCCCATTTTGCCAAAGTACCCACGTCAACCCAATATGAGATATGACATAAGTGTGGGTGTGGGTGTGGGTGTGGGGTGTGTAAAATCTTAGATTTTTGGCAGGTCGGATATCCAGATCCGACCCTCATACCTGATTCGGCATAAAATAGTTTAAGATTCTTTTCTTTACTTATTTATTTATTTATTTTGATAAGTAGTTTAAGATTGTTGTTACCCCAACATTCAAAATCAAAACCATGAAATCATTGCACAGACCAAAACCTTGAATCCGCAATTAGGAAAGATAATTTGGTACTCATATTTCTGTAGGCTTCAAATCCATTTTGTCTACGCAGCATCACTAAAGACGTTATTTGTGTTACTAACTTTGCATCTAAGTCCTTTTATGCTTGGATTGTATATGCAGATACTACTAGGATTAGCCTGCATGGTAGGATCACGGCATTGTAACAATATAAATACTTGTTGTACGTTTTCATTGAGTAATACAACAATAGAGATTGTATTCTCTTGATTCTTTATGGTATCTGAGCTTTGCACAAAATTTTCTTCTTCGTAAATTATGTCCACCCAGCCTGCAAAACGTGATACCGAAGGTTCGACATCAATCGTGAACAACACGATTGATGCGAAATTCCATTCTATTTGCATCCCTCGGATAACCCTGGACTGATTTTTGTTACACAGGTACTCACCGAGACTGGGGATAATTATTTCACTTGGAGGAGTAGCTTTCTCAATGCTCTCCAATCCAAGAAAAGGATGATTTTGCAGATGGAACCATACCAAAACCCGATGTCAATTCCGACGATTTTCAGCCTTGAATTCAATGTAATGCTACCATGCAGGCTGGTAAATTAAATTTGCAAAGAGCTACAGTCAGGTGCAACCCACGCCAACACTGCACATGAAGTATGGAGTGACTTTGAGGAACTATTTACCCAAGGTATTGCTCCTAGGGTGTATGAGTTGAAGCGTCAATTGCCTTGTTACAACAGGAGAAGGCTGCAATTTCCACATAATATGGAGCGAACTACAACACCTTAGGCCTGTGCTGAGTTGCACTTGTGGAGCAGCACGAAAGATCAAGGAGATGTGTGAGAAAGGAAAGGTCTTCCATTTCTCGATGGGATTGGACGAAGCATATGCCACCGTTGGATCTCAAATCCTCAGTATTGAACCGTTACCTCCAATAGGACGAGCTTACGCATTGGCGGCGCAAGATGAAAAACAACACCATGTAGCTGCTGCCAGTGATTGAAGCTACCACCTTGCTGACCAAGACGCCTTTGGCACAAGAGTAGAGAGTAGACCGAGATGGGGGTGAACAGCATGAAGTTAAACTACATTGTACTCACTGCAACAGGAACAACCATTTGAAAGAAACTTGTTTTGAGTTGCACAGCTACCCACCGGGTTGGAGGAAGCCACAATCAAAGGGTGGAGACATAGTTATTAAAGGCGACAGAGGCGAGTGCCTCAGGCGAGAAGCGAGAGGCGAGGCGAGGGTATGTCGCCTCAAAAATCTCAGGCAAGGCAAGGCAAGGCAAGGCAAGGCAAGGCAAGGCGATGTTAGAGAAGCGACCCCAGGCGACCGCCTGTTTCGCCTAGGCGTGAGGCGAGAAGCAAGCAAAGGCGACGCTTGGTGGAACTTTGGCCGGATTTCGAATTTTTTTTTTAGATCTAGACATATTTTCTTAGATCTAGACAAATCTACTAAATATTTGCCCAATCCAAGCCACATTCGTCGTCTCCTTGAGAAGGCGATCAAATCCATGTAATTTTTACGGCCAGATCTCGCCGGAAAGTTTGCCAGTGGCCGGCGGCTGCGCCAGAATCTCACCGGAGGTAACAGAAAGTGTCGCCGGAGAGTGTACAGCTCAGATTCAAAGTTAGATGGCTGGTTTGAAAAAGATATAGATGGTTATTGTTTATATTTTTGAGAATCCACCTTTAACCTTTGAATTTTCAAAAAAAAAAAATGTAGTTTTTTGTTTAAATACATAACTTAAAAGTTAAAAATAGGGTTATTATTATTATTTATGGACCAAGTCACATAAAGTATTTTTATTTATAAATAGTTTATGAAAAAATAAACAACATATAATATTTTTAAATTATTTTTTCTTAATTATCGCCTTGTTCGCCTTTTGCTCGTCCGCCTCTCGCCTTGAAAAAGTACCTCTCGCCTTCCGCCTTTAATAACTATGGGCGGAGATCAGCAGCGTACTCGTCAAAATATAGCAGCAGATTCGGGTTTTGCCACAACAATTGACATGGCAGCCTCAAGTTCGACCGGTAGCACCTCCATTCCAAGCCTCACAGCCGCACAAGTTCAACAATTAATTGATCTATTGGGCAGACAATCCGGGACAGCGACTGGGCCTTTGGCAAATATGGCTTCACAAAATTTTTATGGTAAGACAGTCATGGATAATTAATACTGGCGCCACAAGTCATATTGCTTGCACCACAGACTGTATGACTAATGTTCACGTGCATCCTCCAGTTCCACCAGTTCAAATACCGAACGGAGAAAGCGTTCATGTTGAATCTTTAGGCCGAGTAAGCCTTGGCACTGATTTACGTCTTACTCAAGTCTTGGGTGTTCCCAAATTCTGTTTCAATTTGCTTTATTTTATCCAATTTACTCGATATATGAATTGTGTACTAATTTTTGGACCCGATCTTTGTGATCTTTATGTGATACAGGACTCACGTTCGAGAAAGTCGATTGGAGCGGGTAGGGTGCGAGATGGAACCAACGGAGGTCGAAAGGGTTCTTTTGGCTAGAGGACATGGTACAGCAGATTTATGGTATCGCCGCTCGGGACATTTACCAATGAATCATGTTCTGTAAGTACCAAATATATCTGTCTCAGTTGTTGAGCCAAACAAACTTGATTATCTTTTCCGGTTCATACCAATAAAAACTTACATAAGTTTGATTTAGTTCATTGTGACATATGCTCCTATCGTGCTTAGTCGCATTCAGAAGCGCATAATTTTCTCACTTGGGTTGATGATCATAGTCGTGCCACCTCGGTTTTCCTTAAGAAACACAATTCAAAAACACGGAGATATCTTTTCTTATATTTTAATTGGGTCCAAAGTAAACTCACTTTAATACTAAAATTAAAGTGTTCCGTACTGACAGTAGACTTGAATTCAGTCACGTGGAATAATTGAACTATTACTTTGAGCTATGGGATGGTCATGCATACAAGTTGTACTAATACACCACAGCAGGGTTGTTGAGCGCAAATATAGACACCATTGGAAGTATCTAGAGCCTTGCTAGTCTTCCGATTAAATATTGGGGTGAGTGTGTTCTTACCGCGGCTTACTTGATTAATCGCATGCCACTCTCGATACTTCAAAATAAAACCCCTTACAAAATTTTGTACGAGAAATTGCACACTCATGATCATTTATGAAGTTTTGGTTGCGTAAATGGGGAATATTTGTAGGATATCATCAAGGACAGAAGGGGTATAAAATTTACGGTTTGGATCCAATCATATATACTTCTCGAGATGGCAATTTTTTGAACAAATTTTCCTTTTGCTAATCAACCAAGTATAGTTAGTGGTAATGAGACCGGTGTTTCACCTAATGGATCACACAACACAACCCACCCGTTTGCCAATGGTGATCCCATAGCCCCATTCCATGTTGACCAGCCTGCTCCAGATCAATCAAATGGCATACCATTAGAGCCCACCTCTCCAAACCAGCCCCAACATACTTCTGGACCTTCACCCATGCATGTTGGACCATCCTCAAATGAACATAAGCCGTCTCCTGTTTACACAGATCCCAGCAGCGATCCAGCTCCTTCTCAGATGAGCATAAGGCTTCGAGCCTACGGAGTGCTCGCAGCAGTGCCCAGATTCCTACTCCACCAGCCCAAACCACACGCAACAGAACAGTGCAAAAGCATCTCTCAGGTTATCATTATATTTTGCCTCCTCTAGTTCCAGTCCACAGACTCGCATTCTTCCTCTTACTCGGCAAACTCAACGGTATATCCTATATCACACATTTTTATCGTATTCCAAATTTTCGAGTACTCATAACGCCTTTTTAGCGCCATTTCTTCTGTCGATCAACCTACTTCCTTTTCTCAAGGAGTCAAACACGCTCATTGGCGCAATGCAATGTGTAAATAGAACTTTGCTTTGGAAGCCAATGACACATGGATTCTCACTCCTTTGTCCCTCGCAAGCAGGCCATCGATTCAAATGGGTATACAAAGTGAAATTCAATCCAGATGTTACCGTTGAGTGTTACAAAGCAGGTCTAGTGGCAAAGGGCTATACACAGATCGAAGGTATTGATTTTCACGAGACTTCTGCTCCGGTTGCTAAATTGGTCACTATTTGTTTCCTACTTCTTGTTGCTTTCGTTCGCCATTGGAGTTGGATGTTAACAATGCGTTCTTGCATGGCGATCTAACGGATACATGAAAATTCCTAAACGTTATTCCAAATAGGGGGAGCAATGTGTTTGTCGACTACAAAAATCCCTTTATGGCCTCCGTCAGTCTTTTGGTAATTGGTACCAAAAATTCAGTCTTTGCTTCATGTGGATGTTTGTCCATCTTCTTCTGATCACTCTCTTCACCTTTCTTCAGCAAGATGTATTTGTGGTTGTTTTAATTTATGTTGACAACATCATCATTATGGGCAATGATTTGGTGAAAATACAGTGGCTCAAACGTTATCTAGATGAAAATTTTCATATTAAAGAGCTTTGGAAACTGAAACATGTTTTGGGTCTTGAGGTAGGTCGCTCTGCAGATGGGATAGCATTGAGTCCATGTAAATACACTCTCAACATTTTAGCCGAGTGTGTTCTCACGGGTGGTAAGTTGTCTTTGTTTCCTATCGAACAAAGAACCCTATTTAGAGAGTGCAATAGAGAACCACTTTCCATCTCCTTGAATCAGTCTAACAGCATAAACTTGATCAAAGTACCGGTCCACTATGTGAAAATCCCGGCCAATACCAAAGGTTGGTTGGCCAATTGCTTTACCTCAGGATTACTCGACCAGAGATTAGTTATGCTGTCCATCTTCATGAGTCACAGGGGAGGATGCCCTGACACTAGGCCTTCGCACTACTGGTTTCATTGTCTTCATTGGTACTTTGCCAATTTCTTTGCGCTCAAAGAAGCAATCAGTTGTTTCTTGTTACACGGCCGAAGCCGAGTATCATTCTACAGCTGTCACCGCAAGCAAAATTGTTTAGCTTTATCAACTACTCTCCGACTTGACAGTTACTCACATCCAATTTCCTTGTTCTATGATAATCAAGCGGCATTGCGTATCGCCGCTAATTCCATGTTTCATGATTGCACCAAGCATATTGAGCATATACAGTCTCGTCTCTAGTCCTCACGACCAATTGCCTCTAATCATCAATAAGCTGCTGACATTTTCACAAAAGCTCTTGGTTGTGATCGTTTTCATGCTCTATTGGGTATGTTGGGCATTACGAATCTTCATGCTCTAACTCGAGGGGTAGTAAAATCGTTATTTATGTTACTTAGCAAGTAGTTCTTTTCCTTTTATACTAGGATTGTATATGCGGATACTACTAGGATTAGCCTATATTTTGGGATCTCAGCATTGTAACATTATAGATACTTGTACGTTTTCATCGGGTAATACAACAATAGATATCGTATTATCTTGATTCTTTAATCACCAGATGATTTATTCTTATTGCAGGCCTACAAAGATGTAGACTAGCTACATTTGCATACATTTGCTACTAAAACTTTCCGTGTAATTATAACAGCCTCCAGCAGAATCCACTTATGCTCAGTGCATCCTAATCTAATTCTGGATTATACTTCTGGTTTCACTTGATGAAATCCAGTACACGAATGAAACTGTGTCATGCCTGCCTCAATATTAGTAGTTTGTATAATCCAAAAGCAAGTCCCCCTTGGAAGTAACAAAAATAATATCAATGAGATACACAAAATTTATTTTGACTAGTCACAGACATAACAAATGATACAATATAATCGAAACTTGAAAAAGAAAGCCACAGTAGAAAACAAGCATATCTGATTTTTCAAACTTGGTTCATGTCACAATAGGGACAGCCCAAACTACATTGTTGACGGGCAGAAAAATACTAAGTGGATAAACCTGTAGTTACTAACTAATCAACCAGATTAGGCCCCTCTCCAAGCCCATCTCTAGCAACTTAAGCTTTTAGATTTGTTGGTAACATAACATTGTGAGTGCACATGTTAGCATCTTGTTTGGTTTGTGATGTCCTTGGTGAGGCATCTCTCTTTATCTCACCACGTGTGAGTAGTCACACGTGAAGGGGAGTGTTAAGCTTGATATACATTGTCGGGGTCCTCTCTAACAACTTAAGCTTTTAGACGAGTTGACTTAATAGTATTGATAGCGAATACGATAACTTCGAGAACATTAAACCTAAGATACATTGAAACTATTTCTTCTTTCTCACGATTAATATATCTACCTCTTATTGCCTCCACTTCAAAGGTAAATCAATGGTTAACAAAACATTAAGGGTTTAAGCTGGTTCACCTTTGTTCTTATATGTCAAACATGCTTCAGCTGCACATTAGTAATTAATAATCAGACTTGTTATGTTTTGCCGCAGGGTGTATGCTGGATTTGTTCCTACCTTTCTTCACTCTAATTAGGAGAAGAAAATAACAACCACGGGAGTTTATCAAGTTTTAGCTGTTAACCACACAGTTAGCACTTAAAACTACTTGACTTTTCTCTTTCCCTCTTGCCCAACTTTATGCTATTACTGGTTCTCTAAGGGGAGGAGGAGCGTACAGGCAAGAGACGAGTGTAATAACAAACATATGAAAGTTGCAAGCATATTATGGAGTCAGAGGAAAGAAACCAACTCATCATGTGGTTGTAAGTATGGGCAGGTGCTGTTAAACTAGGGACTAACCACGATAAGAGAATTTCTGATTGTTCAACCAAGCTTTGAAGAGAAAAGTCAGAACAAATCCCCATATTTCCAAAGTCCTTTGTATTGTTGAATAAGTTTTGAATCTACTCCAACGGCCCCCAGGGGCAACGGACACCTGCACATGTAGTTTATCAATGCTGCACATTATAAAGATAATACATACATAATGAAACAGAAATCATGGTGGAAAAGATAAATATGCATTGCCAAACCATATTCATTTGTGTCACTCATAATACAAAGGCCTACATGATGTACAATGAATATTCCTTACAAATGCCAAAGTACCATATGTTTTTCAACATCCAAGGTCCTTGTACTCCCTGCCCCCAACTCATAACGGCTGCTAAATCTTCTCAACAAACCTTGCACTAACAAAAGTTCTTCCTTCAAATAACCCTAGTATATTGAATGTAGATTTCAATCAACTATTATCCAGACCTTAAGTCATCTGTATTCTTAAAATTGACGAGTAGAGGCTCAAAGTTTACTTACCCACCATTCCCCTACTGACAAAACCCTCCAAGTGACACAGACTAATTGGCACAATGGTTTATGCTACACATAATATAAAAGAACTTCAGAATTCCGACCTCAACAAGACTACTCTAGAACACCTGTACCTCAGTTCCATTATTCCCAAGTTCTGAACAGCATTCACCATGATTAGTAGCTCTTTTGTTTTCCAAAATTGTTCCTAGTCTTAATGTATTCTTTCTATTTCTTCACTGTTAGCTGTGAGCATATTCTTTTTCAACTAAAGGATTCTTTTTACACAATCTATGGTCACACTTTCATTATCGAATGACTTCAAATATGAACATGCAATCAAACTCGAGAATCATAAATACGAACATGCTCCCCAAATTCACAACACATTACTAGAAAATATTCACAATCTGATCACAAAAACCAAGACACAAACCTGAACGTTACTATCGGCGTTTTGCTTAAACCACGCATCCTCTTGACCAATCTCCTCGATAGTCTTCTTCCCGTTCCCACCACCACCACCGCCGCCAATCTTCTCCTCAATGTTCGCCGCCGCCGACGTGGCAGCTCCATTTCCATTCACATACTTCACTAAGCTCCCATTACTCCCCACATTCTCACTCTCAATTACACTCCCATTACTCACACTACCGTTCAATTTCTTAGTGGCACTGCCATTACGACTCACACTACCGTTCAATTTAGCTACCAACTCACTTTCTCTCTCATCCACTACGGTTCCCTCTCTTTGTACAGCTCTAACTCGAACTCGGAGAGACAGACTCTTCGGTCGGTTGAGTTTAGAGAGAGAAACTCCGGAGATAGACACCCGAAGCTTCCGAGAAGTAGTGCTCAACGGCCGGAAAATAATGAGTTCAGGTAATTTGGAAGACGCGAGAGACGCCGCCATTATTACAGTGAATTATCAGGCGGAAATCATCAGTGTTGTCAACTGCTGAGTGTGACTGTGTGAGAGAGAAAGAGAGGAGAGGAGAGGAGAGGAGTGAGAAGAAGGAACGAAAATGAGGAGAGACAGAGGAGGAGGGAATAGGAAAGGATGTGGCGTTTGGGGTGACACGTAAGCAAGGGGAAGATGAGTGAAGGGGAGAATTGGAGGTTGTGATTGGTTTAAGAAATTCCGGGGTTTGTGTCCTTGGCCACAAGGCCGGTATGTTCGTCGTATCTGGCTGACAGACGAGTGTGATCGAGGAAGAAAAGCGTCAAAAAGAAGTCTTTTTTTTTTTTTTTTTTTTAAGTTAGACAAAACACATAATTGAGTCACTGTACTTTGAAAAATGTTATAATTTGGTCATTGATTGTTTAAAAATATTATTTGGGTCACTATACTTCAATTATCTTGCAAGCGAGCCCTTCAGCACGTTAATTTTAAATAAAATCTTACTTTAACTCTATTGGGTGTTTCTTACGGGCTGATGATCGCACTTTAACTCTTTCTCATCCAATGTTTGCCCGAATTTGTATAGAGGTCGATGTCTCCCTAGTTCTTCCGTCTAGGATTTGGATTGGCACGAGTAAAGCCAGTGGTTTTTGGCAATCAATCGACTTTGAAGGCAATATTTCGTATTGTGAGGGATGTGGTTTGTTAGGCCATGTGGAAGATGAATGTCGTAAGAAAAGAAAGCAACTGCCTAAATTAAAATCTACGAAAGACAAATCTAAGACTGTTATGCATGATCACGGTGAAAAGAAGAGTAACCTGCCCACTGATAATCATACGAGGCCGGCTACGATGCTTAAAGCTAAGGTGGTCATTGATGGCCACGGTGATGATAAGATTACAGATTCAGGTAATGCTAAAATCACTCAACAGTGGGTGCCAATTAAACCAGGGGTGTTGAATGAGAAAGGCTCAGGGTCTAACTCAAAAGATTTCGATGGTTGTCCTAAGGAGACTGAGGTTATTGACATTGCCTCTACCCCAGATCGGAAGGAGGATACTACGGGAGTCAGTAATGGGATTAATCAGGTTAGCAATTTCAGTGATACTGGTGCACCGCACTGTAATGGATGCAACCTTGAATCTAAACCTCCTGTTGGGTGTGAGCTGGATGCTGGAATTGAACAGATTATTGGGGATAATTCAGATGTTGGAACTGACTGCGGGATTGACTCCAAAATGATTTATATGAGACCTCGGTTGTCTAACTCATTTGCAGCTTTGGATGACTTGCAGGACATGTATGAGAGGGACAGCTTGCATCAGAATATTTCTCACAGTGCTCCCAAACCCAAGCTGGAAGGTCACAAAGCTGCCTCATCTCTGGGTTTTTTGAAGCGGTCTTCTTCTGTGGATGATATTGGACAGCTAGCTATAACCTCAGCGAAGTATATGGGTTTTCAAAAACAATGCCATACTCTTTTTGCAAGGAAGAAAAAGACAGCGTATATTGCACAGAATAAGCGTGTTACTAGGGCTGCTTCAAGAGCCCATCAGGTTAATCTTTAAATTTGTTTATATATGGCTGCTATTTTATGGAATGCTAGAGGTTTGGGTAATAAGGAGACAGTGGAGTATCTTAAGTTACTTAAGGTGCAACATAATCCTCTTTTGTGTGTAATCTTGGAACCAAAACTTCCAGGGTCTCGTATGTCTAAAATTGCTAGAAAGTTACGCTACAGTGGTTGTTTACATCAGAACCCTAACAATATGCATATTTGGGTGTTTTGGGAGAGAGGGGTGGATGTTGATGTTATTAATGCTACTGCTCAGGCTATTACTGTTCGTATAACATTTGGTACTGTTTTCTCTGTGGTGTTCTCGTTTATTTATGCTAAGTGTACTAGGTGGGAGAGGCAGGAACTGTGGAGGGATCTTCTTGATTTTTCAAGGTCTCTTACAGAACCTTGGTTGCTAGGTGGGGATTTTAACATTATCTCTCATTCCACTGAGAAGCTAGGTGGTGCTCCGTGTGACTTTCCCGCCATTGGGGATTTTAATGATTTTATTCAACAGGCAGGGTTAGATGATGCTGGTTACGATGGAAGCATTTTTACTTGGTGTAATAATCAGGATGGAATGGATCGCATCTGGCAACGTCTGGACAGAGTGCTGGTAAATGGTTTTTATAAAGCAGCTTTCCCTGGGCTTCGTGTTCAACATTTATGTCGTGTTCTTTCGGATCACTCTCCTTTCCTTATTGAGTTTTCATGCTTTGCTAAACCTAGAAGCAATTTTCATTTTCAACGTATGTGGTTGGATCATCCAGAGTTTTTACAATTTGTTAGGGATCAATGGCAGCATCCGGTTTTGGGCAGTCCCATGGAGGTCTTGAGTAGAAAGCTTCAGTTTTTACGAGGTAAACTTCGTCAGTGGAATTGGGAGGTTTTTAGTCATGTCCAGAGGTTGGCAGCTGTTCAGCAGGATATTATTTTGCATTTGGAGGTGGCTTTGCAGCAAGGCTGGGATGATGTTCTTGCTAGAGAACTTTTTTGTGTTCGTCAAGAATTGGCTCAGTCTTTCAAATGGAACACGGAGATGCTTCAGCAAAAGTCTCGTCAGTTATGGTTGTCTGATGGGGATCGAAATACAGCTTATTTTCATGCTAGTATTAGTGAGTGTGCTCGCCTTAACACTGTGAAGTTACGACTTTCGGATGGGTCTTGGTGTACAGATAACAAGCAGATTGGGGACAAGGCTGTAGAGTTTTTCGCAGAGTTATTTTCTTCATCAAGGCCGGCTATTAATGATGATTTGTTTCAGGATTTTCCTAGCTATTTGGATAGTCTTGATAATGCATATCTTCATCGTATTCCAGAAGAGGATGATATTTTAGAAAGTATAAAAGCCTTAGATCCCAACAACGCGCCGGGGAGTGATGGTTTCACAGGGTGGTTCTTTCAAGGATGCTGGGATATTATAAAAGGAGATGTTGTGGCAGCAGTGCGAGATTTTTTCAGGGGTAGTATGATTCCGAGAGGGATGTCGGCTACTACTGTTGTGCTTATCCCTAAAGTGAATAATCCTGCATCGTTAGGGGATCTTCGTCCTATTAGTTTGTGCAACTTTTCGTGCAAAATTCTATCTCGAATTATGACTACTCGCCTTGCGAAGTTCTTGCCTAGGATTATCTCTATTGAGCAATCAGGATTCATTAAAGGTAGAAGTATTCAAGAAAATATAATCCTAGCGCACGAATTAGTTCATCGTCTTGACATGAAAGTCAGGGGTGGTAACGTGCTTTTCAAGCTGGACATGTCAAAAGCATATGATCGTCTTGAGTGGAGTTTCTTATTGCGTGCTTCCGAGAAGTAGTGCTCAACGGCGGGAAAATAATGAGTTCAGGTAATTTGGAAGACGCGAGAGACGCCGCCATTATTACAGTGAATTATCAGGCGAAAATCATCAGTGTTGTCAACTGCTGAGTGTGACTGTGTGAGAGAGAAAGAGAGGAGAGGAGAGGAGTGAGAAGAAGGAACGAAAATGAGGAGAGACAGAGGAGGAGAGAATAGGAAAGGATGTGGCGTTTGGGGTGACACGTAAGCAAGGGGAAGATGAGTGAAGGGGAGAATTGGAGGTTGTGATTGGTTTAAGAAATTCTGGGGTTTGTGTCCTTGGCCACAAGGCCGGTATGTTCGTCGTATCTGGCTGACAGACGAGTGTGATCGAGGAAGAAAAGCGCCAAAAAGAAGTCTTTTTTTTTTTTTTCATGGGCGCTAAACCATGCACCCGATAGTGCTAAGCAACGCACCCTTTTTAATGAATTTTTTAAAATATGACAAAAATGTCCTTGATTAGTATTAGAGATAAAAATGATTAGAGTTCTTAATTAATATATATTAGTGCAGTTAGATTTAATGTACTGTTTATTTGTTCAGACAAATTTAACGAACTATTTATCTAATGTACTGTTTCTTAATGTACTGTTTACAAAAACAAACTAAGCTAAAACAAGTATAAATAGTTTTTCTCACCTTTCACTCTCACTTTCACTTTAATTCTCACACTCTCACATTCAATCTCACTCTCACTCTCACTTTATCTCTCACTTTCTCCCTCTTTTCAATCTAAATCTTTATATACGGAGATATGGATTACAACAATAATGTCAATTTTACCGCAGATAGCTATTTTACGGTACGTTTTTCAATTTAATCTAATATTTTTCATTTAAATTAGGATTTTTTTTCGAAAATGCACAGCCGGTCCGGCCCTATCCAACACAGCCGGCCCGGCCCTATTTTATTACAACCGGCCCGGCCCTATTCATTATAGCCGGCTGATGTGCGTAAAACGCAACAAGGGCAAGAGTACCCTGCCGTATCAAGTAATATAGTGCGTAAGCACAAGTATCGATCCCACAGGGAATGCACGTAATTTTCACTCCAACTAAGTACCGAAATTGAGCTAGCTAATTATATTTAAGCGAAAATAAATTGAGAATAAAAACTATTAAACTAAAAATAAAAGAAAGCAATTAATATTTACAATGTCGCAAAGTGGTTTGGCAACAACAAATCAAGATAAAAGATAGGATTTATAGGAATGCAATATTTTCTAGTCTAGCTCGTGATTAATTTAATCCTCTCTCTACTTTTCTTTAACTCAAGTCTTGGTAGCCGAGAACACTAAAGTGGTTAACTACGGGCTCTCGCATCTTATAGCAACCCGAATCTCCCCAACCTCGCGAATGGCTAAGGTGGATTGATCGCGTGTCAAAACAAGTCCTCAATTGGCTATCTATGAACACTCGTTACCTCTCGGCCTGACGTCACATAGACAATTATTGTGTTATCCGAATTAATAGGACGGGCTCTCGCTAACTATCCTATAATTCTAGTGGTCATCTAATGGGTAGCGAACCCATCGGAAGCATTAAGAGCACACAATAATAACCAAGATAATGGGCAATAATAGGTAGAGAAATAATCTCTCTATTTTTCTATAAGGCATGCCGGTAACCGGGACATCGAAAGTGGTTAAAAACCCTAATTTCCTACCTCTCGGTGGAGTGATCGCTTCACAAAACAAGTACTCCCATGGCTATCGGTGTGTGTCAAACACCAACTATTAATTTGTTCGGTCCGAAATGCAAGGTAGCTCTCGCAGATCCAAACATTTTTAAAATCATTTAATTAATGGTCAATTAATTAAAAGCATTAAGCTCACAAATTAATAACCTAGCATGCTTGTGTACTAAATAAAGAGAGAGATTAAAATTAAATCACTACAACAACATAGAAAAAAATAATTACTTTCCATAAATCATTAAGCACAAAGCCAATTTCACAATTTACAAATTTATTCAACCCAAGAAAATATCTAAAATATAAATTGGAAGAATTTTAACCGACAAAGCCGCGAGCAATGCCGAGATCCGGGGTTGAAATCACTTGTAGAAGCTTCGTTGGCCCTTGATTTGAAGCTCCAAACCTTCGAAGGTGATCAATCTTCAATGGCGGAGGACGAATTTTGGGGAGAAAGCGTTGCCCCAAAGGGGCGTTCTTGCCCCAAAGGGGACTTCTTTTGATTTGGGGATGTTTGGAGATATTTAATTGAAGATAGAAGAGTATCAAGGAAGCTTGTGGCAAAATGAAAATTAATTTGAAGAGCTTTAGGGGCTGGAACGAGAGAGGATTCCGAGGGTGGTTTGGAGAAAAGGGAAACTTGGCGATCCGTGGTGATGTGTGAGAGGAGTGGGCGGATGCGGGGATGGCAGATGGATCATGGAAGAAGGCTGGTAGGGCGGGTCTGCTGATGGGTAAATGGGTTGAGGTGTGAGTGGAAGTGGGTTGGAATGGAGGAAATGGGCCGGATCAGCAAATCTCCAAGGAACCGCGGGTCAGAAGGCTTGGAGATGGGCAGACACGTGGCGCACTGGAAGCGCGCCACCGCATTAATGAAAATTTTGTCTTATTGCTCCGATGCCCCCCTGTTTCTGATATTGACTCCCGAAGTCCTTCTCCTCCCAGGCTTCTCATTTTCATCCTCCGTTAGCTCCATTAGCCCACCGTTAGCGCATTTTGCCTTGGCTAACTTGACGGACTTTGACTGGATGTTTTGCAGCTCAACTTTGAAGCCCAAAATTGCCTAAAACCTTGTGTTAAACTCCATGAAAACTCATAAATACCTTGGAAACCTACAATGAAGCACAAATACACAAATAATAATATTTCCAAGAATATTTAACATAAAAGTAGCACAAAATAAAAAGAAATTAAAGGGAAAATTCGTGGAAATCTTGAGCTCATCACACCCCCAAACTTAAGCTTTGATCGTCCCGAGTAAAGAAATAAAACATTTAAGATGAGCTCAAGGACTTGACAAACGGGGTTCGCTTAAGATCATATGCACATTACCATCAAAGAAATCAAACCCAAGATTATAAACATGCATAATTGAGGTACGGTGTGATTTAAATGCTAGCTAGCTTTTTCCTCAAACAATTTGCCCACGTTACAAAACATATGCCCATCAATAAATAGCTTAACTCTAGCAAAGATTGAACGGTCAATGAAATATAAAAAATGAGCAATCAAACCGAAAGAGTTTTAAGTTCACAAGGCTAAGACTCGCATGACATGACAATATCAATAGGACTTTATTAAGCTTGTAATGTTAGGCCAAGGTTTAGGTTACAATTGAAGGATAGGATAACAAGTCAAGAGAGCAAAGAATTTGAAGTCTTCACACACTAACTTGCTTCATGAAAGCACCACTCTTCAAATTACCACAAACTCACTTCAACAACCCCTTAAACATTAAACATTGGGTTGAAGAAAGTGTTCACTACCACAACAATTAAGCTCCACCCTTATGTCTCCTTGAGTAAATAAAGAACAATGGCATATATTTTTTTCTTTTTCTTGCCTCCCTTGATTTTTCTTTTCTTTTGATTTTTTCTTTTCATTTTCTTTTGCTTGCCAAGGGGGCTCTTTTTCCACCATTCAACACTTTTCAAACACCAATATCATCAACAATAAAGCACAATACATCCATGAAGCAACACTTCCCAACAAGAATTCATAAATAAAACAATTCATTCCAAATCATGCTTCTCTTGAAGGGTGTCGGCAAAAGTATATATGCTCATGGGATAGGATGATGTGGGTATAAGAAAAAGAAGTCGAACGGGGGTCATTGTGTGCTCTAGGCACACTCCATTCTATAAATAAGCTCAAAAGGGGACACAAGAGATTAATGTATAATGGGTAGGATAATTTGGCACTAACGATCCAAAGATGGCCTAAATCATGCTCTTGTCATGCACACAAGTCCAAACCAAGCTACTTTAATCAACAATTTTCAAGATCATCCAACGGTCATCAAAACTCACAACATGATACTCATCCGACATGCACTATCAAAGCTAGAGCTTAGCATCACAATTCAACTCAAATTTCAAACATGGGCATTATTAATCATGAATGAGGTGGAGATAGCATAAAAAGCACACACATATCCTCAACTATGCATATAATAAACTCAAGAAAGAGTCCAAGAAAATAATGCACATATAACTCTAACAAGCGCCCAAAATTCAAAGCATTAAAAATAATGGGGAATTTCAAGCTCAAGACTTTCAGAATTTTCAAAGCCAACCAATCCAAACCCAACCCCCAAACTTAAAGTAAACGGAGAAGGGAAGGAAAGAAAACTCCCTTAAAGTTGATTCCTAAAGAAGTCCGGGCCCGAGATAGGCCTACTCCATAGAATTTCCTCAAGCAAACCCCGACTTTGAGCACCCTCAACCCCTGTGTCAAATCAAGCTCAAAAGAAAAAGCATGAAAGCAATTATGGAAATAAATATATACAAAATAAAAAAGAAAATCTTTTTGTGTGGGGACACTATATACACCTCCCTACAAACCCACAAAACTCGGGAAGGCTTCGAAAAGCGACACAAGCATATAAATACAAAAGCAAGTAAACTAAAAAAAAAAATGCTCAAATTACAATTAGCTTTGCTTAGTATCGATATTAGTATATAGGAGTGAAAATTAAATCATTCCCCGGCAACGGCGCCAAAAACTTGATGTGCGTAAAACGCAACAAGGGCAAGAGTACCCTGCCGTATCAAGTAATATAGTGCGTAAGCACAAGTATCGATCCCACAGGGAATGCACGTAATTTTCACTCCAACTAAGTACCGAAATTGAGCTAGCTAATTATATTTAAGCGAAAATAAATTGAGAATAAAAACTATTAAACTAAAAATAAAAGAAAGCAATTAATATTTACAATGTCGCAAAATGGTTTGGCAACAACAAATCAAGATAAAAGATAGGATTTATAGGAATGCAATATTTTCTAGTCTAGCTCGTGATTAATTTAATCCTCTCTCTACTTTTCTTTAACTCAAGTCTTGGTAGCCGAGAACACTAAAGTGGTTAACTACGGGCTCTCGCATCTTATAGCAGCCCGAATCTCCCCGACCTCGCGAATGGCTAAGGTGGATTGATCGCGTGTCAAAACAAGTCCTCAATTGGCTATCTATGAACACTCGTTACCTCTCGGCCTGGCGTCACATAGACAATTATTGTGTTATCCGAATTAATAGGACGGGCTCTCGCTAACTATCCTATAATTCTAGTGGTCATCTAATGGGTAGCGAACACATCGGAAGCATTAAGAGTACACAATAATAACCAAGATAATGGGCAATAATAGGTAGAGAAATAATCTCTCTATTTTTCTACAAGGCATGCCGGTAACCGGGATATCGAAAGTGGTTAAAAACCCTAATTTCCTACCTCTCGGTGGAGTGATCGCTTCACAAAACAAGTACTCCCATGGCTATCGGTGTGTGTCAAACACCAACTATTAATTTGTTCGGTCCGAAATGCAAGGTAGCTCTCGCAGATCCAAACATTTTTAAAATCATTTAATTAATGGTCAATTAATTAAAAGCATTAAGCTCACAAATTAATAACCTAGCATGCTTGTGTACTAAATAAAGAGAGAGATTAAAATTAAATCACTACAACAACATAGAAAAAAATAATTACTTTCCATAAATCATTAAGCACAAAGCCAATTTCACAATTTACAAATTTATTCAACCCAAGAAAATATCTAAAATATAAATTGGAAGAATTTTAACCGACAAAGCCGCGAGCAATGCCGAGATCCGGGGTTGAAATCACTTGTAGAAGCTTCGTTGGCCCTTGATTTGAAGCTCCAAACCTTCGAAGGTGATCAATCTTCAATGGCGGAGGACAGAATTTTGGGGGAGAAAGCTGCTGCCCCAAAGGGGCGTTCTTGCCCCAAAAGGGGACTTCTTTTGATTTGGGGATGTTTGGAGATATTTAATTGAAGATAGAAGAGTATCAAGGAAGCTTGTGGCAAAATGAAAATTAATTTGAAGAGCTTTAGGGGCTGCTGGAACGGAGAGAGGATTGCTGAGGGCTGGTTTGGAGAAAAGGAAACTTGGCGATCCGTGGGCGATGTGTGAGAGGAGTGGGCGGATCTGGGATGGCGGATGGATCATGGAAGAAGGGTGGTAGGGCGGGTCTGTGAAGGGTAAATGGGTTGAGGTGTGAGTGGAAGTGGGTTGGAATGGAGAAATGGGTCGGATCGGCAAATCTCCAAGGAACCGCGGGTCAGAAGGCTTGGAGATGGGCAGACACGTGGCGCACTGGAAGCGCGCCACCGTATTAATGAAAATTTTGCCTTATTGCTCCGGTGCCCCCCTGTTTCTGATATTGACTCCCAAAGTCCTTCCCCTCCCAGGCTTCTCATTTTCATCCTCCGTTAGCTCCGTTAGCCCACCGTTAGCGCATTTTGCCTTGGCTAACTTGACGGACTTTGACTGGATGTTTTGCAGCTCAACTTTGAAGCCCAAAATTGCCTAAAACCTTGTGCTAAACTCCATGAAAACTCATAAATATCTTGGAAACCTACAATGAAGCACAAATATACAAATAATAATATTTCCAAGAATATTTAACATAAAAGTAGCACAAAATAAAAGGAAATTAAAGGGAAAATTCGTGGAAATCTTGAGCTCATCACCGGCCCGGCTATATAACAAATAAGCCGGCCCGGCCCATTTGTTATATAGCCGGTCCGGCCATAGTGAATAAAGCCGGCCCGGCCCACCTTGTTTATTTTATTTTTTATTTTTTTTTTGTAAATAAAATTGTGTTGTTTTGTTTTGTTTTTTTGTTTTGTTTTATATGTTAAATATAACTCTAAATATAATTACACTATATATACAAATAAAATAACATACTTTAATTAAAGTGTATTGGTTTTTTTTTTATTTGTAAATTAAATAGTCTTGGTTATTTATATTTTATTATTTAATGTTTGTTTTTTATGTTAAATATAATTACAATATATACAAATGAAATAACATACTTTAATTAAAGTGTGTTGGTTTGTTTTTTTTTTTGTAAATTAAAGTCTTGGTTATTTTTATTTTATTTTATTTTTATTTTTTATGTTTTATATAATTACACTATATACAAATAAGTGATATACAAATGAAGTAACATACTTTAATTCAATACATGGACAATTATTTTTTTTTTTAATGTTACATTATGTTTATTTGCAGGGTATTCACATCGTTAATGATGATACGGAATATTTCCCTGATGTGTCACATTTTTTTGCGACTGATGATGTGTTTGCCAGTCGAGAAGAAGTTGAAGCTTGGATTAGAGCAATAGGAAAAGAACAGAATATGTACTTCAAGAATTCAAGGCAGAAAACAAGAGCGAACGGATGTAAAAGGTTATGGTTTGGATGTGAGAGGGGTGGGGTTTACAAATATGGCGAAGAGTTGGACGAAGCGGATCGAAATTTGAGAGGCACAAAGAAAATAGAATGCCCGTTTGAAGTAATAGCCGTGGAAAATACCCATGGTAAGTGGAAGGTGATCATTAAGAAAGAGAAGGGCAAACACAACCATCCATTGTCGGATTATCACCGTGGCATAGATCGAAACGGCGTTTCGAGAAGGAATTCGGTATGATCAAAGAATTAAGTCATGCAAATATAAAGGGGAAACAGATACTCAACGCCATAAAGAAAGAAAATCCAGAAAATTGCAGCAGTTTGAGACAGGTACAGAAATCAATGTGTTAAGTGAGAAATGTTTAAAATAATTGACAACATTTTTTTAGATTCATTATTGACGTAAATTTTATTTAATGCTCGCAGGTGCAAAATGCCCAGCAGAAGATAAGAATGAATAAAATGGGCAACATGACAAAGATGCAATATTTTTTTTCCTTGTTAAAGAATTTGGGATACCAGACGTGGTTTAGGCATGTGGAGGGGACAAACGTTCTGGGCGATGTCATGTTTGCTCACCCGAAGGCGCAGGAGCTGCTCACGTTATATCCGTATGTTTTGTGTATGGATTGTACGTATCGGACAAACAAATACGATATGCCTATGTTGGAGATCATTGGGATTACATCGACGGGCAAAAATTATCACGTAGCATTCGCCTTCTTAAGAAATGAGAGGAAAACAAGCTTCTATTGGGCAATGTCGCAGCTGCGGATGATGTTTTATAGTGCTGCGGCTCCTGATGTGATAGTTACTGATCGAGAACTGTCTTTGATGAGTGCTATTGAGCATCATTTTCCCGAGTCAAAACATCTTTTATGTAGGCGACACATATCGAAGAACGTGGAAAAATATTTGGTACAGCTGATGAAAAATAAAAGATTTACCAAAGCATTTAGTTCACGATGGCAAAGGATAGTGCACGTCAATACTGAGGAGGAATATCAGCTTATGTTGGCTCAGATGGAAGAAAAATGGAAATGGATACCAACTCAGCTCAGTTACGTGAAGAAGGAATGGTTGGAGCCGTACAGAGATCGATTTGTCCATGCTTGGACCAAAAATTATGTGCATTTTGGAATTACTACTACCAACAGGTACTAGTTTTACATTTATCATTCCTAATAGGCCCGACAGCTGACCCTTGATTCCTGAGATTGATGTGTTCGGGATGACAATATTCCCGGTAACTGAAATCCGTAGAAAAATAAAACTAGTACCTGTTGGTAGTAATTTGGTAATTGATTGTTTAAAAATATTATTTGGGTCACTGTACTTCAATTATCTTGCAAGCGAGCCCTTCAACACGTTAATTTTAAATAAAATCTCTATTTTATACATATCTTCATTAAGGGAGATTAAGACGAAGACAAAGGTAAAATAGAGATTTTATTTAAAATTAACGTGCTGGTGGACTCGCTTGCAAAATAACTGAAGTACAGTGGCCCAAATAACATTTTTAGACAATCAGTGGCCAAACTGTAACCTTCCTCAAAATACAGTGACCCAATTGTGTATTTTGCCTTTAAGTTATAATTTTTATTTTCTTGCAGTTTTTTTAGAAAATACTTATTTGTCGTAATGTCACGATCAATAGCGATACGTTTTAAAAAATAAGGTTTACTTTGAATTAAAATACATCGTTATTGATTGTGATACACCACATAAATTATATAAATTGTATTGTTATTATTCGTAATTTATCACATAAATATGTTAGGTAATGCTCTAAAATTATAAATAAATAAATAAACCATTAGTTTTTTTTGAGTTGGATGATCAATGCACTTTGTTAGCAAGTGGCAGCACGTCAATCGGGATCTAGACTTTTAGATTGGGTACATCTAAATACCACCCCCGCCCCCCCCCCTTTATGCTAAATACCACCCCTTTTATGTAAAATGACCATTTTATCCCCTTATTTTTTAAGTTTAAAAAATCAACAGCAGCCCCCCTCAAGTTTAATAAATATTAGCAGCCCCCCTAGTTTAAAAAGTGTTCAGTAAACCCCCAAATTTTTTTCTAAAAAATGGAAAAATTGAATCAAAAAATTTTCACAACAATCTTTCTTCAGAACATTTTCTCTTTACTACTCTTCTGTAAAAGGTATATTCCTTAGTAGATTTGATCCTCTTTATATACAAACCTTTTTGGTCTTTCTAAATTCTTTTTCACGGTTTACTTATGAGTGCGTGGACGTTCTCGATGTTTCGCGAATAAGTGTTTTTTTTACAACTTAGAGCTTTTACAAACGTAGGAAAGATAATTTTTCCCAAAAAAATCTTGTCCAATGCAAACCTCTTACGCTAATGTGGAGATGATGTGACATTTAGTTGAAAAAACATCCTCTAGATCCTCTATTTCTAGGCCTCGATTAGTACACGGAATTGGAAACAATTCCACCGAATCGATTTCATGGAATTGATTAATAACGTTTGGTGGGGTAAGAATTATATTTGGAATTTGAATATATTACTAAAATCTTGGAATTGATTACTAAAATTTAGGCCTCGATTGGTACACGAAAATTGAATCAATTCCGCGGAATCGATTACTAGTAATATGATTCCATAGAAATAGATGGGAAGATGATTCCAAAAAAGCGTTTGGCAGTATAAGGAATGCGATTACTAATGTAGTATAAATCTCTATTATACTGTTTGGTAAGAAACAAAATAACTTGAAATGCAAAGATAAAGCTGAAGCAACTGACAACACTACCCCAATGTAGACACGTACTTGTTAATAACTGCTATAATAAAAAATTGACATTAATGTTATTACTGCTCCACAAAATAGCAAGTTCTTCGTTCTCTTTCAATTTTGGTGAAAATTTTAAATTATCCCACACCAATAAAGCAAGAAAAGTTTATTAAAATTTAAAAAATTAATGTTACAATGAAACTAGTTCAAAATAAAAATAGTTTAAATATTTGAAAGAATTTGAGAAAAGTACGGGAAATTACTTATTTAGAATAATTACTATTTTATTTTCCTATATAGTTTCAAGCAGATCAATCACCCACTCTTCTTTTTCATCATCTCCGATTGTGAAAATTAACACAACAATCATAAATTATAAACTATTACTAATAAATTAAATCAAATGAGAAGAGTTAGAAAAACCTTATGAAGAGCCGAAGAACAACAAGGAGGAGGAGTAAAAAAGAACGGTCGTAAAATTGTTGAAACCAAATAAATTATAAATATAAAGTAAATACTTAACCTAATAGAAGGATATTATTGTCATTTTACATGGATTCCAACTATTAGGAATCCAAATACCACATCATCCTTCAGGATTGTGATTTCTTAAATTTTAGTAATCAATTTCATGATTTTAGTAATACATTCTTATTCCAAATATAATTTTTGCACTACTGATGTGCCCAAAAATATATGCCCCCAAAAGTATACTCCCAAATATCTCAAAAGATGTACGGAACAAGCTCACACACATGAAGTGTGTCCAAGAAACAACACCCCACTATATATAGGGGGCTCAATTACTAGAAAAATGATGGCTTCTTGACTAAGTCTTCTTTTCTCTCTCTAGACTCTTCCCTCTCTCCCTAATTTACTTTCTCTTTCCTATATACAATGGGATACTGATTATTACACTGGAGGGCTTGAGTTGGATCACGGTCCGGCTCCCCTAACGGTATTTCTTTTGATATCACAAGCACCATCCGACGGTCGAGTCCCCGCCACACAAGCCTTTTGAAAGCCGGGGCATCCTACTTGAAGACTAGCTACACACGAGGATCGACGTGGTCACCCATATTTATTTTGGCGTGATCAGTTTGGTTCCATTACCGGAACTCGACGCTGCGACACTCAACCACGGATGATTTGCTACCAACAGTTTGGTATCATTACCAAAGGCAGCTTCCATTTTGGTTAGAAAGAGGGGAGAAAACCCTATTGAAGCTTGAAGAACTTCATCGGAAAAAATAGGGAGGAAAGACGGCATACATGAACTGGGTCAGCAAAGGAGAGCCCGAGGTAATAAACAAATGGCTCCATCGGATGCGCATTGGACAGACAAGTACAGCAACCCAAAAATCACCGCCAACGGACCACCAACGCGCTCTCAAGTGCCACTTAAAGGCCGCCGAAGGCGGTACTTTTGAACAAAACGTCGGCAGAGCTCCGGCCATGCAAATCAGCACATTCTGGCATCAAAACAAGAACCAAAAGGCACTGGGAGCTTCGTCTTGAAAAGGCGAGTGCAAGGCCACCAAAATCCCCGCTAACAGAGGTCGCACATGCCCCCAGGTGCAAAGCTGCTGGACGCCGACCGCTTCCTTACGCACCGGCCACGCGTAAGGGAAGTAGATCTAACGCGCCCCACGCGCCCTTCAAGTCCTGGAAATTTCTAACAGGCCCTCCAAGTCCTGGAAATTACTGACATGCCCTTCAACTCCTTGAAATTTTTAAGAGGCCCCTGATTTTTAAAAAATTAAAAAAATGGTCCTTCGTCTTCTGAAAGTTATAATTTTACCCCTTCAATTCTAGGAGATTACAGAAAGGCCCTTGTAGTTCTTAAAACTACAGTATGGCCCCTCAATTTCTAAAAATGGCAATCTAGCCCCTTAACTTCTTAAAATTACAAAAAGGTCCTTTATCTTCTGGGAAACTATCAACAGGACCCTCAACTTCTGGATATGACAATCTGGCCCTAAAATTTTTAGAAATGACAATTTGGCCCCTTCATAATGTTTTAAGGTGACCTCCTTCTATTTTTTCACCTTTAATTTTTATATTTGTTGCTCATATGTCCATATTTTTGATAAAACAAACATATAAAATACAAAGTGAGCCATCAAATCCTAAATAAGGGATAAATATGCAACTTGTATGCTTATTAATTACTTATAATTAGTGTAAATCACTAATAAATTAACATGTTATGCTTATAAAAGCAACACCATGATTAAAATTAAAATTTTGAGCTTAAATAATAGTATTCGTTACTTAAATATGCTCGTTATAAAATATATTCTTTGATACATTTAATGCCACGTGATTCGGGCTTACCCGGTTATTACGAATATGACGTGATTAATCGAGTTAAAGTGTAATAAGGCCATTTATTTATTTGCTCAAATCTATATATATATATATATATATATATATATATATATATATATAAAGTTGGTGAGGAGGCCTATGAACTTGCCACCTAAGCCACTTTTGATAAATCTTCATTTTGAGGAGTTTGACTCTTCAAATTCTTATTTATTAGGAGAGAATGTCATTAGGTAATAATTTTACCTAATAACTATATTTATGATAAAAAGTATATATAATAGTGAATAACTTTATCTATAGCTTTTTTCTAATTACAATAGGAGAAGAACATAAGCTATTGACAAGGAAAGGAAAAGTCTTTTGTTCCCTCTTTTAATCATAAAAAGTCATTACTACTAAGTGTGGATTACTCCAATAAACCATAAACAATTCTCTCTCTCAGACACAAGAGGTGATTAATATTTGTGGAGTCTTTCAACACTGTTACAAGGCACAAATCCCTGTGTTGTGTTGTTTGGGTAGGGGAGGAGGAGGGAAAAATGCGGAGGCCTCAAATAGTGTTGTTTGGGGACTCCATTACAAAGCAATCCTTCAGATTGGGTGGATGGGGTGCTGCTCTTGCCGACTCTATCTCGCAAGGTTTTATTCCCCAAGTCTTTGAATTTCTTTTTTCTTTTTTCGTTTTTTGAATGTGACCCGAATCTCGATTTGTCCTCTTGATATTTGTGTAGGTTGATATTGTGGTTCGTGGGTATGGCGGATACAACACTAGATGAGGTTCCGTTCTCTACTGCCATGGCTACTGTGGTTCGAGCTCCACCAAAAGATTTCCTGTTGATCAGGAAATAATGGGCTGTCATTCGTATCCAAACCATGTTCCGCGCTTTTTTGGTAATCACTTTTCAATCTTTAGTTTCCGTATCTCTATTTTGTGCATTTGTGATTATTGAAATTAACTTTAATTCTGTTAATTATTTGATTTCTATTAGGCTTAAACATTCAGAATTGTTTTATATATAGGACGAGGTTTATATATTGGGTCAGAAAGAGGAGCAAGAACTAATGAAGAAGAGATGTAAAAGGAAGAATGATGATCTAAAATTGATGGTATGTGAACGTGAAGTTCGTTTGCTGCTTCATGATTTGATGATAAAGGTGAACTTTTCCGTAATGCAATCATTGGCTTGATGTGTATATGTAAGTTGTTGGACATTTGGATAATAGAGGATTAGCAGAATCTCAAGTTTGGGTCAATTGAAGAATCAAATTTCCTGCCCTTTGCCCAAGACTTTATCACTCCTTATTCTAATTGAGATCATATTTACACCACAAAATATATATATATATATATATATATATATAAATTTCTAATTATGATTTGAAGAAAACAAGTTTTAGTCACTTTGTTTAGTGAATGTTTATGCTCAGACAGATGATGTTTTAGTTAAGTTATGTGGAAAGCATATCGACTTTAGGAAGGTTTGTGTAAGTGGAATGCAGTGAGGATATCTATGACATGGAAGGTGGTACTGAGGATCAAAGGGCCTACTTGGACATTGGCAATTAGTTGGCCTTCTCGAGTTATCATAAGCAGTGATGTACACGGGAGAAGAGTCCTAAGAAATGTCAAAGGGCGGATGTTGAGGATTCTTTTAACTCAAGTGATAACATTTTTATTAATAGACAAAGAAATTGGTTATAATTTTTCAACTTCCTTGCACAACACAAAACATTTTTTTTTTAAAATTTAATTTAATTTTTTTAATTTTAAATTGGGATCAATAGTGGGTCTCCACTTACCCTTGGTGACTCGAACCCACAACCTACGACCTATCGGTTGTAGGTGAAACGTCTTACCGCCTGCTACACTTACTATTGTTAATAGCAGAGGAAATAGGAGATAGCTATATTAGTAGAATTCTTCACTAATAGACCTAATATAATTATTCTAATATAACTGCACTCTTATTAATGTATATGTAACTCTTCAAATACATAACATCTAATCTATACACTTGAAATGTAACTCATCTAATCATTATCTTCAAATTAATACTCCATATCATAGTTATTAAAATTAAATATGATTATTAGATAATGGCAAAACAATCATTTAAGTTAGAAAGAATTAAAGTTATTTCATTTAATTCTAATAAGAGTGGTAACCGATTATTTGCATTTAGTTTTTAGAATATGAAATAATCACGAATTTGATTCAACTATTTGCATTTAGTTTTTAGTTTGATTTTGGTTTTTGATTTTGCTTTTGGTATTAGATATTTTACAAGTGTAATTACTTCTATAGTGTATATCTCACTCCTTGCTTAACGCATTCTTTTTGGCTTATTTCTATACATTAATTACACTGTTACACTAATGACATCAGTTTTTTTTTTTTTTTGGGTAACTATCCACTTTTTTTATTACTACCAATAACTACTCAAACTATTAAATGGTAAATAAAGTTCAAGAAATCAAATAGAAATCAAATAAAGTTCATATTGCGTTACATTTACTAACGCAAATAAAAGAATAAAATCATTTTAAACGGTTATGGAAATCAAATAGAAAGTGCATTCAATTGCTTTAATTAGTTACATTCATAATTAGGGTCGTTAAAAAAGATTGGAAGCCAAAAGAGTTTAAACCATAGCCATGCCATATGACTATAAATTCTTTAAGAAAGCCAGAGAGATCATTCTATAAAGTCTGTGCTCTTTGAGCCTTTTAACCTTATTAAACTACAGAGCATGCGATAAGACATTGAAAAAGGCAAGTAGCTTCAAAAGGCTATAACTATCTTCAAAGAAGCTTACTAAAAATCTATCACAACTGCTTTAAAAAAACATCTCTATTACAACTTGAAGGCATCAAATGTTTTATGCTCTTTTCGCACTTAAAAGTGTCAATCCAGCTATCTAAAATTTTATGATTTTTACTATAAAATAAATAAATTAAAAAATCTTATTGGTTGAATTTGAATGTTAGTTGTGTTATGAAAAGAAGATATTTTAATTGGATTTTAACTAATAATAAAATTTGTAATAAAAAATAATTTCAAAAACCCACTCACTAGCAAATGAGAATATATATTGATTATAATGAGTCGATCACCAATATAGATAAGTAAATGAGAACTCTATATTTTATGAAAACTCTATATTTTATGAGAAATCTATCCCCAATCACCAATAATTCTTGAATTATCCCATCCGTAGGACGGGTATTCTACTAGTACATCAAATAGTTGCAACGTTATGTGTTGACTTTGCGAATAAAAATGAGTTAAACTCTATTTATCGCTATGCTTCAACTGCGAATGAACTCACCGTGTAACTTTAGTTTTGATTGAATAAAGTATGTAAATGGTTTGTGTTTTGTCATTAACAAGGATTACCGCACTTAGTCCCGTGTCACTCGAGGTCGATAATTAAATCACTCCTCGAGGTCGGCTATGGCCACTCGAGGTTGATAATTAAATCGCTCATCGAGGTCGGCTATGGTCACTCGAGGTTGATAATTAAATCGCTTCTCGAGGTCCCATGGCCACTCAAGGTCGATAATTAAATCACTCCTCGAGGTCGGCTATGGCCTCGAGGTCAATAATTAAATCACTCCTCGAGGTTGGCTATGTCCACTCGAGGTCAATAATCCAATCACCCCTCGAGGTCCGCTATGGGTACTCGAGGTCGATAATTAAATCACCTTAGCGAGCATAAAAGCCTCGATATGTTTGAGCAATCAGACTGGCTTCAGTGAGCATAAAAGGCCTCGATATGTTTGAACAATCAGGCTTGCTTCAGCGAACATAAAATCCTTGATGTGTTCGAGCAATCAGACTCGCTTCAGCGAGCATAAAAGCCTCGATATGTTTGAGCAATCAAACTCGCTTCAGCGAGCATAAAAAGCCTCGATATGTTCAACCAATCAGACTTGCTTCAGCGACCATAAAAGCCTTGATAAGTTTGAGCAATCAGACTCGCTTCAGCGTGCATAAAAGCCTCGATATGTTTGAGCAATCAAACTTACTTCAGCGAGCATAAAAAGCCTCAATATGTTCAAGCAATTAGATTCACTTTAGAGCATAAAAGCCTCGATATGTTCGAGCAATCAGACTCGCTTTAGCGAGTATAAAATCTTGGATATGTTCGAGCAATTAGACTCGCTTCAGCGAGCATAAAAGCCTCGATATGTTCGAGTGATTAGACTCGCTTCAGCGAACATAAAAGCCTCGATATGTTTGAGCAATCAAAATCTCTACATGCTCGAGTCAATAAAGTCTCGCTGAGTGAAAAATCTTAATCCTCGGTAAACCCGAGTAAATCAATTAGAAACCTCGGTAAATCAGAGCCAATTGAGCTAACCTTGCTCTTTAGAGGGCAAATTAAAACCATCAAACCTCGGTCAACCCAAGAATTTATGCAAGTATTCCGTGTTGAGATCGAATATCAAAGACACGTCTTCAAGTTCAGGACGAAAGCCGCAAACTCTCAACACAACAGAAGAGAATCGCGAGTAAATAATACTCCTCACCCTTGAGATGAAGATCGAGGAATAAGGAGTAGGGGGCTACTAATGTGTCCGAAAATATATACCCCCAAAAGTATATTCCCAAATATCCCAAAAAATGTACGGAACAAGCTGTGAGCGCCCAGATCCGCAGATCGTTCCTGGGCCTTTTCGCTCGTGTCTTGTGGTTCCCCTCTATTTTATTTTATGGTTTGATAAACAAAAAAATCATGTTTATCTAAAAAACCAGAGTTACCACTCTCGTTTATGAGTAAACGGGAGAAAAACTTTAGATTATGGGTTCGGGGGCCAAGTTACGAATCGGGAAGGTTTTACGCACCCAATTCGCCCTTTCGGTCTCTACACATTTGCATACTAGTATTTAATTATTGCAAGTTTATTTATTTATAGAATATAAATTGCATGTATTTATAATGTATTTGCAATGTATTTGAAATAATTACATACATTTATTTACATATTTAAACTAACGAACGGAAAGGGTTACCTTCTATCGTTTTACATAAAATCGGGTGAAGTTCTAGGCCGTTGCTTATACTGGATCAAGCTAGCTCGTAGCCTAACTGTTGTGCTCCCACTGCTACCAATCGAGGAAAGAAAGACTTACGTTTTGGTGTGTGTTGAGATAGAGTCAATACTCTTTTCTCTTTTTCTTTCTCTCTTTTCTTCCTCAAAAAAGAGGCTTGATAGAGAGAGAGATTTGGTGTGTGTGTGTGTGTGTGTGTTTGGGGAGAGAAATGAACCTCTGTCCCTTTGAAGGAGAGCTGATCATCTCTTTTTTTAGGAGGCCTGGGCTTAGGAAACCCACGGAGGCAAGTTTGGAGGAAGCTTTCTCTTTAGCAGCCAGCTGCTGAACTGTTGAGAAAATGCAAGTGTGGTACGCGGCGCACCTGGCATGGTGCCCGCGCACCAAACCCTGTTTGGGTGTATTGGCGCACCAGAAATGTCTTCAGCGCACCAAACCCTGTTTTTGGCTTTTTCAGGCTTTGTGTCTTGCACTTTGGCCCTTCTATGCTGTGTATCTTCAGTCTAGACCCTTAATGTTGATCTGACGGAAGGTTTGTTTGTGCGTTGGACGTCGTTAGTCCGTTGTGTCTTCGAGTTTGACCCTTGATGTTGATCTAACAGAAGTTTGTTGTATTTGTTGGACGTTGTTGGTCCGTTGTGTATGTTGTTTCCTGAAATAATCATAGAAATATGTGTTAGTCCATTTGTAAATAAACAGTTGTTTATTGGACAATTCTTATAATGTATGTGTACGAATTCTAGGTGTCTACAAAGCCCCTCGACTACGTTTGCTTAGAAGTAAGCGAGCGTCGTCGAAAAAGAATAGACATTCAGTTTTGTACTAGCAGTTGGATGGTCAAACTCACATCAGAGTTTGTGCGACCATGTGTATATATGTGTGTGTGACAACATGTGTCTAAAAGCGACCGGATCTCTAGGGGAGACTGCCTACATATCTTTATAAAGAGAATCAGGTCAAAACGTAGTTCAAATCTCTTCAGGAAAGAAATTTGAAATGAAATGTGCTGGGGATGAGCGACAGGGTCTGCTCTGTGGTGACCGGATCTCGAGGGGAGACTGCCTACGTATCTCTATAAAGAGAATCAGGTCAAAACGTAGTTCAAATCTCTTCAGGGAAGAAATTTGAAATAAAATATGTAGTGTATGGTTCACTTCCGGACCCCGGGTCTATACCCGTTGGGAAATGACCAAAAGAAAGCTGTACCAATGCAAAATGAGGCAAATTGCAGTTTAGGATAAGCTGTAAATTGACATAAAGTAAAGATACTATTTTTTGTGTGGCGTTCGGGGGACGGATTTTGATCTGTGTTGAACGGCAGAGCCATTGAGCGGTTGATTTCCATGTTCCTCAGGCTCGAACCTATGGGGGAATTCACCGGGTAACTGGGTGTGCAAACGTGTGTGAGTGCACTGCAAAGCGTTGTCCAGGGGACACTTTGTTGGGGATGACGCGCACGACCATTGGCGATGCGTTTGCTGAGATATGCTGTGTAGAGTCCCAGGGGGAATTCTGCTAGAAATGATGGATTGGACGGCAGGGCCGTTGGGAGTAGCTCCGCTGGGGATTACTCTTGAAAATATGTTGATGGTGGACTTCCGTTAGGGCGTCCAGTTAACGACCATTAATTGGACGTTAAGTTGCTGTTAGAAGGACTTAGGGGTACAAATTGTAAAATGCTGAAACTTGGAGGGAAAAGGGGAAAATCCCTTTTCATTTTAAGAAGAAAAACGGCAGCAGCAGCTTCATAGCTACTGCCGTGCCTCTCTCTCTCTCAACTCTTCATCTCTTCTCCGATTTCTTCCGAAATCGCTCAAATTTTTCGAGGTTTATCGCCCCAAAATTATTTGTAGCGATAATGGCCAACAATTCGGACTCCAAAAATGAGATTTTTAGTAATGTGGGTGCCGGCGACGAACAAGTCGACGAGGTGATGGCGCGGAATCGGGTCCGCTATCCGTTTTCGGATAGTAATCCGAACGATATCCACTGTGACCGAAGCAATCACATCTCTTCTTTAGATCCACCACCGGTGAGTTTTCGGAAAACCCATTTGTTCCGCAAAGTATGCTAAATTTAAGATTTTTGTGTGATTTGCTGGATTCTTGATGTTAATCCTGCAATCGTTAGTATCCAAGTAGCAAATATATGTTGTTGCATGTTGAATCTAAGCAAGTTAACACTTTATAATTCTTAATTCTTAAATTTTAAATTGTAAAAATTATAATTTGTAATTTTTCATAACTAAAGTTCTTACAATTTCTAATTTATAACTTTTAATAACTAAAGTTCTTAAAGTCTTTAGAATTTATAACTCTTGTAAAAATTCAAATAAATATATATAACACTTTTTTTTTTTACAATTTATAACAGTTTTTTAAAAAATTAAAAATTAAAACAAAAAAATTTATGAAAAAATAAAATTTAAAAAACAAAATTGGAAAACCGAAACTGGAACCGGAACCAGAACCGTAACCGTTTTGGGCATGTCTATTCTCAACCGTGAATCATACAAAACACACACACACACACATAGTAAGCTCATCTCTTCTCTTCCTCTGTTCCATCCTGTAACCCTCTTCTTACAAGCTTCGCGTTCGAAATCGTTGTGGCAATTTTTTCTTCGACTATTTCAGAAAATAATACTATAGGATCGACGTGCTCGACTAGTAGATCATTTCTATCGTTAAATTTCGAAGTTTAATCGGTAGTAATCTCGCGAGTTTGTAAGTTACTATTCCCTTTATTTATTGTATTAGTTATGCATGCCATATAAAATGATTCTACGATGATATATTTGTTTATGCGTAGAATTAAGCTACTTGTTAATTATATTAACGTGTTACTTTTAGTACATGTTAATTATATGCAATTCACCCAGATAATTGGAGCTATTGCTAATATTACTAATTTTGGGCAATACTACATTTAGTAATTAAAACCCAAAAATTAGTTAGAGACTCAAACGGAGTCAAATAGGGTGAAATAATATTACCCGCGTCGTTAGTTAAAATTGGTGATAATAATTACAATTCTTTAAAGAATGTAATTTATTGGGACTAGTTAATTTGTACTGCAAGTTACAATATGTAACGTGCTATGTGGATGTGTTACATGCAAATAGCTATGAGTTACTTTAATTGTGAGTAGGAACGATTGACTTACTCTGTAGTGATTATTTGTGTGTTCCGGCCACAATGTGAATTGTATGTGATTCAGTAAGGACACATCTTGATTGATTTAACATGGCAAGTAAATATCTACTTATGCAATGCATCGAGTCCAGCTGGCATGTGTGTTTTATTTCGGGGGGTATGTTGACTCACGGTTATTGCGGGAGTTGGGACTACATAATAACTGTGGGCCGCATATTTGGCTCGTGTCCCCTCCACTGGCCATGGTTGGGGGTAGCTGCGATTGTTGCAATACGCGTGACCTGCCTTAAAGCTACAAACACCCTTTTTTTCCTAGGTTATAGGGATCAGGTATGTTTGGGTGAGGGTCGTGCGTGACCCTTGGATACGTATAGCGGTCCTTTATCTGCACTGCAATAGCAACACTGGTATTATGTGATTCACTTCAGCTAGGAGTGAAAAGGTGGGAAGTATTGTGATTGTTGGAGATATATCTCGACTCTGTATCCTCTTATACATGTTACTTACAACTTCTTATGTGCTTATATACAATTGAGTTAGTCACGGTCTCCAACTGGTATGGGACGGTTGGCGGCAGCTGAGCCTCTCGTGTATTATAAGGTTGACTGTTTAGAACATGATACTTGATACATGTTGTTGTTCAGAATTACAATTTGTCGTTATTATTGCTTGCATGATAGCATGCCATGTAGTGTCATATAGTAACTTACTGAGATCGTCTCACCCCGTTCCTTTTTTTTTGTTTTCCTTAGATTCCGGCGTGACCAAAAGAGCAGCGCGGTGAGCTTGAGGCTAGCGGGGAAGTCTTGACAGGTGGTTCTTCTGGGTAGAAGCTCATTAGAGCTTATGTATAAATGTTCTTTTGTGAGGACGTTTATGATATATGGAGTTATGTAAACCCCATATTTTGGGTAGTATTGTATCAGTTGTGGCTTTGAGCCCTACTTTTATCGGTGTTTCCTGAGCGGTTAGCTCGTGGTTATTGTTAGTGTTGTTCTCCGGCTTACTTTATAGCCTTGAGGTTGTTCCTTTATTTTTGAGCTGGCATGGTTTGTATTTATCAAGTACTGTACTATTATGAGGTATTTGTTGATGTGTGTCCTAGTACATTTATATTGTCCATCTTATTCGCATACCTTGTTTGTGTTTGCACAATATAGCATTTTGTGTTTATAACATATTACATTTCTAAGTTGCCATGTTCTAGCCATGTTCTCGGCTTATTCGGAGTCCTGTTGTGATGATTTAATCATGCTTAAGAGTTAGAATCACATGTGCATTAATTGGTATCATTTTGGGATAAATTTTGAAGTGTTTTAATCAGTGATTTCAAAACTGGAGACACAGCGATCGCCCTCTATTCAATCGCTTTGTAGACAGAAAGTTTCTAGGAACAAAGTGATCGCCCTGGTTCGCTCCAGAACGATCAGCTTGTCACCAATATGGTGACTCTAGTTTCTGGGAACAAAGCGATCGCCCTGATTCACTCCAGAGCGATCGCCTTGTCACCAGTAAGGTGACTCTACTTTCCCGAAAATTTTTATTTCACTTACAACTTAAGCCTTGGTTTAGCCCACTTACTCCTACGACCCTTGACCCCAACCAACACCTCCTACCAGCTCCTTAACACCTTAGGGAGTAATTTTACACCCTCATTTCCTCCCAAATCAACCTAGCTTCATAGAGAGAGTTTGTGTGTGTGCTGTGAGGTGAGATTGGTGTGTATAGTGAGTGTTCTCTCAATTCAACCATTTAATTTGTCATCCAAGGCCATACATGTGTAGAGGAAGACTAGGAGACTACTTGGCAAGGCTTTGATCTTGTTTCCCTAGGTTTGATTGTCCATTTGAGGTAAGTTACTAACCCCCTTTATGTATGCTTAAGAATTTGCTGCATAATTGATATATAATGTACATGCATGTCTTGATTACTTGATGATTCCATGTTTGAATGATATGATTAGATGTATAACATGTTTTTGTGTTAAATTTTGGATTTGGATGATGTTGCATGTTGATGTTGAGCACTCAACTATGGAACTTAGCTCAAGAACAAGTTAGAGACTTAATTGGGATATTTTGCAAGTAGCAATTATACCCAGAATTTTAGAAGGGTTGTAAAGACTCTAAGAAATGGATTTTTAGTTAGAGTATCACTTATCGAATAACATGTTTAAATCCTACGAAAATTAGAGTTCGTTTAATATGGATTTTGGTCCTCCGAGTAATTGATACTGGTAAATTAGAGACTTGTGAATTAGCTTTAATATAGTGTTTTAAAGTCCTTGAACTTTATGTGTGACGATCACATGTTGTAGAATAATATATTCTACGTGTTATTTGTTAAGTTCACTACTTTTGAACTTGACGGTTATTTTTATGAGTAGAGTAAGAATACCGTCTTATGTATTGTGTAAGTCCAGCTGGCGTCGTCGTTACTAACGTTTTGGTGGGACGACTTATAGTCTTTATAAATCAATGTTTGTGAGCGCTATATGTCGCCGTGCCGGTTATCACACACCCTCTTCTGTTGGCCACAGTTGAGATGTAGCCCCATTATTGTAGCAATAAGCATGACTTTGGCTTGCTAGTTTTCGACTGGTGTAGTCGATGGATTTGTCGATACCTCCTACACGAGTATCGGTGCACGTTTGTTGTTTCATGAATTGCAGGAGCAACGCGATGAAGCCGAAAGAGAAATGATATCCTTTATAACATGATTTATTTAAAAGCAACTATGTGTTAACCAAGGTACTATGTGAGTTGAATGATTTGTATATCAATGAAGATGCTACATGCTTGTTGTGGTACATAAATGTTAATACCATGTTACAATTTTAACTTGAGCATTATGCCATGTCATATAGTTCCATTTAGTAACTTATTGAGTTTCTACTCACCCCGTTTGTTGTTTATTGTTTTCCTTAGATCCGAGCCAGCTTAGCGGTTCATGGTGAGGACGGATAGCTTGAGATTAATCTGAAGGTTGTCTTTTGGGTTTACATAATATTTCTTTTAGTGAGGACGTTGGTTATGTAAAGTTATATCAACTTTACTTGGGTAGTACTTGGTGTTTTGTAAACATGGCTTATTCTTTTGGTAGCCGACATATGTATGTCATGCTTGTTTGTATAATTTATTAATGTTTTAGTTCTTTTCCCGAGTATGTTGTGGCTCGTGGTTTACATTGTTGTTTTGGCATGTTGTGGCCGATGAGGTTAATTGTTGTTTTATTTCCAAGTCTTAGACTTGTGGTGTAGTTGTTGGGTTCCGGCTGTAGTGTCACCGAAGACTTGTTTTTATTTCATTAGGTTTTATTTTAAGTGTTATTTCGTAGTAAGCACGGGTGGTTACACAACGTGCTCTTTGTTGTTGTGTTGTTTTGGCGACCCGACCTTGGGATTTCGCATAGAGATCCGGGTTGGGGTCGTCACAGTTGGTATCAGAGCTTATGTTAGCTATTCGCCAGGATAGGTTCCATGGCCTAGGTGGGTATGATTTTGTTGTTAAGATTTTAACGTCGAGTGTTGTGTGTAGGTTAAATATGGTGCTGACTAGACACGGAGCGAGTACTAGTAGAGTCGATATGAGTGCCGGTGGGGATGATGGTCGAGATGAGGATGTTGATCGTCCACATGTTACTCCTCCTGAACCGAACCAAGAGAATACGAATGATGTTAAGGCAGCTATGTATGGAAGAATGATGGGACTCATGAACGAAATGACTCAGCGAATGAATGCAGGGACGATGCCACCACCTAACGTAGAGATACCCCAACTAGAAGTAGTACCACAACCGGAGGTCAGAAACAGAAATAATACCACAACCATTGAGAGGTTTTTGAAGATGAAACCACGAGCTTTTCTGGGGGAGCCTGATGCTACTAAGGCCGAGTTGTGGATTGAGCACATTATTAAAATATTTGTAGCTCTGGCTTGCAATGAGGATGAGAAGGTTACCTTAGTTGTATTCAAACTTGAGGCCGCAGCCGAGCATTGGTGGGAAGTGTTGCAAGAAAGCTGGGATTTACAAGGGGTGCAGCAAAGTTAGCCTAACTTTTTGATGGAGTTCAAGGCCTAGTATGTTCCAATGGTGGTGCGAGATAAGAGAGAACGAGAATTTTATGACCTCGAGCAGGGCAGCATGACAGTGGCAAAGTACTCAGCAAAGTTCACGGAGCCAGCCCGTTATTGCAGTTACTTGGCCCCGGATAAAGCACGGAAGACTCAGAAATTTGTTAAGGGGTTGAGGACCGAATACTGAAAACAGTTCCTTTCCTTACAACTAGTTGATTATCGGAGTGTGGTGAATCGCGCCTATGCCATTGAGGGCGATATTGAGGAGCATAGAGGGAAAGGAAATACGAACAGTTTTCAACAGTCATCGCAGTAACATGGGCGAGGACAAGGTTCTGGTAACAAGTATGGGAGTAATAATAACAACCGGAAGGGAAATCCGAATAGAGGACAGTCGGATGGGCAGCCCAAACAATAATCTAGTGGGCGAAATAACAGTAACACCTACTCTCAAAGACAGCAGAATAGTCAGTTGACATGCCGTTATTGTGCGAGACCGGGGTATTCGGAGGACAAGTGTTGGAATAAGCCAGGAAATCCGTCGGCAATATGTTACTATTGTGGGGAAGTGGGGCATCTAAGGAAGAATTGCCCTAAATCGAGGGGTAGTCAGTCGGGGAGTGTTAACCAACAATCGAGTGGTGCGAAGCGTGATAGCGACAGTAGGCCTAAGGTTCAGGGTCGCGTGTTTGCACTCGATTAGCGGGGAGTGCCAGAGTTTACGTCTGTCATAGGAGGTAGTCTTTCTATCTTTAATAGTATAGCACGAGTTCTTATAGACACTGGTTCATCGCATTCATATGTTGCATCTCATTTTGTGAACAACTTGTGTGTGTTACCCCAGTCGTTGGCATTTGTACTTGAGGTATCTACCCCGTTGGGGGAGCATATGTTAGCTTCGGATGTGTATCGAGCTTGTGATATACTTGTAGGTGATCACACCTTGCATGCTGATTTAGTAGTGTTGCCCATACGTGATTTTGATGTGATACTTGGCATGGATTTATTGTGTGCATATCATGCTTTAGTAGATTGTCATAAAAAGAAAGTTATTTTTTCTATGCCGGGTGTGCCTGAATTTGTGTTTGTGGGTGATGCTGTTAAGAGTGGTTTACATGTTATTTTTGCTTTGAAAGCTAGGAAATTATTATCGCATGGTTGTGCGGGATATTTAACATGTGTGGTTGATAGGGGTATTGTTACTCCAGTGTTAGAGGAAGTTCCGATAGTTTGTGAATTTTCGGATGTATTCTCAAATGATTATGCTTTGCCTCCTAATAGAGAAGTTGAATTTTGTATTGAATTATTACCGGGAACTACTCCAATTTCTAAGGCTCCGTATAGAATGGCACCAGCAGAGTTGAAAGAACAGTTGCAAGAACTTCTTGACAGAGAGTTTATTAAACCAAGTGTATCGCCATAGGGTACACCGGTTTTGTTTGTGAGAAAAAAAGATGGTACTTTGAGATTGTGTATCGATTACAGGCAATTGAATGAGGTAACAATCAACAACAAGTATCCCCTACCTCATATTGATGATTTCTTCGATTAGTTGCAGGGTTCCGTGGTGTATTCCAAATTAGACTTGAGGAGTGGTTATCACCAGTTGAAAATGCGAGCTGAAGATGTTCCCAAGACAGCTTTTTGCACGACGTATGGTCATTACGTGTTTGTTGTTATGCCATTTGGGTTGACAAATGCGCCGGCGGTATTCATTGATTTGATGAACCGGGTATTTCACGTGTATTTGGATTGCTTTGTGGTAGTATTCATCGACGACATACTTGTGTATTCTAAATCTCGGGGAGAACATGAGCAAAATTTGAGATTGGTATTATCAGTCCTTAGAGAGAAAAAGCTTTTTGCTAAATTTAGTAAATGTGCATTTTGGCTCGAAGAAGTATCTTTTTTGGGGCATGTCGTTTCAAAGGATGGGATAGCGATAGACACATCTAAGGTGGAAGCGGTAACGAATTGTAAGAGACCGACTATAGTGACAGCGATTCGAAGCTTCTTGGGCTTAGCAATGTACTATCGGAGGTTCATTGAGGGGTTTTCAAGGATTGCTACTCCTATGACGAACTTGACCAAGAAGACAACACCGTTTGTATGGGTTGACAAGTGTGAGAATAGTTTTCAAAAGCTGAAGCGACGTTTAACAACGGCTCCTGTATTGGCGTTACCTAGTGGTGGTGACAACTTCATGATTTACAGCGATGCGTCCAAGGAAGGTTTGGGTTGTGTACTTATGTAAAATAGGAAGGTTATTGCGTATGCTTCAAGGAAGTTGAAAGATGCGGAATGGAATTATCCTACCCATGACCTAGAGTTGGCTGCGATTATATTTGCGTTAGATAAATGGAAGCATTATCTTTACGGGGTAAAATTTAAGTCTTCACGGATCACAAGAGTTTGAAGTATATTTTCTCCCAAAAGGAGTTGAATATGAGGCAACGACAATGGATGGAAAAATTGAAAGACCATAATTGTACGATTCTTTACCTTCCGGGGAAGGCAAATGTAGACGCGGATGCTATGAGTAGAAAAGTGTATCTTTCATGTATGATGGTTCATGAGTGGAAGATGTTAAAGAATTTGAGGGATTGGAGTCCTAGCGAGACGAAGCATGGTGTAATTTTTGCGAATATTCGAGCTACGCAAGTTTTGTTTCAACAGATTAAGGAAGCCCAAGTTAGTGATCCGGAGTTGGAAAAGATGATTAGTGGTTTGAACGAAGACAAAACATTGGACTTTGCGATGAACAATGATGGTATCCTTATGTTTCGAGGAAGAGTTGGTGTTTCTTCAGGTAATGAGATTAAACGGCAAATTCTTGATGAGGCTCACAAGGCAAGATACACCATCCATCCAGGGAGCACAAAAATGTATAGAGATTTAAAGAAACAGTTTTTGTGGAGTGGCATGAAACGGGAAATAGCTGAGTATGTGTCCAAATGTTTAACTTGTCAACAAGTAAAAGCCGAGCATCAAAGACCCGCAGGTTTGTTACAACCACTAGAGATTCCGGAATGGAAGTGGGAACACATTACGATGGATTTTGTGACAGGATTGTCGCGTACTCGTCGGGGCTTTGAAGATGTTTGAGTTTTTGTAGATAGGTTAACGAAATCTGCTCACTTCATACCTATTGCGATAACCTACTCTTTAAATCAGTTGGCGACATTGTACATTCAAGAGATAATGAGATTACATGGAGTACCGGTTAGTATTGTGTCGGTTAGAGACCCAAGGTTCACATCGAGATTTTAGGGTGCGTTGTAAGAGGCAATGGGAACAAAGTTAAACTTTAGTACAACTTTTCATCCTCAATCGGATGGGCAATCTGAAAGGTTAATACAAGTACTTGAAGATATGTTACACGCGTGCGCGGTGGATATCAAGGGGAGTTGGGATTCACACTTATCTTTGGCGGAGTTTGCGTACAATAACAATTTTCAGGCAAGTATCGAGATAGCGTCATATGAAGCACTTTATGGGCAAAAATGTAGATCGCCGATTTATTGGGATGAGGTCGGTGAGGCTAAAATTTGGGGTTCAAATCTAGTACAATAGTTGGTTGAGAGTGTGAAGAGAATTTGTGATAGATTGCTTACAGCTCAGAGTCGACAGAAAAGTTATGCCGACCATTGAAGGAGGGATCTCGAGTTCCAAGTAGGTGACCACCTATTCCTTAAAGTATCGCCGCGTAGGGGTACTAAGAGGTTTGGAAAAAAATGTAAAATATCACCTTGGTTCATAGGACCTTTTGAGATTCTTGAGAAAGTTGATACTCTAGCTTATCGACTTGTATTACCACCATAACGTGTTTCATGTATCAATGCTTTGAAAGTATATGAAAGATGAGTCGCATGTGTTAGGATATGAAGAGATCACGTTTGAACCTGACTTGTCATATGAAGAACAACCAGTGAAGATCCTCGACACGAAAGAACAAGTGTTGCGAACGAAACGAATCCCGCTCGTGAAAGTACTATAGAGAAATCATGAGATTGAGGAGGCTGCGTGGGAAACCGAGATTGAGATGGGTGGAAAATATCCTCACTTATTCAATGGATTTGGTAAGGAATTTAGGGACTAAATTCTTTTAAGGGGGAATGGATGCAATACCCTAGATTTTTTCTATGCTTGATGAACTCATTTGATTGACATATTGTTGATGTGTGTCCTTGTACATTTATATTGTCCATCTTATTCGCATACCTTGTTTGTGTTTGCATAATATAGCATTTTGTGTTTATAACATATTACATATCTAAGTTGCCATGTTCTAGCCATGTTCTCGGCTTATTCGGAGTCCTGTTGTGATGATTTAGTCATGCTTAAGAGTAAGAATCACTTGTGCATTAATTGGTATCATTTTGGGGTAAATTTTGGAGTGTTTTAATTAGGGATTTCAAAACTAGAGACAGTGCGATCGCCCTCTATGCGATCGCTTTGTAGACAGAAAGTTTCTGGGAACAAAGCGATCACCCTGGTTCGCTCCAGAGCGATCGCCTTATCACCAGTATGGTGACTCTAGTTTCTGGGAACAAAGCGATCGCCCTGGTTCGCACGAGAGCGATCACCTTGTCACCAGTAAGGTGACTCTACTTTCCCGAAAAATTTTATTTCACTTACAACTTAAGCCTTGGTTTAGCCCACTTACTCCCACGACCCTTGACCCCAACCAAAACCTCCTACCAGCTCCTTAACACCTTAGGGAGTAAGTTTACACCCTCATTTCCTCCCAAATTAACCTAGCTTCATAGAGAGAGTTTGTGTGTGTGTGCTGTGAGGTGAGATTGGTGTGTGTAGTGAGTGTTCTCTCAATTCAACCATTTAAATTGTCATCCAAGGCCATGCATGTGTAGAGGAAGACTAGGAGACTACTTGGCAAGGCTTTGATCTTGTTTCCCTTGGTTTGATTGTTCATTTGAGGTATGTTACTTACCCCCTTTATGTATGCTTAAGAATTTGCTGCATAATTGATATATAATGTACATGCATGTCTTGATTACTTGATGATTCCATGTTTGAATGATATGATGAGATGTATAACATGTTTTTGTGTTAAATGTTGGGTTTGGATGATGTTGCATGTTGATATTGAACACTCAACTATGGAACTTAGCTCAAGAACAAGTTAGAGACTTAATTGAGAAATTTTGCAAGTAGCAATTATACCTAGAATTTTAGAAGGGTTGTAAAGACTCTAAGAAATGAAATTTTAGTTAGAGTATCACTTATTGAATAACATGTTTAAATCCTACGAAAATTAGAGTTCGTTGGTACTCCGAGTAATTGATACTGGTAAATTAGAGACTTGTGAATTAGCTCTAATGTAGTGTTTTAAAGTCCTTGAACTTTATGTGTGATGATCACATGTTGTAGAATAATTTAATATACGTATTTTTTTGTTAAGTTCACTACTTTTGAACTTGACGGTTATTTTCATGAGTAGAGTAAGAATACCTGCTTATGTGTTGTGTAAGTCCAGCTGGCGTCGTCGTTACTAATGTTTTGGTGGGACGACCTATAGTCTTTACAAATCAATGTTTGTGATCGCTATATGTCGCCGTGCCGGTTATCACACACCTTCTTCTGTTGGCCACAGTTGAGATGTAGCCCCATTGTTGTAGCAATAAGCATGACTTTGGCTTGCTAGTTTTTGACTGGTGTAGTCGATGGATTTGTCGATACCTCCCACACGAGTATCGGTGCACGTTTGTTGTTTCATGAATTGCAGGAGCAACGCGATGAAGCGGAAAGAGAAATGATATCCTTTATAACGTGGTTTATTTACAAGCAACTATGTGTTAACCAAGGTGCTATGTGAGTTGAATGATTTGTATATCAATGAAGATGCTACATGCTTGTTGTGGTACATAAATGTTAATACCATGTTACGATTTTAACTTGAGCATTATGTCATGTCATATAGTTGCATTTAGTAACTTATTGAGCTTCGACTCACCCCGTTTGTTGTTTATTATTTTCCTTAGATCCAAGCCAGCCCAGCGGTTCACGGTGAGGACGGATAGCTTGAGATTAATCTGAAGGTTGTCTTTTGGGTTTATATAGTATTTCTTTTTGTGAAGACGTTGGTTATGTAAAGTTATATCAACTTTACTTGGGTAGTACTTGGTGTTTTGTAAACATGGCTTATTCTTTTGGTAGCCGACATGTGTATGTCGTGCTTGTGTGTATAACTTATTACTGTTTTAGTTCTTTTCTCAAGCATGTTGTGGCTCGTGGTTTACATTGTTGTTCCAGCATGTTGTGGCCGATGAGGTTAATTGTTGTTTTATTTCCAAGTCTTAGACTTGTGGTGTAGTTGTTGGGTTCCGGCTGTAGTGTCGCCGAAGTCTTGTTTTTATTTCATTAGGTTTTATTTTAAGTGTTATTTCGTAGTAAGCACGGGTGGTTACATTACGTGCTTTTTGTTGTTGTGTTGTTTTGGCGACCCGACCTTGGGATTTCGCATAGAGATCCGGGTCGGGGTCGTCACAGTCAGGGCGTGATATGTCATCCCACTATAAATAGTTCTCTTTAGCATTCATTTGAGAAGGTCTGAGTCTAGAGTGAGTGCAATACATTCTGGTTAGAGGAAAAGAGAAAACAAAGGAGTGAGAGTATATAATTTCACTTGGTTCTTGGGAGTGGTTGCGCAAAGGGCTTATTCGGGTGGGTAAGGGATTTTTTTTGTTGGGTATAAACACGAGTGAACATAATTGTACTTGTATTTCTCTCAATTAGTGAAATTGGTGGCTCTTCGTGGATGTAATTACCAAACTACGTAAATTTATTGTGTTTTTGTTGTGAACAGTGGAGGACTAACAAACAAATTAACAGAGTATAATAGGATCAATCACAAAGAAGAGAGAGAGATTGGGGTCAATGGACTGTCGAAACTTTATTAGAGACACACACCTTCAAACGTTCTAGGTATACAACTATTTATATGAATACAATAGAAACCCTAAAACCCTTCACTATGCGGCCGCATATGATTTGTAAGACTTCCATGCGGACGCACTATACGGCCGCATGGTTTTCAAAACCGTGTGCGGACGCCTTACGTGAACGCTTAGTTTCCAGAGTCGCTTCCATGCGGACGCATGTTTTCCAAAACCCGAATAGTCCGTACCGCGGGAGGCTTCGCCCCCCGCACCCCCCTTTGAGGTCCAATCATGTCCTACTTCCTACCCTGAGGGAACTGGCCTGTTGCTTGGTTAATCGAGCCATCCCATTCTCAACAGTTTTCTACTCTCTTCTCTCTTGCTATTTTTGGCTTTAAATATTTTTTTCTCTTTTGCCATTGGTTTCCGTGGTGTTATCTATTACGAAGAAGTGCTCGTGCTTTGGTTTCCGCTGCGCCACTTTTCCCAACAGAAAGTTCTTAAACGACAATAAGGTATAATGTATCTAAAGTACTATAAAGAAGTATAATCACAATGCTTAACGATTATCTGTAGGATTATACTTTTCTATTCATATAAGCAATAACATCTTCTGATTTATAATCTTTCATGAGTCATATGTAGCTCCAAATGTTGTTAACGTTTCTCAAGCTTTGATACCAATAGTTATTCCAGATTGGGCATTTAGAGATACCAATCGTAGTCCAAATAGAAAACACATTGGCATGACAGTAAGGAATCGTATTACTCAGTAGATAGGCTAAGGGGGGGGGTTAAATAGCCTATCTTTCCAAATTAAAAATTGTCTACAAAAGAGACTTTAACTTATGTGCATTCCACATAAATGGTTATCTATCTATAGCAAGTTTATTTACTATTGAGAGAGTTTATGCAGCGAAATATACATAGTAGAATGCAATGTTATAGATATATATAAAGGAAAACATACAGAGCAATCAGCAGACTTATATAACATAAGAGCCAGGTTGCTGATGTAAGATTCATGATCATAAATTGCCAAGTTAGATTCAGTATGATAAAAAACAAAGGGAAGAGAAAACAAATTTGCACTAATCTTTATATTCTCTTAATACCCATTGTTAAGCTTGAATTACATAACAGAAAAAGAGAAAGAGCTCTTCTTTAATGAAGGCTTTTGAGAGGATAAAGAATACAAATCAGAATACAATTCAACTAACCAACTTACCCGCCTATTTATAAGAAACTAGATACAACAAATTACACCCGACACCCCTCAACTTACAAACAAATAGAGAATTGCAATTAAACCCCTACAGTCTCATGCAGTCTCAGTATGATGACTTTTATCATCCCCCTTCAAGTTGAGAGGAGTAAACAAGTTCTTTACACTCAACTTGGACAGTAAGTGAAAGTATTGAGCAGAAGGTAAAGCCTTTGTGAAAAGATCTGCAGGTTGATCTGAAGATGCAATATGAGCAGTGGACACAACTCCTTCCAATATCAATCCTCGAACCAAGTGGCAATCTATTTCAATGTGTTTTGTTCTTTCATGAAACACAGGATTTGCTGCTATATGAAGAGCAGATTTGTTGTCACAATGAAGGGGAACAGGCAGAGTAGGGTTAACTTGAAAATCTTTCATAAGAGCAATTAGCCACTTGACTTCACAGCAGGAGTTAGCCATACTCCTGTATTCTGCCTCAGCTGAAGATCTACTGACTGTTAATTGTTTCTTACACTTCCATGACACCAAGGAGCTCCCAAGAAATATACAGAATCCAGACAAAGACCTTCTGGTCACAGGACAAGCAGCCCAGTCAGAGTCACAATAAGCTGTCAATGAGAAAGTGTTTTGGCTTGGGAAGAACACACCTTGTCCCAAGCTACCTTTAAGATACTTAACAACCCTTAGAGCAGCATGCCACTGATCTTCAGAGGGTTGATTCATAAATTGGCTAAGAATATGGACAGAATAAGAAATATCAGGCCTAGATATAGTTAGATAAATGAGTCTACCTACCAGTCTTCTATACTTGGCTGGATCAGAGAAGGGTATACTGGTGTTGACAACAAGTTTATGATTCTGTTCAATGGGGGTTATAACATGTTTGGCATTAGCCATTCCTGTGTCATTAACAATGTCCAAGGTATACTTTCTTTGGTGAAGACATATTCCATCTTTATTTCTTGCAATTTCTAGCCCAAGGAAATATTTTAAGGATCCAAGGTCTTTCACAGGGAATTTGGACTGGAGGAAGGCCTTGACATTTGACAGTTCCTGCACATCTGACCCTGTGATGAGTAAGTCATCAACATAGACAAGAATCACAGTAAATGTCCCATCTTTGGCTAAGGTAAACAGGGCATGATCATTCTGAGATTGGTTAAAACCATATTGAAGAAGAGTTGTAGAGAATTTTTCAAACCACTGTCTTGGAGCTTGTTTCAAGCCATAGAGAGATTTAGCTAACTTGCAAACCACAGGAGTACTGGATTGAGGTATATTATAAGAGTATCCTTCAGGTAAATCCATATAGACTTCTTCATGAAGGTCTCCATGTAAAAAGGCATTTGAGACATCAAGCTGTGATATGGACCATTGTTTAATAGAGGCAACAACTAAGAATATCCTTACAGTTGTCATTTTGGCAACAGGAGCAAAGGTCTCAAAATAGTCATCACCCTCAGTCTGAGTAAATTCTTTTGCAACCAGTCTTGCTTTGTATTTATCAATAGTGGCATCAGGTTTGTATTTGATTCTGAAAATCCATTTGCAGCCAACTGTGTGCTTATTCTTTGGTAAATGTTGAACTTTCCAAGTTTTATTAGCTTCCAGAGCTTGTAGCTCACTCTCCATTGCTTGACACCAAAGAGGATCTTGAATAGCTTGTTTATAGGATTTAGGCTCATCAACAGAAGAGATGTTACAGCAGAAGGATTTGTATTCATGAGAGACATTATCATAGGTAAAATATTTATTCAAAGTATGAGGATTAGTATAATTTACTACACAAGTGGAGGAGGCTTGAAAAGGAGGAGGAAGATCAACATAATCTTTGTATTTAGCAGGTAAAGTTTTGGTTCTTTGAGGCCTCATAGATATGATAGGAGAATTGTGATCCTGTGAATGATTCTGAGTCTCACTGGATGGACTATTGTCACTGGATGGACTAGATGTATCAGAATTAAAAGTGTCCTGAATATTGTTACTAGGTTCAGAACATTCATCCTCACTCAAGGTTTCTGGGAAGTAATTAGGAAATAAAGACATATGAGTTTGGGATGCAGTGTTGTCCTTAAAGGGAAGGATGGATTCAATAAATTCCACATCTCTACTGTATATAACTTGATGAGTGTGTAAGTCATAGACCTTGTAAGCTTTTTTATTAAAAGGGTATCCTATAAAGACACATTTTCTGGCCCTAGCTGAGAATTTATCTCTGTTATGAGAGTTAGTAGAGGCATAGCATAGGCATCCTAATGTCCTAAGATGATTGTACTGAGGCACACAACCAAAGAGGACTTCATAAGGAGTTTTGTATTTCAAGACAGAACTAGGGAGTCTATTTATCAAATAAGTGGCAGTTAATAGACATTCTCCCCAGAATTTTATAGGTAAACTGGCTTGGAATCTTAAAGCTCTGGCCAACTCAAGAAGGTGCCTATGCTTTCTCTCTGCTCTCCCATTTTGTTGAGGAGTGTTAGTACAAGTGCTTTGATGAAAAATTCCATGAGAAGAGAGAAGAGAACCAATAGCAGAGTTAACAAACTCAGTTCCATTGTCAGTCCTTATATATTTGACTGAAGTTTGTTTAACAGAAGTATTAAACTGATTTCTTACCATAGCAAAGAAAAATTGAAGGATCTGATAAACCTGAGTCTTAGAATTTAATAAAAAAGTCTAAGTGACTCTGGAATGATCATCTACAATTGTAAGGAAAGAAGTGCAGCCATCATAAGTGCTATGCCTATAAGGTCCCCACACATCACAGTGCACAAGGTCAAACATACATTTACTATGAGATTCACATAAGGGAAAAGACTGCCTGGTTTGCCTGGCCAACTGAAAAATATCACAGTTAAGTTTGGCCTTGGAATTGAAATGTTGTTTAAGAGAATCAATATATTGTATAGCTTGAATAAGAGTATGTCCAAGTCTGTTATGCCACAGGATCATCTTACTAACAGAAGGTACTAAACTGCAGCTAGAAGCAGAAAAATCATTACATAGCTCAGTGTTATTTTTACAAGTAGCTTGGATTTCTTCAGAACCTTGAAGTTGTTGAGTGTCAAGTTTATACAGGCCACTTACAAGTTTACCAATCACCTTAGTTTTCTGCAAATTCAGGTCCTGTAGAGAACATAGGTTTGCAGAGAAGATTAAGCAGCAGTTATTATGAGAGGTAAACTTACTTCCTGACATAAGATTAAATTTAAAGTCAGGGACATAGTAGACATTATAGAGGGTGATATCTCTGGTTAAGACAACAGTGCCTTTATGAGTTATGGTAGAAAACTTTCCATTAGGAAGATGAATAACATAATACACAGCTGTGGGATTTATCAATTGATCAAAGGAGTTAGTGATGTGATCACTGGCTCCTGTATCAATTATCCAATCACTAGAATCAGGCTTATGACTGGCAAGACACACAGGAAAAGCAAATTTAGTATAAACAATAGGAGTACCTGACAGATGTATTTCAGGATTATCAAGAATAACTGCAGAATTGATGCTCTTAGCATTGTTAATCATGGACATTAGGTGTTGATATTATTCTGGAGTGAAAACATCTTTAGTGGCTGTATTAGTCCCTTGAGTGGAAGTACCATTTTGAGATGTTTGAGCAGCTGTAGTTCTAGAATTCTTTTTATTCTTCGGCATTCTTGAGAGATCAGGTTTAGTTCCAAAGAGAGGGTGCCAGTCAGGGTATCCAAACTTAAAGAAACACTTCTCCTTTTGGTGAGAGTCCCCATGACAGAATTCACAGAAGAACTTTCCTTTTGATGAGTTACCTCCAGTAGCCTTATTTCTTCCAAATTTGTTCCCACTATTGACATAGTTATCAGAAGTTGAAGCAGCATTCACTTTACTAGCCAAGATCATAGGAGTAGTTTCAAGATTCACAGTATTGGCACATTGTCTTTGCCCTTCCTCTTGGATAAGCATTGAGACAGCCTTAGAGAGAGAGGGAAGAGGTGACATTCTCAAGATTTGTCCCCTCACATCAATGTAACTCTCAGACAGACCCATTAAAAATTGAGTGAGTTGAAAGATGTGTTCATAGTCTTCTTGTTGTTTAATGGCCCCACAATTACAATTACAGATACACTTAGGTAAGTGTAGGAGGCTAGCTAATTCATCCCACAATCCCCTGAATTTTGTGAAATAGACAATTATACTTAAATGTCCTTGAGTGCACAACATGATTGATTTTCGAACTTGAAAGATTTTTGGAGTGTCACTCTGTGTGTATCTTGTGAGAAGGTCCTCCCAGATTTCATAAGCAGTTTTAAAGTACACTATACTTTGTCTTATTTCAGAATTGACAGAATTTAGAAGCCAAGAAATTACCATACTATTGCATCTTTCCCAAGCAGTGATATACTTTGACTGGGGTGAAGGCCTTCGATTTGCACTAGTAATCATCCCAATCTTGTTCATGGCAGTAAGAGCAATAGTAACCGAGATCTTCCATTGCATAAAGTTTGAATCAGAGAGGACTTCATTTACAAGCAGCATCCCAGGGTGATCATTCACATGTAAGAACAATGGATGCCCAGAATGCAATTGCAAGGTAGATTCAGGAAGATCATAATCATCTACAGGTGTCTCAATATTGGATGTGTTTTGAGTTACTGTGTGAGAGCCATCACCAGTTTCATTCGTTCTTTTCGAAGAATTAGTCATGATTGAATTACAGGAAAATTTCAAGGATTATGAGGGAAAAAGAAGATCAAGAACATGAAAGATAAGAAATCTTGATTCAAACAAAGATAGTGGAAGAAAGGAATTGATTGAGAATTTTTTTTATGGCTCTGATACCATAATAAAAAACAAAGGGAAGAGAAAACAAATTTGCACTAATCTTTATATTCTCTTAATATCCATTGTTAAGCTTGAATTACATAACAGAAAAAGAGAAAGAGCTCTTCTTTAATGAAGGCTTTTGAGAGGATAAAGAATACAAATCAGAATACAATTCAACTAACCAACTTACCCGCCTATTTATAAGAAACTAGATAAAACAAATTACACCCGACACCCCTCAACTTACAAACAAATAGAGAATTGCAATTAAACCCCTACAGTCTCATGCAGTCTCAATATGATGACTTTTATCACAGTAGATGTATAGGATTCACAATACAAGTTTGTTGTTAGCTATAAAGGAAGTAAAACAAAATATAAAATGAAATAGGTTAAAGTTTGTTAATGAATATTTACTGAATTCAACTTAGTTTTTTGCTTAGTGTATCATCTTAAGACAATCTAATCCAAAGCAAACTAAGGAATCGGAAAAACAAAACATTTGAGAAGGAATTCAATGACTCGTCACAAACTTCATGAGGGTTGATAGGGAATCAATCATTTCCTCTCATTTTGACCTTTTTCAATGACGCTGATTTAGCAAGCTATGAAACGCATTGATGTGATCCGTATGTCAAACTTACCGACCAACATCACCATGTTGGCATGCTCAATTGTCATTGATCAAGTCTCCATGAGAGAGTATTTTAGAGAGCCATTCAAACATAAAAATGTTTGAATGCTTCTTGGGTGACTTACCCAATAGCTTTGACACATGATTATTGTCGTCGAAATGGATGTCACATTAGATTGTGAATCCCCCCGTGTGAGTGCAATATGGAAATGATGCAAATGCTTCATCCCCGATCTCTTCACTTTGTGTTCTTCCAAGGGAAGGGATCTTGAAGTCTTGATCTCTTTTCAAAGGGCTTAGCTTTGAAGTAAAGAATTGAAAACTTAAATCAAGAATTGGGTTCTTGACCAAGTGTGAATCTTCTTCTCTCTTCTCACTTGTATTCTGCTTCACAACACTTGAATGCGTCTTGTGTCACTTCTGCTCTCTTTTATGTTTGTCCCACTTCAAGTCACTTTTCTTTGTGTTGTGAAGGTCTTCGTAAATAGGTAAAAAGGGTCTTAGAGCTGTTGAAGGGATTAGGTGATTTCAACCATTGGATTGGTTTCATAGATGTACTTGTGTACAATATAGTTGTTGGTTGAAATCTTTATCAAATATCCTTTAAGTAAGGTGTCCAGGATTTGAGCTTTAGTGATTTGATTTGACTTGACATATTGCAGATCTTTAATGAAGTAACCGGGTGAGGCCTAGGATGCCAAACTCAGAGAATGAGTTTATTTACCAAAGAGGAAAGTACCACTGTAGATGCACGCGAGTGCATGACTAGTATCACAAAGTTGTCTGTTGGGAAATAGATAATATTCAACTTTATAAGTAAAGTTAATATTTCATCCGTTTCAGTCAAAGAGTTCACTTTCCTTTTTTAAAAGTCAACATGTGACTAAATCAAATCAAAATTTTACTTACTTTACTTATGCTTTAGAAAATAAAATTTTATTAAATAAAAACTATTTTAAGAATACTATGGATTGCAACTTTCAAAACTTTGTAAAAATTACTAAATTTATGTTAATTATTGGTCAAACTTCAACTAAGTTGACCGAAAAAAATCAAAACTGGACTCTTTGCCTGGAACGGAGGGAGTATCTTTTCAATGTAGGCACTGAGAATCACTCTGTTTATATCCTCTTGATCAGCAGCCATGGAGTTAATAGGTAAGTTCATTAGTTCGATTTGGTAGATAAGTAGGTTTGCATCAGTAGCATTAATCTTGCATGTAGCTTGCTGATCCTTGTTACTTGAGCATCTTTCCATGTGTACATCGTTATCATAGTTGTTTGAGTCCTAACATAGAGTTGTCACGGACTTTCTGACACGTAAGCCATCTAATCACTCTATTTAAAACTAAGGGTAATGGTTACAAGTAAATCTATCAATATAGGGAATATACAAATGGATCTTATACATTTGCATTGGTATATTCCAAACAATTTCGCCAAACCACAAAATTTTGTCAATCCAATTTTTGGAATCATCAGGCTTTTGATTTTGGCTCAAAACTACATAGTTTGAAGTTTGCCGATCCCAACCATTGGATCAACAATCTTTGTTGTGTTGTTGGCTAAATCTTAACCATAAAATACACGAAATTCAGGAACCTTGACAGGCAGTTTCGAATCCTACTCATACACCCCCACACCACACACACACACACGAACTAGTATTTTTTTTTTTGTTTCTTTTTTACTAGAAAGGAGGGCTGAAGCCTAAACAACAAAAACAAAAAACTACAAAACTAAACAAGGGTTCTCGTCTACTATAGTGTCTTCTTGAAGGTGGTTAATCATGTAATCCGAAGGGTCTATCAAAGAACGAGAGCGTCGAGGCACCTTCAAGTACTCCATGGACATATCGTTAGCACACACATTGGCTTCTCGAAGAGAATAAACCAAATGATAATACCAATCTTTGTTCAGAAGCTCCCGAATCTTTTTTATTACATTCCCTTCCCCATCCTCGAGATTATTCTCCTAAATAGCGAGCACAGCTTTTCTAGAGTCCTGACTCCACCAGGGTTTTGTTTTGCATAATCCCTTATTCCATGCCCACATAAGACCTCTCCAAACTGCACAGAGCTCTTCCCTCCTCGAGGAAGCCAGCCGCAAATACAGCTCAAATTTTGGATATCCAACTACCCAAATCGTCTCTCGCTATGCCAACACAAGCTGTTGTACCATACACACAACTAGTGATAATTTTTATTTGGCTTAAATACCAATTTGGTCAGTCTACTTTCTCCCAAAATTCATTAAGCTCACTTTACTTTTTTTTATACACTTTAATCACTCTACTTGGACGTAAATATCACGTTTGTCGCACCGTCCAGATATTTGGATGAAAAACTTTAAACTTATTGGACTACATGAAAATTCCCTTACAACTTGCAAACTTTCTTCTTCCTGAACTTCGCACTAGAGGATTTGAAGGAGACCACCATTGAAGTAGACGGGTTGAAGCTTCATTGAATGTTCCTTAGATCGATTTGAAGAGAAATCCATTGAAGGAAATAGCAAATCGACATAGCATGATGCAAAGGAGCTCAAATTCATGTTCAAGTAGATAAGTCCAGATGATGAATGAACCATTGCTTGAGTCATCAACCGACCACCACTACCACCAAGATGAACCTCCACCACCACTGCAAAAGCCCTCCGATAGGATGTTGGGATGATGAACGAACAAATACTCCTTGCCCAAGTAAAAGTGCACAACCACCCATTGATATCTCCCATCATTTTTATCCCAAAGTTCCATTACCAAGCCACCCAGATATATGATTCACGGTACAATTAATGAGATATACCAACAGAAAAAGATCTCATTTTTATTAACATTAAACGAATATATCACTATAAAACAAGTGCATAGACAGCTGATTAAGGGGCTGTTCTAACTTAACCATAGGTCTGTATTTGAGCTTACGAGTGAAAACCGAAGAGTTTAAGTTATCCCACTCAGTCAAGCCTATCCATATGTATTCCTATATACATCAGACTAGTCCCATATACATCAGTCCAGTATCTATGTATCTCTACATATGTTCTGTGTATAAAAGCTCTGCATCATCAATAATACAATTAACTGGGCAGTATTTTATTTCCTCCATTTCTTCTCTTTTAACATGGTATCAGAGCTTTCAAAGGCTAACGCCATAGAAGACTCGACAGCCTCCTCCGAAGCCAATTCTTCCAAGTCTAAAACTAACTATAATGGTCACTCCCTACCAGCTTTGTTCAACCCACAATCATTAATGTCAAACTGCCTACTTACCCAAGAAAACTACCTGAACTGGTCTGCCCAATTTCTTGCTGTCCTCCGCACTTTTTCACTCGAATATGTACTCACAAACAACTCTCCACCCAATGAGAAACTCGACGACAAAGTCACCAACAATCCAGCATATACTAAATGGCTCGAAGCAACAAGCCTTGTAGTTGCTTGGATACGATCATCCGTCACAGCTCCCATTCAACCCCATCTCGCAAATGTGAAGATAGCTTCTGTGGCCTGGGACCTAATCTCCAAAAGATTCGGAGCTACTTCTACTGCCCATGTCAGAAATCTCCGACAGAAACTCCATAGTCTCAAGCGGGAACCCGAGATCCCCATAGCAGATTACCTTCTTCAAGCCACCACAATCTCCAACTCCCTAGCTACTGCCAACATCATTATCTCTGATGAACACTTGATTGAACAAGTCCTCAATGGACTAGGATCAGACTACAAGGAGTTTCTCACCTCCTACAACCAACACCCAGCAACCAATATCGATGATTTTTCTGACCGTCTTCTATACGAAGAAACTCTACAAAAACATTTGTCATCTCTCACTCTAAACTCCAGTTCAGCCCTTCTAGCAAACAAAAATGACCCCATCTCCATGCCAATCACCAACCATCAGAATTCTAACAGCCCCAGCACACCAAATAATTTTCCAAACAATAGATAGTACTCTTAACACTACCGTGGACAGCATTTTCACAACTACCGCGGCCACTCACGTGGAAATTTTCGTGGTCGAGGTAGAGGTCGTGGTCGTGGTCGTGGAGGAAGAGGAATTTTACCAACACCACCCTACCAACCACCAGCTTTTCCCTCCAACATTGATACATCTCAACCATGCGAAATCTGCCATCGCAACGGCCACACCGCCGACATATGTTACCATCGCACCAATGCTGCCTATACCGCAACCTACTCCCCATATCATACACCCAACTGGTGTCTTGACACCGGTGCCACCCACTATATTACCTCCCAACCTTCATCTCTCAATCATGTCTCTCCATACACTGGCCATGACACCGTAACTGTTGGAGATGGCTCTCAAATGCCAATCTCTCATATTGGTTCTTCCTCATTTTCCACCGGTAACAATAGTTTCAATTTGAATAATGTTCTGTGCATTCCTTCTGCCCATAAATCTCTTCTTTCAATTCGTCGTTTCTCACAGGATAACCACTGTTATTTTAAATTTGATGCAAATGGTTTTCGTGTGAAGGACCTCTACACCAACAAGATTCTTCTTTCTGGGCGTAGCTTCAGCGGTCTCTACCATCTTAAGTTCGACTCCAGCTCTCCAAATAGTCCTCTAGCCCTCGTCGGGGAACGGAAAAATCAAGATGTCTGGCACTCTCGACTAGGGCATCCCTCATCTCAAGTTCTACAAGTTCTATCGAATAAATTTCAATTGCCAATTCATGGTAGAGTTAGTCCAAATAAATTTTGCCATACATGCCCACTAGGCAAATCATGCAAATTACCTTTTGTAACAAGGTCATTTAATTCAAAACAGCCATTGGCTTTGTTACATCTGGATATTTGGGGACCCTTTCTTGTTGCATCATTAAGTAACTGTCGCTACTATTTCTCTATAAACCCAGATGACTCCCCTAATATTCCAGTTTCTTCTACACCTGCTGCTCCCTCTAACAGTAATCCAGATTCTTCCACACCTACTGATTCCTCCGACAGTTCTCCACCACTTCGGTATGGCAGCATTAACAAACTGGTTTATGGATCTCCTCGTCATCCTCTCCCTCATGCATACTCTGCCATTTCCGATGACTCTCCAGATTTCGAGCCTTCCAGCTATAAACAAGCCTCAAAATCTGTTCACTAGCAGACTGCTATGCGTGAAGAATTTTCAGCCTTGAAAAAAAACAGCACTTGGACTCTTGTACCTCATACTTCCACCATGAACATTGTTGGATGCCGTTGGGTATACAGAATCAAAAGGAAAGCTGATGGTATCATAGATAGATACAAAGCAAGACTCGTCGCGAAAGGATTTAGTCAGCAAGAGGGATTGGACTACGATGAGACTTTCAGCCCTGTCGTGAAGCCAGCAACCATCAGAACAGTACTCTCTATTGCTCATTCTCTCTCCTGGCCTATTAAACAACTGGATGTCCGTAACACTTTTTTGAATGGTTTTCTTTCGGAGGAGGTCTATATGCAACAAGCTCCAGGCTTTATTGACCCAGCACGTCCAGCTCACGTGTGCCGATTACATCGTGCACTGTATGGCCTAAAACAATCCCCTCGAGCTTGGTTCCACCATCTCTCCGAGTTTCTCCTCCGAAATGGTTTCTTTAATAGCCGTTCCGACAGCTCTTTATTTATTCGGCACGATGGATCTTCCACCACAGCTATCCTTGTCTATGTCGATGACTTGATAATCATTGGCTCTTCACCCACTGAAATATCAACATTCATTAATTGTTTGTGTTCCACGTTTGACAATCGAAAACTCGGTGATTTGGGTTTCTTTCTTGGCATTGAAACCACACGCATCAAGTCTCATCTTCACCTTAGTCAGACACGGTATGCCCTGGATCTTCTCACTCGGTTCAACATGGGGACTTGCAAACCATGTCCTACGTACACCTATTGCACCTCAAAGCAGGCTCTCACTTCATTCCGGCGATCCTCTTCCTAATCCTATGTCATATCATAGCATGGTCGGTGGTCTTCAATACTTGACACTTACACGGCCGGACATCGCCTTTGCCGTCAATCAAATATGTCAATTTATGCACAAGCCGCGAACTACTCATCTCCAAGCCGCCAAACGCACCCTTCGATATGTCAAAGGAACCCTTGACAAGGGATTACTGTTTCATCAATCTCCACAGTTGGACATTTGGGCATACTCCGATGCTGATTGGGCTGGCGATCCCGATGATCGTCGCTCCACATCAGGTTCGTGCATCTTTATTGGCTTAAACCTTGTTTCTTGGTCTGCAAAGAAACAAGCCACAGTTTCCCGGACAAGCAGCGAGGCAGAATATCGAGCCCTCGCCACTACAGCGGCTAAAATTTGATGGTTCTCTTTCCTATTTCGAGAGCTAGATATTTCCCTTACTCGACCTCCGTTTCTATTCTGTGACAACCTCTCAGCCCTACAAATGGCTCGTAACCCCGTGTTTCATGCCCGCACTCGTCATATTGAAATCGACTACCATTTTGTTCGAGAACTTGTCCAAAGACAGGCCCTACGACTCGCTTATGTCTCTACAGGTGATCAACTTGCAGACCTTTTTACAAAGGGCCTCAGTCGACCTCGGTTCGACCATCTCTGCTCCAAGCTGCGTCTCTGGTTCCCTCCGTTTCGCTTGAGGGAGGGTGAAAGTCGAAGAGTTTAAGTTATCCCACTCAGTCAAGCCTATCCATACGTATTCCTATATACATCAGACTAGTCCCATATACATCAGTCCAGTATCTATGTATCTCTGCATATGTTCTGTGTATAAAAGCTCTGCTTCATCAATAATACAATTAACTTGGGCAGTATTTTATTTCCTCCATTTCTTCTCTTTTAACAACGAGAACACAGCTATGTTTAAAATATTGTTGGAAGAGCTTTACAACTCTTGTGGTCCAATTCAGCTCCGAGGATTAGTCTTGAGCTTTTACGCTTAGGGAACACCTTTGGAAAGCCAAAATTAATAATAAAAAGATTTCATTTTTCCAACTGTTATAGCAATACTAATCATGAAAATGATTTCAATGTTTGTTTTACAATAATAACTTTAATAAATTGAAAAATTGAACTAGAAAAAACCCAAATTAGTCAACTTAAAACCCAATTTAGAGTCCTGGATTAGAAATTCACACACACAAATGTGTAAAATTTAAAGCTTCATAAAGGCAATTGCGCAACTTCTCCTCCAAAAGATTATGAGCCAAGTTGTCATCATCTACAACACGTCCCTGGAGACCCACCGAAAACTGGTTGGAAACACCATCACTATGATAGAATGAATACAGACTTAAGTCGGGTTTGTATTGCCTCTGTTATATATACAGAATAATCCTTAGGAGTTTGATACTATAAGGAAACCATTGCTAGGAAGGAAACTATTGTTAATATGGAAACTACATATGAGAGTCCCTATTCTACCAGAATATACATAGAAGAATAACGTTAGCTATCACCCCCCCTCCTAATCAAAATAGTACAGAGTAGAACTTGAGATTGGAACACAACAGCAGAAAACGTTCATGAGATAGACCCTTGGTAAAAATATCTGCCAGTTGACGATCAGAGGGAACAAATTACACATGTAAAGCACCACGCATAAGCAATTCTCGAATAAAGTGATAATCGATCTCAATATGACGAGTCCGTGCGTGGAACACGGGGTTACGGGCTAAATAGATAGCTGACTGGTTATCATATAGAAGGAGAGGCAGATATGGAAGTGTAATACCCAGTTCATGAAGAAGATACCCAAACCAACGTATCTCCGCAGTAGCAAGAGAGCGATACTCGGCTTCACTACTTGAATGAGAGACGATGGACTGTTTCTTCCTAGTCCAAGATACTAAATTTGACCCAAACAAGATACAAGCAACGGTGGTAGAACGACGGTCATCAGGATCACCCGCCCAATCTGCATCACAATAAGCCGTAAGGGAGAAATCTGAAGATGCAGAAAATGTGAGACCCGTGGTGAGGGTGCCTTTGATGTAGCGACATATCCGTTTGGCAGCCTTAAGATGTGAAGTGCGAGGATTATGCATATATTAACAGACTTGGTTGACAGAAAATAATATATCCGGGTGAGATAAAGTAAGGTATTAAAGAACTCCAACCAAGCTGCGATATTCAGTAGGTTGAGGAAGGGGATCACCATCTAATGTCGCGAGCCTTGTAGCCAGAGATAGAGGTGTTAGGGCGGGCTTGCGGTTGAGCAGATCAAATTTTTTTAGGATATCCGTAGCATATCGAGTTTGAGAGAGACTAAAGAGACTTTGGCGTGAGATGAACTTGCAGGCCGAGGAAGTAGATAACTCCTAATTTTTAAAAGTCAAATGTTACGCATAAGGAGTCGATGAACTTATGTAGGAGAGAAGAGTTTTTCCTCGTTATAATTATATCATCCACATAGACAAGAAGATAGAAAGCGTGCTGCGAGTTGCGGCGAATAAACAAAGAAGAATCTGATTTGCTATTAAAGAAGCCTTGTTGAAGAAGAAACTTTTGGAGACGATGAAACCATACACGAGGGGATTATTTGAGTCCATATAATGCTCTATGAAGTTTGCAAACATAGTCTGGGTGAATAGGATCGATGAAGCCAGGTGATTGAGACATATAAACCTCCTCGGAGAGAAACCCATTAAGGAAAGCGCTGCAGATATCTAGTTGTTGAAGAGACTAATTGCGAGATAGAGCCAAAGCCAAAACAGTCCGAATGGTGGAAGGTTTAACAATCGGGCTGAATGTCTCATCGTAGTTGATCCTTTCATACTAACTGAAACCTTTGGCGACCAGTCTGACTTTGTGGCGATCAATAGTCCCATCCGCACTTCTTTTAACCCGATAGACCCATCAAGAACCAATTACATTCTGCGTAGTCAAAGGAGGAACTAAAGACCAAGTGTAATTTTTGTGGAGAACTGACATTTCCTTCTTCATTGCATTCTGCCAATGAGGGTAGCCAGTAGCATGTTTGAATGTCGAGGGCTCGATAGAAAGAGGATCTTCAGATTCAGTAGAGAATGCCAAGGGATGTGTGTGAGACGACAATGCATAGATAATGTCATTGATACTTCTGAAGCGAAGAGCCAGAGAGGAGCTGCTAGAAGATGTCGGAGTGAATCCAGGGACTACGAAGAGGATGAGGCAACCGTAGAGGTAGTTGTTGTATTCTGTAGCGATGGAGAGCTACTGGATGCCTCGGTACAGCTTGGGCATGACACAAGAGTCGGTGTAGAAGGGTCGATAGGAGAATCTAAGAGCATTGAAGGTGTTATTGGTGAGATGGCCGCATTGGTTGAATGTGCTACTTTGCAAGGTGTTGGTGGCGTAGCTGCTGGTGTGGGGCGCTTTGCATAGGAGTTGGAGCTACTGGATTTTGGAACATGGCTATAGTGGGTTGAGCTGGTGAGTTTGGACTCACTGTAGAGTGGCTTGGATTCGCTGTAGAAGGGCTTGGACTTGTTGTAAAGCTGTGAATCTGTGAAGACTTGAAATGAATGTGAGATTCATCAAATAACACTTGTCAAGAGATAAATATTCGACCAGAACATGGGTCGAAGCAACGGTAGCCCTTGTGAGACGGATCGTAGCCCAAAAATACACACTTTGTAGTTTTAGGAAGTAATTTATGTCAATTGTATGACACAAGATTGAGGAAGCAAGTACAACTAAAAACCTTTAGCAATGTGTAGTCGGGCTTCCAACCCAATAGTTTTTCATATGGAGATATAAACTGCAATTGTTTGATCGGAAGTCTGTTGATCAAGAAGACGGCTGTGGAGAAGACGTCGAGGCAAAAGTGAAGAGGAAGATTGGAATGGTGAAGTAGGCATAACCTGACTGATTCAATGTGACAGTGTTTGCGCTCGATAACACCGTTCTGTTAGGGAGTGTAAGGTTAGAATAGTAGGTGACGAATGCCATGTGTGAGTAAAAAGTCAGTGAGCATGCGACTAGTGAATTCCCCCTCACCATTCGTATGGATTAATTTAGCAGTATGAACACATTGGATAGTACGAGAGATATTGTTTTCAATCATTTTTTTAAAGTGAGGGTATATAGTAAAGACTTTCGACTTGCGAATCATAGGAAAAAGTCAAGTATATCGTGAGTAGTCATTCACAATCGATAAATAAAAATGAGATCCATTAGAAGTAGGAACAGGGAAAGGTCCCCAAACATCCATATGTAACAAATCAAGAGGAGATTTAGAAGAAAAATTACGCGCCATGAAGGGCAAATTACAAGCTTTACCCAAGAGACACATATGACAGACATTATTGCTACCTAATTGACCTTTAAGAGAAAGAGAAGATTGTGTATTCTAGATTCTACGAAGAGGGGTCTAACATGGAAGCTGAGATTTGTGCTCTTCATCACGATGTGTTGTGGCTTCACCAAGGTTTCTATGATGCCGTTATTAAAACTGACTCCAATTTAATTTTTGACTGCTTATCTTCGGGTCATTATCCCCCTTGGCAATATATTTATCTGTCTCGAGACATTCTCAAAATTCAAGCTATTCATCGTTATGTGTTCAAGCATTGTTTCTGGGAAGCTAATAAAGTTGCAGACAGTCTTGCAAACTTAGCTTATGATACTCGGGAGGACTCTGATTTCTCCAATGTCCAAGACATTCCTCGTCCTATCCGAGGCCTTATTCTCCTTGATGCTAGAGACCTCATATCAGAATCTCTTAGGTTTTTATTTTTATTTTTTATTTTTTTTAAAGGAAATAGGGACCGCACCCTGTAAAAATTTATTAAAAATCAAAATAAAAACTGGAGGGTGATAACCAAACCAAGCCCCACAGGCGGGGAGGATATAAGAGCCTTACATCTACAAAACAAGCAAGGAAAAAAAGAACAATAACCAAGAACAAAAGTGCAAAACAAACTACTTCCGAAACATATATAGACCAATGGCATCTGTGTCTAAAACTCGACGAACCTCCTGAGGCAAACCCTCTCTACTATCATCCACCACTTAGTTACGCTCTCTGAAAACATGATCCAACGAATAACCCACCAAATATTGACGACATTCTCGGAGCTCATACGTATAAAGCCATGGATCCACGTCCAAGTTAGCAAGGAACCTAACAGCAGCCTTGGAATCCATCTCAACTCGCACATCAAGTAGTGCCAAAGATCGACATAAACACAAGCCTTCCCTAAGAGCCATTATCACAGCAAACATGTTCGTGCCTGGTCCGTACCAAAAGGAGAAAGCCCTAATAACATCCCCATCAAAAATTTGAATAATCCCTCCCCCTGTGGCAACACCATTCTTCAAAGAACCATCAGTATTCAGTTTATAACAGCCCACACCTGGAGCCAACCAAATGACCCATTGCACACGCCTGATCCGAGGACTTAAAATGGCAAGGCTGGTTGTCCCCCTCAAGTTTGAATCTTTTTTTTTTTTTTTTTCTATTTTCAAAAAAATTTAGCAGGGTGTCGTCCTCCCTCTTATAAGGGCCAGGCTGGTTGTTCCCTTCAAGTTTGGATCTTTTTTCTATTTTCAAAAAAATTTAGCAGGGTGCCGTCCCTATTTCCTTTTTTTTTTTTTTGGTTTTAAAGAGAAAGATAAGAATTTTTAAAACTGCTTTGAGGATGGGATGTACTGGGTGTCCCAAACGAGTGTGCCAAGTATCCGAATCGGTCTTCTCACCAAGAAGAGTAGAGGATGAATCAGATGACTTGAGAGAGTAGAGATAGCCCGGGTTACTTCCAGAAAGGATGGTTGCCCTCGTCTTGTTCTCCTTAACACGATAACCATGTGAATCAAGTTCAGAAGAGAGATTGTTATCATGAGATAATTGACAAATGGAAAGTAAATTTTTACGCATGGATGGAACACAAAGAATATTGCGTAAATAAAAAGAGGACGAGAAAAAGTATTTATATGTGATTAAGCAATATGAGAGATAGGGAGAGCAGCACCGTTACCAACTACCAACTAAAATTTTGTCCTTACCATTGTATGGTTGTGCCTGGGGAAAGTTGGATGAATCGGAGGCAATGTGATGTGTAGCTCCAGAGTTAAGACACCAAATCAGATTGAAGGGTGGGTATGGAGAGTGCTCGACGGAATAAGCAGTATTTAACCATTGCGGCAAACATTCACTATATGGTCGCAGCTGTGACAAAGTTGGCAAGACTGCCATAAGAATGAGGGGGTGGAGTGGACTGCCATGGGCGGGGAAAGGATGTGGGCAAAAGGGGAGGAGTATAAGCTGGGTTGAAACCATGACCACGACCTTTACCACGACCACGGCCTTGACCTCTATTTGATTGATGTCCACGTACGGTTGGGGTTAAAGGGGGGGTGGATAAGGGGGTTGGGAAGCGGCGGTAGTGGTTTAATTGGGTGTAGTGGGAGTAGGTTTGGTGTCGGTAGGAGAGATCTTGGTGACTGTGAGAGCAATAGTGGGTGTGGTTGAGAACTTTTTGAGGAGTTTTTCTTCCTACTAAAGAAGACCGGAGAGCTCTTGTAGTGTAGGGGTGGGCCGAGTGTTTATAGAGGTGATAAACTCCTTATATTTAGCACCAAGGCCATATTAGCTGGTATTAGCTGTCAAATTGAGTGCTGGAAGTAAACTAAATGTGTTGATATTATATTCCTAGTAGGATACTTTGACTAGCCTAAAATATAGCAGTGTAATTACAGTAGCATTAGTCTTGTGTAATTAGTATAAATTCTATACCACAATATGGAATAATACACGGTAATTATTCCTTCTACAGTCCGTCTCTTTCTCTTTGTCATTACCAACTCTGCATCGTCTTTCATGGTATCAGAGCTATGGACGGCTCATCCCTGTCTAGTGACTCTCTGAATACTCAAACAACCAAAACATATACTCTTCCAGTTTTCTATAACCCGAATGAAATTATGGGTCAGGCCTATCTCACCAAAGACAACTATGTCAATTGGAGTGGGCTATTCAAAACCATGTTGAGAACCCATAAATTGTTGTTCATCATTGACCCAACACCACCATCCGAAACCCTTGCAGATGGATCCAAAAATCCTCAGCGTGAACTTTGGAGTACAGGTACTGATCTGGTGTGTGGATGGATTAAGGGTACGGTGACTCCTCCAGTGTTATCATATCTTAATTCATCCAATACGGCACCTCAAGCATGGGAGGTTTTAGCAAAAAGGTTTGGGGCTACGTCGGCGTTACAGATCGAGAACCTAAAGATCAAATTGCATGAACTTAAGAAGGAATCAAACCTATCTGTTGCAGATTATTTATTGCGAGCAACAAGTATTGCTGATGCTCTTGCAGCAGCTGGAGAACCGGTGGAAGACAAGGAACTGATCCAGCGCATTCTTGGCGGCCTTGGACATGAGTATAAAGAGTTTCTTACCTCCACAGCCTCAATGACCCTTCGCCAAACTATCTCCATTGACGACCTCACGGAGCTACTACTTGAAGAAGAAACTCTACAACAAAAATTCTGTGTTCCACAACACCAAACCGTAGCCTTGGTCGCGGACATCAGTAACTCCAATCCTCAAGCAAACTACACTGCAAATAGAGGCAGTGGTAATGGAAATCGAGGCAGGGGCAGAAATCGTGGTGGAAAGGGATCCAATCGTGATGGAGGAAATTGGCGAAACAATGATAACGGTAAGAATTTTTGTCAGAATTTTGCTCCTGGACGAGGTCAATATTTTGTTCCTGGTCGAGGTCAGGGTAATGGAAGAGGCCAAGGCAGAGGTCATGGTCAGTCTGGTCTCGTGATTAAACCACAGTTTGGTCGTGGAAACCCGGGCCGTGGTATTCTCCCCACACCATACACTCCAAGCCATGCTTCGAGTTCTGTCGATACAGATGTCACTTGTCAAGTTTGCTTCAAGAATGGCCACAGTGCTCAAGTGTGTTGGCATAGATATAATGCTGCGTACGTAGCTCACACCGAACCATATATTCTTGATTCAGGAGCAACAAATCACATGACCTCGGACCCGTCATCATTTTACGACTATTCTCCATATTCAGGTAAAGAGTCAATTGTTTTTGGCAATGGGTCTCGTTTACATATATCACACATTGGTAATTCTTCTTTTCGGTCTAATAATCGTTCTTTTTCTCTCCAAAATGTACTATATGTTCCAAGTTTACATAAACCATTATTCTCTATTCGCCAATTTTCAAAAGATAATAATTGTTATTTTGAACTTGACTCTTGTGGTTTTCATGTGAAGGACAATTTGACGCGGGAGACTCTCATCTCTGGCAATAATTCTGGTGGATTATATAAATTGTCGTTCAAGTTCAATTCTTCCGAAAGTCCTGTTGCTCTCCTTGGTGAACGCTCAAGTCAAGAAATTTGGCATGCGCGTTTAGGTCATCCTTCTAGTCAAGTTCTTAGTATTTTATGTCAGCAATTTCATTTACCTCTGAGTGGTCAAATAAATGATAAACAAGTTTGTCATGTATGCCCTCTGGGTAAATCCCACAAATTGCCCTTTCCTTCTCGAACGTTTAATGCATTGAATCCCCTTGATATGCTACACTTGGATGTTTGGGGTCCTTCTCCTGTTAAATCTATACACGGTTATCGTTTTTATCTATCTATTGTCGATGACTTCTCACGATTTGTGTGGTTATTTCCTTTGTATCATAAATCGGATGTTACGAATGTGTTTGCCACTTTTAAAACGCAAATTGAGAATCAATTATCTCGTCGTATTTCTGCTGTGCACACTGTTAAAACTGTTCAAACTGATGGGGGGGTGAATTTACTGGGCGTGCGTTTACTTCTTTTTTGTCTAAATCAGGAATTCGACATCAACTCACATGCCCATATACAGCCCAACAAAATGGTGTCGTTGAGCGAAAACATCGGCACATAGTCGAAACTGGTTTGTGCCTTATGTCTAACTCTAAGGTTCCTCTTCATTTTTGGTTGGAAGCATTTAGTACGGCTGTTTATCTTATTAATCGACTTCCAATGCATCACCATAAGTATTAATCTCCATATCAAAAATTGCTTTTGAGGAAACCAGATTATCGGTTCCTTAAAGTCTTCGGTTGTTCGTGTTTTCCTCACATCTCTTCTTATAATTCTCATAAACTCATGCCAAAATCTGTGCACTGTCTCTTTCTTGGATATGATAATTTTCGTAAAGGATACAGGTGCTTGGATATTGCGAGTGGTCGGGTTTACATTTCTCGGCATGTGGTGTTTGATGAAACACACTTCCCTCTTCAACATCCTCAACCCGAGCCTATTTCCAGCATACAACACAACCCCTTGCTGGACCAATCATATTTACATGAACAGCATCATTCTGCTCCAGCTTTCCCTCCTCCGCCATCTCAATAGGCCAATCCAGTTACATCGCAGCCTGCTGTTGTGACTCCACCGCAGCCACATACTACCCCACTTGACCATTTTGGTCACCCCACCATACAACCCATCCCATCTCAGCCCCTTAATCAACGACCCGTCTTTCCTAATAGCCCAATACCTCGCCTCTCCTTCGCAGAGGCTAACACACCACCTGCTCCGTCCAGTCCCGCCCATGTGGCTCCATCCGCTGGCCTACCTGATTCTCCCACTAGTTCTACATCTCCTACTACTACTAAAGCTTTATCTACGCCCCCTCTTCAGTATCGGGAGGTTAGTGAACTTCTCCGTAATACATCACCATACTCCCTGCCCCATGCTTTAGCTGCTATTCAAAATGACCCCTTTCAAAGTGAACCGCGAACATTCAAACAGGCGTCTAAATTCCAACATTGGCGAGATGCAATGTCGGAAGAAATTGGTGCTCTTCATAAAAATAATACTTGGCACCTTGTTCCATATGAGCCTCGTATGAACATGGTTGGTTGTCGGTGGATTTTTAAAATTAAACGGAAGGCTGATGGGTCTCTTGAACGGTATAAGGCTCGATTGGTTGCTCAAGGATTCAGCCAACAGGCCGGTCTTGATTACGATGAAACTTTTAGCCCGGTGGTCAAGCCTTCCACGATTCGCACAGTTCTTGCCTTAGCTCAGTCTCGCAAGTGGGACATTAAACAACTTGATGTTCGAAATGCCTTCCTCAATAGGTTTCTTCAGGAGGATGTCTATATGAAACAACCGCCGGGTTTGTCGATAATTCTGCTCCTACTCATGTGTGTAAGCTCGACAAGGCGTTATATGGTCTTAAACAATCCCCAAGAGCTTGGTTCCACCGCTTACACGAGTTCCTCCTTGGGCACGATTTTTTCAACAGCAGGTCAGACTCCTCCTTGTTCATCCGGCACACTGGTACCTATACGGTTCTCCTCCCTGTTTATGTCGATGATATTCTCGTCACCGGTACTTCGTCTACTGCTGTTACCTTAGTTCTTAATGACATTTGTGCTACGTTTGATACCTGTCAGTTAGGTGACTTGGGTTACTTCTTGGGCATTGAAGCTACTCGTTCTACCGATACTCTCCAATTATGCCAAACTAGATATGCTCTTGATCTCCTCGATCGTTTCAACATGACTGATTGTAAACCCGCTTCCACTCCTACAGCTTCAGGTTCGCGGTTAAGTGTGTCTGATGGAGACTTGTTGCCCGATGCCACACTCTTTCGCAGCATGGTCGGTGGGTTACAATACCTTACTTTAACTCGGCCTAGCATTGCTTTCTCCGTAAATCAAGTGTGCCAATTCATACATCAGCCTAGGACCTCTCACTTGCAGGCAGCCAAAAGAATTCTTCGGTTCCTTAAAGGCACTTTAAGTTTGGGTCTCACGTTCTATCCATCATCCAGTGTGTCTTTACGGGCCTACTCGGACTCTGACTGGGCCGGTGATCCGAATGACCGACGGTCTACCACAGGTGCTTGCATTTATATTGGTCCAAATTTTGTCTCTTGGACCGCTAAAAAGCAACCGACGGTCTCGCGCTCCAGCAGCGAGGCTGAATATCGCGCCCTAGCCACCACCGCTGCTGAACTTAAGTGGTTTGCTTATTTGTTCCGTGAACTAGACATTCCAATCTCTCCACCATCGTTGCATTGTGATAATATCTCTGCTCTTCATATGGCCCGTAATCCAGTGTTTCACGCTCGCACGCGTCACATCGAGATTGATTATCACTTCCTTCGAGAGTTGGTCACCAGTGGTTTTGTGACACTACATTATGTTCCCTCCGAGGATCAACTTGCCGACTTGTTCACAAAGGGTCTGCCCAAACCACGGTTCCAGGCTTTGTCTTTCAAGCTGCGCCTACCTTTCGGTCGTCTAGCTTGAGGGGGGGTATTAGCTGGTATTAGCTGTCAAATTGAGTGCTGGAAGTAAACTAAATGTGTTGATATTATATTCCTAGTAGGATACTTTGACTAGCCTAAAATATAGCAGTGTAATTACAGTAGCATTAGTCTTGTGTAATTAGTATAAATTCTATACCACAATATGGAATAATACACAGCAATTATTCCTTCTACAGTCCGTCTCTTTCTCTTTGTCATTACCATCTCTGCATCGTCTTTCAGGCCATCTAGAATATGGTTGACGAGGTCAAGATATCAGAGATAGGAGAGCGAGCTGCAGTGAGGGAGGCAGTAATGGCTTTAGCATGTAACATGTAGTCAGAAATAGTTTGGTCAGGTTTACGTTGAAGGTTGTTCAATTGGGTTTTGAGGGTGCGTATGTGGGTACGGGATGAGGAGGAGAAGAAGGTTTGGAGGTCGTCCTAAGCCTCAAGGGATATCTCACAAGAAATAAGACAGGTTTGGACAGATTCGTTAGAGGTGGCACGAATCCATGAGAGAACTAAGTGAGTTGCGCTAGACCAATAGACGAAGTTGGGGTTGGGGGTATCGTCGACGAGTTCAGGTGGAGACGGAAGAGGTTCAGAGATAACTCGAACAAGCTTATGGGTTTTGAGTATGGACAGAAACTGAGAACGCCATAATAGATAATTGGTGCCATTAAGAATTGTGTTGAATCTGAGGGATTGAGGATTAAAGTTAAGATGGAGGGGAGGATATTTGGATTCAGCAGTGATGGTAGAAGATGCAATAAATTTAGGTGTAAGAGGGGAGTTTTCATTAATCACAGAATCCATGGTAGTAAAAAAGAAGGCAAGACAGCGGCTGGGTAAGGTAGCGACTGGCAGGGTATAGGCTGGGCACAGCAGCGATTCTGTTTACAAGAGAGGACAGAGGTAGTAAACGACGACTAGGCTTTTGAAAGGTCCCTACGCCTACTCTCATACCATGATAGAATGAATACCGACTTGAGTCGGGTTTGTATTACCTCAGTTATATATACAGAATAATCCTTGGGACTCAAGGTTTGAAACAATAAGGAAACCATTGCTGTTAATATGGAAACTACATATGAGAGTCCCTATTCTACCAGAATATACATAGAAGAATAATGTTAGCGATCACACGGGACTTCTAAGAAACACTTGAACTAGCCATGGATGTGGGATTCACACCTTGACTACCCAGATTCATTTCTTTCACTCCTTAACTCAAAAGAACAAAAATAATCAAAACCCACAAAATAAAAATACAGAAATCATCTCACTTAGCTTTTTACTTGCAACAAAATCAAGAACATAAAAACCCATAATTGTGTTTAGAGAGAGAGAAAGTAATTGACTATTTAGAGAGAGAAAGAAATGGGGAGATGGAGCATAAGAAGGGAGTTATTTGTTTTATATATTGTTTAAGAAGGCTGAGTCGGTATGATGAACGAACCATTGCTTCAGTCACCAACGAGTCACCGCTGTGATAAAGGAATGACCATTGCTTCAGAGTAATAGGTATTTTACCGAATTGTTATTTAGCCTTTTTATTTTAAAGTCAAACTTATGATAAATTTTTATTATGGTAAATACCCTTTTAATTGTACAAAAATTAATAGTAAGGATGATTCATGACTAATAAAACACTAACTTCAATTTTTATATGAAACTCTTTTTTTGTAGAAAATTAAAATACTTCCTATCCCCCAAAAAAAAAAAAAAAAAAAAACTATTGAACGACCTCAGCCTTCAGCTAGACACGTGGCATGCATTACGACTCTCCAGCTGGACAAGCACCAAGGTGGCATACGTCCACCTCGATCATGACGACCTAAAAGTTACTCTTTGACAGGTCGCCCACTTCACCAAGCATACTCCCAGCACGCTGACACAGGGACCCACAGATCGACCTGGGGACACCGCAGGTCGACCTCACCAGCATCAAGCGACCTAGCGTATGCTAGGCCGACCTTGATAGTGTTGAGCGACCTGGCGTATGCCAGGCCGACCTCGATAACCATAGAGTGACCTGGAAGCATCCAGGCTGACCTCGGCACAGTCCCTCCAGCTCGGTGAGACAGTATCCTATACGGAATCATGCCCTGCCTGAGAAGAGTCCTGTTATAATTCTTCTTTACATATCAGTCCCCTAAGCATATAAGGTAACGTAATCCGAAAGACGCAGTAATCACTCCTAGTCCGAATCTAATAAGGATTATGACTTATCTCCCTATAAATAGCAACCTCAACAGGCCTCATAAGGTACACACGCATACCTACTTGCTTACATATTTTCTTAGCTTTATCGCTCCTACGAAGTATTGCTAATTCTCACGCCTGAGGGTTATCGCTGGGACAACCCAGCACCCCTTACGGTGTTCTTTGTTGATCACAGGTTTCAAGCAGATTTCAAGGACTATCCCTGCAACGTAAGCCGGAATCCTACCTAGACTACACACGTGGACCAGACACAACACGACACCCAATCCTTTTTTGGCGTGATCAACTATCTTGACTTTTGTTTCATCCATTTGATTAAACTTTAACCAAAAATATTTATAAAAATGTACCTACCTTAAAAAAAATCTTATAATTGTTGTTAATTATATTCTTAATATTGTATTATTAATTGAAATTTTCTTACTGAAAACATAATAAATGCATGTTAAAACATATTTTGTTTTTGATTAATTTTTTAATAAAGAAATGAGACTTTTTCTTTAAGGAGAAAATGAATTTCTTATGAGCAGGAGTAATATATTAAAAAATAAAATAAATTAGAACCCTTTATCCTAACCCGGATATAACGGAGGCCGGTTAGTTAGCCCTCCCGCCTAGTTTCGAAATTTAGTAGTAATGGATGGAACAAAGAAGGATTAATATATAATTTGGTCCCTGAACTTTCCATTACCTTGTGATTTGGTCCTCGATTGATAAAATTTCCTACTGTGGTCCTTAATCTCAACATTTGAAGCCTATTTCGTCCCTGAAGCTGTTATCTCTAACATCAGCGTTATTTTTTTTAAATGCCAATTTTACCCTCACTCCACGCTGACTGGGATGCCTAGGTAGATCTCATGAGAATGGATCAAACTTATAAACATTAATAAAAAAAATTATATTCAAATCTTTTGTACCAAATTTCTCTATATATATGCCCACCTAAAAATAGTTAAGAAATGTTATCATACCAAAAGACAAAAATAGCCAATAAATACTAAATACACCCTTATGTGTCTCTTCCTTCACCTATACATACCCTTTCTCTCACCTTCAGCGCACATAGAGCACAGCGACCACCATAGCCGCCCCTGTCTCCATTACAGTCCTTTCGCACAAGTCTAGCCATACGATTTTGATAACCTTGGGACCTCTCATATTTTTTGCCTGGTTTTGAGTGAAATAGGAGAATCTAGACTATTTTTGGGACTTATCAGCGTTGCCGGCGAAGCACAGCGTGGTTGTGGTGGTGGCGCTCAAGTGTTTAGCCAGTGAATTGCTTGCTGGTTGCTCTCTCGTGTTGGGTCGCCAATCATAGACTAGGCGTCTAGCACTGTCGCGGCCATCTCTTGAACCAGTATGCTCCACCACTGCCGCACGCAAGCAGGTCAACAAATGATTTAGCAACCTTCAATTTGTGTTATATGTACAAATATGGAGATCCAATAAATCTCACGTTGGATTATTAAATTGGGTAAAACGTAGCTCAATTTAGGTTGTCGAATGGTGGGACAGCCGGTGGTTTTGTTTGTGCTGGGTTTAGGCGTGCCGGTGGTTTGACAGCAGCACCATGCTCCACCGACAACGGCCTGAATTGAAATTTTAAAATTTCAGACCCATTTCCAAACAGCGACGGCGGTATTGTTGGGTTTGACAACATCAGCATGCTCTACCAGCAACGGCCTGAACTAAAATTTTAAAATTTCAGACCCGTTTCCAGACCCATTCTCTTAATTCTTATACCCTAAATCTTATAAATCATCCTCTCAATTCTTTGCATTTTTGCACTTTTGCAGCTAATGTAACCCATTACCCCCAAAACCCATCAAAATTGACCGATTTGAGGGGTGAGGATGTTGTGTAAGGCATGTCACAGTCGATTTTGATATCAAACAAATGAATGACATAATTTAAAAGAGTTCGTTTCATCTGATCTGGTCGTCGTCTTGAGTAGATCTGGCATGACTCCCCCACAACTGTGACATCTCTTTCTCTCTCTTGACAGATTTGTAGAAAAATAGATCGAATCTGGAAATTTTTGAAATTGATCTTGCATCATAGATGTTTGACTTCAATTAAGGGAGGTAGAGAAGAAGAAAAAGACGGCAGCGGCGGTGGAGAGAGAGAGAGAGAGAGAGAGAGAGAGAGAGAGAGAGAGAGAGAGTGAGAGAGAGAGAGAGATGCAGGTTGTGAGGAGGAGAGAGATGAGGATGGTGGTGGTGGTGGTTGAGGAAGGTGGGGAGGAGCCAGAGTTGGTGTTGGAAAAGAAAAGGGTGGCGGTTATAGGGAATTGAATCTGGGACTGATCCTTCAAATCTCCTTCAAATTCATTATTTTCCAAAGTGCCTTCCTCATGTCAAAAAGATAATCCAAAGTGCGGTGGGAAATTAATGTTTATATGTTTGATCCATTCACGTGAGATCCACCTAGGCATCCCAGTCAGTGTGGAGTGAGGGTAAAATTGCCATTTAATTTTTTTTTTTAACGCTGCTATTGGAGATAACAGCTTCAAGGACGAATTAGGTTTCAAATGTTGAGATCAAGGACCACAGTAGGAAATTTTATTAATCGAGGACCAAATCACTGGGTAATGGAAAGTTCAGGGACCAAATTATATATTAATCCAACAATGAAAACGGAAAATAGAATGAGAAATAACTGAAAATAAAAAAATTAAATTTTCTTGGGGAAGTGACTAGTGAGCGAGTCTCAATTCAATTTAGAGAATTGCTATTTGAACCCACAAAATTACTTAGTACACCCATTTACTAAGTACACCCCCCCACATTATTTTCAATTCCTCAAAAAACTAAGTACACCCCACCCTAATTACCAATTATACCCTTCATAATATTTATCACAAAATACGCTATACCCTTATACCCTTGTTTGCTAAGTACACCCCCCACACCCTTTATACCCTTGTTTGAAAAACCCGCTCACACCCACGCATACAAACGGCAATCGCAAACAACGGCAACATCAACCACGGCAATCGCAAACAATCGCAAACAACAAAGAAAGCACGGCAACAAGCACACAACAACAACATTTCTTCAACTTCAACTTCAACAAAGAACAATGGAAGACAATAGAGGTGTGAATCTCGTCTTTATATTTTAGGTTAAAATACTATATATTTTTGAATATATGTGTTTAATTTTTGTTAGGTCATAGTTACATTCCATTTTTTTGCATATTTATGTTGAAAAAAATACAATTTAAAGGAAGTTTTGTAGTAAAAATTGCATTTTTTCGAGGGCCGTTCGGCCGGATTGCGGACAGAAAATGTGTAGTTCGGCATGGGTACCGAACAAGCCTTGAGCTGTCCGGCATGGGTACCGAACAGAACCATCTTGTCCGCATGGGTACCGAACAGAAGAGAGCCGGCATGGGTACCGAACGATTGCTTGACTTGTCCGCATGGCTACCGAACAGTGTGTATTGAATTTTTTTTTCCTTTGTTGATCATTAATACAAATTTAATATGTGCAGACATCAATACATATCAGCGAAGAAGACCTACGGCCTCAGCTAGGGCTCACAGACAAAGACAACAACAAGAAGCTCAACAACAAGAACAACAAGAACTCTGCGACAACAACAACTACAAGCAACAACAACTACTTCTACAACAAAGAACAACAACAACAATTTCTTCTACAACAAAGAACAACGGGGAGAACATGAGTATGAAAGAGGAGGCCCTGTTGAGGATGAGGATGAGGATGAGGAGGATGAGGATGAAGAAGAAGAGGCATTTATCCCGTTTCTGGAGGGCCACAAGTTCCATTGCTGCTCACGACCTTCAATGACCATGTAGCGGCATGTATATGGAATGGGAAGAGCGACCATTGTTGAAGTGCTTAAATCACACAACCAAACAGAAGAGTGGTCGATTCGAATAACGTAGTCAAGTAATGAAGGATTTTGTCAATAGCTCGGGCCTTAATGTGTCCTCCGGATGCTCTTATGCGAAGTGGATAAAGTCCTTGTCTCGGCATTTGTGGAACGGTGGCATCCAGAGACCAATACCTTCCACATGCCCTTTGGAGAGATGACAATTACACTTGATGATGTGTATTGTCCGACAGATGAATGTGTCCGGGCAACCACCGTTATCTAGGCGGAGTGTGCCACCAACACCTCGGGAGGTTGCGAATATTTTAGGTGTGCATCTCTCGAAGTGCTCGTTGGGATGCATGGTGCTAGGGGGCCATCGATCAAATTAGAGTGGCTTCGTGAGAGATTCCGGGAAGAGGGTACCTCGATGATCCTTTACTGTGCTCGGTCGCCGAGCATATTTGTGGTACACTATTGGTTGCACTCTTTTCGCGACAAGAGTGGGACACGGGTGAACACAAACTATTTAGAGTTTCGGATGACGACCGGGGTGGATTCGTATGCAGGGGGCTGCAACTCTTGCGTACTTGTATAGACAAGTTAGGGCAAGCGTCTCGAGCCGAGACAAAGCAGATGGCGGGATATTCGACGCTATTAGAGGTAACATACTTGTATTTTCAGTTCATTACATTCAAACATTATAGAAAGTCATATGTTATGGAACCATAGTATATTTGATCGAAAGCTTTTATTGCATGTAGGCTTGGATATACGAGCATTTTCCTGCTTTTAGGCCTCCATATTGATCAAATTACGGGCTCAATACCCACTTGCAATGAGGTGGTTACCACAAGGAAAAGTTGGTGCCTCGATGCAAAAATTGGTCCAATACGGGAGCGTCTTGACGTCCTTAAGCCCAATGATGTGAGTGTTATTTAATTTAGTTTCTTTTTATTTTATAACACATGTATGTTAAATTAATTTTCCGTGGTTATTGTAGGTAATTTGGATGCCCTATACGGGTCTTTTTAGGGAGTTACATCCATTTCCCGCCGTCTCGTTATATCATGGATGTTTAGTGGCGTGCAATGTTGTGGAACCATACCATCCGGACCGAGTTCTTAGACAATTCGGTTATGTACAGACGATTCCATGTACACCGATCGCTGCTGATGTCCATGTCAGATGGGAAAAGAAGAGTTTGTCTACCCTCCTGCCCCTTGTACCATACTTTATTGTTTGGGATAGTCACGTCCTATCTGCTGATCGTCTTGGCAATATTGCTCAACTACCATGGGAGTGTGCCCGACTATATGCGGTGGTACACCGCACATTCACATCCGTTGGTGCAAAACCCCGAGAGACGGTCCCCAGTTACCGTGACATCTCCCGCTCGAGTACCGACGCATGGGAGATGATTACGTCGTACGAATTTAGTACAACCTCCCGTGCAGAGATGGAGGTTAGGGGATCGGGGGATGACAGCGGATGAATTGGCGGAAGTATTGGACAGGACTTATATGATAGTGGGAGGTCCAGATACTGCGGGACCTTCTACTGGAGGGCGAGACGAGGCGGGTCCATCTACTTCTGGACGTGACGAGGCGGGTACATCAACTGGCGGGACTCGTCGTAGGAGACGACGAAATTGATTAACATTTGACAAAGAAACTTTTGATGTAACTAATGATGTAACTATTAGATGTAACTATTTGATGTAACTTTTGATGTAACTTTTGATGTCAATTGTTATGAGAATTGATGTAACTTGTTATGATAATTGATGTAAATTTTTATGTTATATTATGTTAGCGTCATTTTAATGAATGTTTAGTATGATTGGTTTGGACAATATAATCATAGCATTATGATACTATATGTTTTGTGATTGGTGTAAAATTTGTTTACAAAAAAATTGCAAGTTTACATACTGTTCGGTAGCCACCAACCGAACAGTTTAAGAACTGTTCGGTACCCCCACCGAACCACATAAGACCTGTTCGGTACCCCCACCGAACTTCTTAAGAGTTGTTCGGTGGTTCCTTACCGAACAGTGTGTTTAGTTTGAATTTTTTTTCCTTAACTATCTGAACATCAATCCAAAAACAAGTTCTTGCCAAACTAAAAAAAAAACAACGAAATATTGACATCAAACATAACTATTTCCATCGAAACTACCATCAACATCATTTTAATGAATGTTAAGTATGCTTGGTTTAGACAATATAACCATAGCATTATGATACTTTATGTTTTGTGATTGGTGTAAAATTGTTTACAAAAAAGTGCAAGTTTGCATCTGTTCGGTAGCCATCAACCGAACAGTTGAAGAACTGTTCGGTACCCCCACCGAACCAACTAAGACCTGTTCGGTACCCCCACCGAACCTATTAAGAGTTGTCCGTACTTGCTTACCGAACGATTGTGTTTTATTTGAATTTTTTTGTTTAACTATCGAACATCAATCCAAAAACAAGTTCTTGCCAAACTAAAAAAAAAGAAAAAGAAAAATTGACATAAAACATAACTATTTCCATCGAATCTACCATCAACAGTTTAGTTTACATCAAACTACAATCAACTACGATATAAACTAGCCTAAAAACATTCAACAACAAAGTTTAGGTTACATCAACAATGTTTAGTTTACATCAACGATAGTATCTTTACTATCCGTAGTGCGATCGTTACTTCCATCAATCGTTTCAACATCGTACATATCTAATTGAACTTTAAAAATATCCTTCCAAGGAGCTGCACATTGTAACCGATTCGTTTCCCAAGATGTTGTCACCGGAGGCAATGGGGCACCTTCGCGCAAGAACACCTTCAATAGAAATACATACATGTCATTTAGGGCAATATAAAGTGTTGTTTTAATATAAATTACACATTATATAAATAGATGTTTGCGTACTGGATATAATGGTCTCTGTTCACGCAACCGGTACATATCAATTTTGGATTGGATGGGGTTCGGTTCTCAAAGGTAGGTACATGATTGACATTCTCTTATCTAAACTAACGAAGGCAACATTATAGACGATGCAACCAAGTAACCCATATATGGGTTACAAAACCAATATTTCTTCGGTATCACCTCGTAGTAGTCGAGACTTTTCAATACCTTATCAACCATGCCATGTTCGTTGAAAACCCGTGCGTAGAAGTCTAAGTGGCTCGACAACTCACGATGGAGGTCACCTCGAACCCTAGCCCAATCCTCTTCTTTATATCCAACTAATTCAGCTATTGCGAAAACCGCAATGCCCATCACCAAGAACATTCTTAGTGTCTTCAATAAAATCTTTAAATTTTGCGGTAGTAGATGAATATAACCCGAAGTTGCGGCTCGGGTGGTTCGGCGGACAACCTATTGAAAAAGATAAATTGACGTCAATATACTTTATGAAAAATAATATTAAATATAACTAATTAATTAAATATAAAAATTAAAAGTATTTACCGGAATCTTTGTCTTCGTGGTCGTGAATGTAGGACGTTTAGATGATGGACCAACCTCGTATGTAACGAGTTGTTCTTCACGGCGAACAACTACCTTGATCAATGGCCTCCACATACTCAAATGCGCTAGGATCCCGTTTTGTTGATTTGGACATCCTAGTCTTTGCAATCTTGGGACGACCACGAGTTTGGACTCGAGGTCTAGGTATCACCAATGGTGTTGTTGCTGGATTCGAGGCTTCCATCAATCGTTTCAACATTAAAAGTCTATCCTCCGTCCGGGCGTCTCTAAAGTTTTTACAAACTCATCAACGCAATGAGTCATTTTCACTTCTAGTTCCTCCCTCACACCAACAACCTCATCGCCCTTAGGTGGTATCATATCTAATTTTCTCCAAAATGAATCAACCTTTTCAAGGGGAATTGGTGTGTTCGATCTCACATACTGAAATCTCATGACGACATGGCAATCCACAAGTCTTTCTCAATGAACAACCACACAACGAGGGTCTACAGGATCTTCACCGATTCCACTCATTTCTTCATAGATCTTGTTCAATGCATGTATTGACACCATACCTCGAGACATAAATACAATTGATTTGTATTTATGTTGAACTACATTCTTGCTCTTCTCAAATGATTGCTTTATTGCATTGTGTGACGTCTCAATGAGAGTGTGAATCTGTTGCCAACAAGTATCGAAGTTACCCCGGCTAGATCCGAGCCGTCTTTTCAACGCCGCATGATGGCTCTCCACCGAAATCGAAATCCATTGGTTCAAAGCACATCTTTATCTAAGACATTTAGAAATCAATATACATTGAAGTGAATATACCGTTTGTTGTGGTGTTGTCAAAATGGACGACGGTATTTGTCCAACAAGAAACAAATCTCTCCTTGTACGGCACTACCCAATTTTCGATGACATACTTCAAAGCAGATGGATATGCTTTGAAGTTTGATTGTGCCGCCGAGGAACCGATCAAACTCGACCTCGTGTCCGCAACCACTAAAACATTCCAAGCTGCAATAAACGAATCCCACATCTCCTTTTTTCGGAAAATTTTCTTGCAATTTGCCAAGACATTCTTATTAATATGCCACCGACAAAGAAAATGTCTTGAAGAGGGAAAAGTGTGCTCAATTGCATTCATCAAACCCTTTTCTCTATCGGTAACAATTACACTGGGTAGCTCGATTGATGCATCAAGGACTTCAATATTGTGCATGCCCACGTATAGTTGTCTTCCTTCTCGACTCCAAATACACGCTGCAATAGAGAAAGTCATATGTGTCGATGTCACACCAACAATCTCCAACAAAGGTAACTTGTACCTATTTGTCTTGTAAGTACAATCCATAAAGATGACCTTCGGAAAACACTTCAATAAATCAATGCTCGTCGGGTGAGCAAAGAAAAGATCCTTTACGTATTAGTCTTCTCGCGGCGCCGATCATGATATAAATACCCATGTTTCTTCAATTGAAACATAAGTTGTTGCATTTCGATCGGCCATCACGCTCGCAACTTTACTCTTCGTACGAGCATTGTAGATCGTCTTGATTGTGGACTTATTCTGTTCAAATTTTTGTTTTAAACCAAACAAAATGTCTTTCGGTTTACTATTGTTGTGTGACAAATCAACTACATATTCCTCCTCTTCCACCGATAATCGCCCAAAGATATGAGTGGCCTTCTAAGTATTCCGCAGTTGGATGATTATGCACACCACATTGAATCTCTAATTGCCATTCATTAGCGATAATGCTTCCCCTCAAACGAAAAGGACATCCACACTTCTTCGTACAGTTTCTCTCTTCCTCTTTCGTTTGCTCACATTAGCATTAGCCTCTTCGACATTTTCGATGATGATGGTAGTGCCTCAACCTTTTCTTTTCACGGTAATGGCCACTACGTTCACAAGTCATCAACATTCGAGCCCTTTTGCAACTAGCCGTACCTTTGTCCGACCTGCTGATTATTATGACAATACCATGCTCCTGTCCCCTAGCACGCACCCAATCAAACATAAGCTCACGAGTTGAAAACAATTCATGCGTCGTGAAAACTTCGGTGAAATCCATGGCAATGTCTTCAACATTGTTTTCAACTGCAGGTTGATACGGAATGATCTGATTTTCTTCGGGGCCAATCACACTGCCCTCCGAAGACATCGTATTCGAATCCTGTTCACAATTACAATAACAAGACTTAATTAGCAAATAAACAAACATACTGTTCGGTACCTACCCTTGGAACACAAAGGAGAATGTTCGGTACCCCTGCCGAGCAACTTAAGAAGTGTTCGGTACCCCTGCCGAGCTACTTCAAGTAATTTCGGTTGGTACCAGCCGGACAAGTTTCAACATGTTCGGCAAGGGTGCCGAACAGTTTGTTTTGTGTTCCACGGTCCATTGCCGAACACGACACCCAGAAAAACTCGAAAAAATCGAAGAAAATTGCAATTAAAGACATGAAATAAGATGAAATACTTACATAATTGGTCCCTTTTACTGGTTTTTCCATTGTTAGCAGCAATGTGGATGTATTTAGGTGGAATTTAGGGTTTGAAGTAGGAAGAAGTTGGAAGATGAAGAGAATGAAGGTGATGACTGGTTATGAACGTTCAAAATTTGGGGTGTACTTAAAATCTTTGGGGGGGTGTACTAAGTATTATTGAAATTAGATTAAAAAGGGGTGGGGTGTACTTAGTAGCATCAAGGGTATTTAAGTCTAAAATTATAATGGCATTTTTGTAAATTATATTAGTGGGTGTACTAAGTAAATATATGGGTTCAAATAGCAACTCTCTTCAATTTATTCACCCTTTCAGTTCCCTCCTTTCCTTTTTCTTGTAAATTTGTTTGTTAGTCTGAAAACTAAAAAATTTCCCGGAATCTTGAAATAAGCCCATTTTTTCTCATTTGGGTTGTTGGAAATTCGTGTCAGTTCGTTCATTTTCTTGAACCTCAATCGGTTGCCATTTCTGGGTTTTCCTGTGTTTTGCAATTTCAGGTCGAAAATTTCGACGAAACGTTGAATTAGCCATTCTCTCTGTCCTGCGAATTGAGTTCATTTTCTTGAACTTCAATCAGTGGGTTTTTCTACATTTTGTTGAACTTCAATCAGTTCAAAAACTCTTTCAAGAAATCTAAGAAAATGATGGAGGAAGAGGAGGAAATGATGATGTGTGGTCCCAATGGCATGAAGATCAATCGGGGCGAATTTATGACAGTTTTAATACAAGCCCTTCACTCTTTAGGCTACGGGCATACTGCAAGATTGTTGGAGACAGGGTCGAATATCTCATACATTCACCAACCCACAAAATTTGTGAATCTCAGAACCCAATTTGTTAATGGATTTTGGGAGAAATGCGCAGAAACCCTCTGTACGATTGATGGTTTAGATCAAGAAACTGTGGGTGATGCTATGTTTCTGATTTTACGAATATGGTTGCTCGAGGGCTTGGCCCTGAATAGGAGTTTCCCTGTTGCGAAGGTCCTTGAGAACAAGTATGCGTGTCGTTTGTCATCAGATGATGGTGCAAGACTGGCCAAGATAATAGCTAGTTTCGACACGATGGAAGAATACGGTTACATTGATGCCTTGAACGAACTTAGTTGCGTTGTTGATCTGCGAAAATTGATGTTGAAGCAGTTGGAAGATTGCCTTCCTCCTGCAGTTGCAATGTCAGACAACAGGTTGTTAGCTCTGGTTGAGTCTGGACTTTCTGCTCAGATAGATTCTTGTCTTACTCATAACACAGAAGATGTGATTTCTCTATACCGAGACCATTCGTGTGGTAAAGCTCAGTTGCCTACAGAGACTATGCAGGTGCCTCTTTTTCTCTCCTATTTCTTCGATCTTGAGCATTGGCGTTCATTTGTATGCCTATGTGCACGTATTGTTGGGGTACGTGTATGTTACATTTTTCTTTACATTAGGTCATGACATAAGAATTTATCTTGGGAATGTGATCAGAAGTTTAAAATATTAACTTGATGTTACTTGTTTCTGTTCACAATAATTGTTTGGGAGTTGCTATTTACACCCATAAAATTGCTGAGTACACCCAATTACTAAGTACACCCTCACCTAATATTTTCAACCACTCAAAAAACTAAGTACACCCCTCCCTAATTTCCTATTATACCCTTAAGAATATTTTTCCCAAAATACTAAGTACACCCCACCCCAAACACACCTCACCCCATCCTCCTCCTTCCTGGTACACCCCACCCACTTCCTCCCCCTCCCCCCCACACACAGCCACCTCCTTCCTCCTCCTTTTCTCCCCGCCTCCACCCACCCACCGCCCCCCACCCAGCTTCCCCTTTACTTTGATTTTTTTTTGAACACCCCTTTCCTCCTCCTCCCCCCACCCCACCTCCTTCCTGCCACCCCACACACACGCCCTTCTTTTTTTTAAACAGTTTGTTCGGCACTGTGTTGCCGAACACCAATAGTGGTGTTCGGCACCCCCTACCGAACATCACTATGGGTGTTCGGCACCCCCTATCGAACATCACTATGGGTATTCGGCACCCCCTACCGAACATCACTATAGGTGGTCGGCACCCCCTACCGAACAGCAAAAAAAAAACAAAAAACAAAAAAACAAAAAAGGGTATTTAGGTATAAATTTATAATGGCATTTTTGTAATTTTTGTTAGGGGGTGTACTCAGCAATTTTATGGGTGTAAATAGCAATTCTCTAATTGTTTCTCTTTGTACTGTACACACGGGAATTTCTGAATTATAAAGGCAAGCCAAAGTCTTGAAGTATTCGTTTGTTCTTTTGTTGCATGCTCATTATCCCCACTCTTGATTTTTAACATTAAAATCAGCCAGATGGTTTAAAGGTGTCTCTGTGTTTACATCTGCAGTGCTATTCTTTAGTGTTCCCGTGAATAATGGATTCAAATCACCCATTTTGTTTGCTGAGAAAATAAGTGTAGATTTCAGTAATGGAATCAATAACGTAGACTTTTGGAACTTGTCGGCGCCATGAGATATGTCTACTGAGGGAATCGGGGCGAGTAGTTATGGTCAATATGATGTGTGTTTCCAAGGCCTCAAATATTATAGAAGGAAACTAATTCAACATCTAGGCCATTGTGGAGTTTTTGGCGCTGTAGTTGCTAGATTCATTTTCTAAGATAAATAATATACAGAAGGCTCTTTGTATGGGCAGGTTAACTTCTTTCCAAGGTTTACCTGATCCACCGGGCGCTTACTGACCACGTGACCAGGGCATAGGTTGTTGAAAATGGTTGGAACAAATGCATGGTTTGTCTGTTTGAGTAGTCTGTTAAAGCTCAACCCTCAATGAACATTTACTTGTCGAGCATAGGTGTATTTTTGTGTGAGGCTATACATGTACAGACGCCTAAGTTTGGTTTATTCGCAATCACATCAACAAGATAATAAAATGGACTGGAGAATCTTTTTTTGGTTAATACCTTGTCAGTTTGATCCCGTGTCACCGAATCTTGTTTGTTGAGTTAGATTCCCGATTAAGGGCCTCCGCATCAATGTCTGTATTAACTTTTATGTTGCTTATTGTTCTGTCAAGTTTGAGCCTGTTACTGTCTCCTTGTCTCCAACCTTTTGCAACCTTGTTCAATCTTTATCGCTCGCACAATTGTTCATAATTCGATTTCATTAGAGACTGATCATTTGCTTTGGCTTCATACTGGTCACATTACACTTGCAAGAGATTAACATATTTAGCTAGTTTGTGCAATGAAATGTGTTGTTGTTCTTGGAAATGTTCGTAAATATGCTTCTCATTGATGCAGATATTAACTGGTCACTATGACCAAGTTTGGTATGTAAAGTTCTCGCACAATGGACAGTACTTAGCATCAGCTTCTGCTGACTACACTGTTATTATATGGGAGGTAGAGTTAGAATTCTCGTTTTTGTTTCTTTCATAGAGAGGAATTTTCGGTTACTTACCTTCGACATACTCCTCTTTTTCCTTTCTTTATTTGGTGAACAATTGCTAGGCCTTTTGTAAACCTTCAATCCAAACGTGTTTCTTCGACTATATTCTGGATTGATGATCAACTACTGATATAAGGTGATGTTTTGAATTTATTTTGTGGGATTTCTCGTAGGTTCTGGCTGGGTGGGACGTGAGAAGCAAAAATGTTCTCCGCCATACTGGCCCTGTCAATTGTCTGTCGTGGAGCCCCAATGACGAGTTGTTACTTGCATGTGCATTTGGTAATCGTCTCATGATATGGGATGTCCAGACGGGAATATGCAACTACGAGAGCGATCAGGGAGTTAAAGTCCATAGCTCATGTGCTTTTTTGATGTCCGACCAGATTGACTATGTCTACGGAACATTGAAACCACCAAGATCTGTTCACTTGCTCAGAAAGAAAGGTGATTTTGAAGTTGTGACATTTTCAAGAACTGGGAGTTGCGTGATTGAAGACTTTGCTGTCACACCAAATGGAAGCAAGCTCGTCATCATCTGTCCAGATTCAGAAGCAAAAATTATTGTACAGCATATTCATACAGGTGAATGGGAGACTATTAGGGTCCAGGAGGCTGAAATTTGCGGCTTTTCTGTCTCGGAAGATAGCGAAAGTCTGATATTGAATCTCAGCAACCATGAGATCCAAGTGTGGGATTTGAACAGGATAAAGGCCAGACCTCTGACTTACTCAGGTTACGGGCTATCAGAATATTATTCAACTCACTCCTGCTTTGGTGGGGTTGGATCCGCATTTCTTGCCAGTGGAAGCAACGACTCAAAGGTACGAAACTAAATTCTCAGCAGCCACTTTATTACTATATAGTATCATCAAGCTTAAATCTATGTTCCAATTCGAGAGTTGAACTAAACTGATGTGGACTGAACTGAACTGCAGGTGTACATATGGAACCGGAGAAAAGGCGAGCCAATAGTGGTTTTGAGTGGTCATTCATTGCCAGTGAAGTGTGTTAGCTGGAACCCCGTAAGACCTCAGATGTTGGCATCAGCAAGCGATGATGGTACCATCCGCATATGGGGTCCGCAACGCCGAGAAGTTGATATGTTAGGCATGACTAATGGAGTTCCTCCGTCGAGGCCTAAGTAACAAATGTTCACATTTCTTAGTTTCTTAGTCATACTATACACAGATCTGTTAAATACTCGGTAGATTAGAACAAGCAAAATAGCTGTGTATATGGAAACATCGATATACTGTGCAGTCGCACTTTAAGGAATGCAATTAGCACTTTATATTTCAACTCTCATACTCTACGATTCAGCGACTCGCTTAACTTTCTTGGGTTAGGGTCTACAAGCCTATGGGGCACATCACAAGCCATTTCTATTGTCCACTTCATTTCGCTCTAAATTTTACTCCTTCTGTTTCGAATAAATGTTCTTAACCGATAAAACAGAGAAATTAAAAAACATAATTAATGATGTGTTATAAAATATGTTCTGACAATAATATCTATGAATATTAATTGCGTTCAACTATTCTGAATAATTAAGTTTCTTTGGGATGTGTAATATTAAATGAAACTTTAAGGATATATTAGTAAGAATGGTAGAGAATATGTAGATCAAAAGTTTTACAACATTAATTGTAACATCTCAAAATAGAAAGTAGGAATATTTATCTGGGATGGAAGTAGACTAATATCTCTTTACTAAGACTATTTTCACTACAAAAACTTTTTATCCACTATGTCGTTTATGTTAATATTATACTTATTTATGTTAGGACAAAACTACCTTTTAATTTCTTACTTATCAGGATAATATAGTCCAAATCCCAAGTTATCTTTTTTATTTCTCGATATGACATTAAAAAAGGTAGTTATTCTCTTTTCATTCATATTTTCTTGAAATTTTTTGTTTAATTAATTATGCTTTTAACATAACTCGTGCTCAATAATTAAGAATATAGTTTGAATGACATTTGTTTGTCTAGAAAAATAATAATAAAATCTTATAATAGTGAAGTTTATTGCAATATACTCCCATCTTTCAAACCAAAGAGTTAACTTTTAATTTTTTTAGGTCAACTTAATTAGAGTTTAACCAATGATTTACATAAATTTATTTGGTTTTACAAAGTCATAAAAGTTGTAATTCATAGTATTCTTAGAGCCCGTTTGTTCGCGCGTTTTGGCCAAAACGCAAGGTTAAAACGCAGCTTATTCCTTAACTTAGCGTTTCAATGCTGCGGTAGAAAACGCTGCGTTTTCAAAACGCAGCTGCGTTTTAAAACGCTGGAATTCCTAGCTTTTTCCCAAAACGCAGATTTTAAAACGCAGTAGGGAATAAAAAGCAGCGTTTTGACATAATATCCCAAACGCATTTATAAAGAAAAAAGCTGCGTTTTAAATAATCTGCGTTTTAGAAACGCTGCGTTTTTAAAACACTGCGTTTTCAAAATGCTACACCAAACAGGCTCTTAATGTAGTATTTAGTGAATGAAATTTTATTTTTGAAAACATAATTAAAATATGTTAAATTTTGATTTGATTTAGTTACATGTTAACTTTTAAAAATAAAAAATAGATTCTTTAATTGGAATGAAGGGAGTAAAATTAAGATTAGTTTGAATGACAAAAAAATCTTATAATAGTGAAGTTTATTGCAATATACTCCCTTCGTTCAAACCATAGAGTTCACTTTTGACTTTTTTGGGTCAACTTAATTAGAGTTTGACCAATGATTTACATAAATTTATTTGGTTTTACAAAGTCATAAAAGTTGTAATTCATAGTATACTTAATGTAGTATTTAATGGATGAAATTTTATTTTTGAAAACAAAATTAAAATATGTTACTTTTAGAAATAAAAAATGGATTCTTTAGTCAAAATTAAAATAGTATACTTAATGTAGTATTATATTATTGTTAAAATATTGATTCAATATTAAAATCACGTGTTACTTGATTCTTTTATGTTTTTTAGTTTCATTTCTAATAAAAATACAATAAATTACATCTGTTTTATCTCTTAGTGAAAAAGAAGAAAAAAATTTAAGCAAAGACGAACGAGGCACAGCAATGGTAATTAGGAAATAGATTTCTATTTTATTTTCTTTACTTTCTATAATTGGAGATATAATTTTTTGTGTGCATTTATAAAGTTAAATTTGATATTATATAATTTGTGGCATTAAAATCTTAAAAGATAAACACTATTCTTGTCTACACAGGGTTATATTATATGAACGTAGTGAATAAGTAATTTTTATTCAGACTAGTCATGGCATGAAGTGAAAACATTATTTTTTTAAAAAAAAAATTTGTTTACCTCTTAAATAAGGTTTGATGTCAACAAATTAAACAAATAATTATAATGTAAATATTATGAATTCGATTCATGAATTTTAAACAAATAATTAAAACGTAAAGATTAAGAACATATTATATTAACAAATAGTTAAAACGTAAAAACAGGGATTTATTATATAAATTACTGTTGGTTATTCTTTATATAAAGACTAAACCTAATCCATTTGCATTTATTATATGGAAAATTGCTGGCCGATCCCCTTTTCAAAGTTTTTAACCTCTAAAGTCCACCCTTTTTTTTCTTAACCTGAAAAAGCATTTTTATAAAATTGTTACTAAAATACCCCCGTTTCTACCATAACTGTTCTGTCTTCCTCTTACCAGCGCTCAACCCATTGCAATGGAATGAAAAGATAGTGGAAGCTATGGCAAAGGACTTCTCGTGGGATGCCGAGTGTTGCGATATACATGTTTCAGCTTACACTTCCGTGAACAACCAGTGAAGAAGTTCATGCAAGCATTTGTACATTATAATGTGTGAATCTAGGTAGTTTCCTGTCCATGTGTAGATGGCTCAGTTATTGGAGGGTTTCTTTTATTCATGCAATGAGTTCTGTTCAAATTAGTTCCTCAGTAGATAGTTTGTCACTTCCAGTTAAATGTAGAATTAATCAATATAAATGCGTATTTATAAACACACATCTTATGTGAAGATGAATGCGTATTTATAAGGAATTAATAAGTTCAACTATACAAGAAGAAAATTTGTTAATCGCGATGCAGAGATTTGTGCATCCTGATGCCCAAGCATCTCAAATTTAATCCCGATGTCCTAATTAATCTGAGAAAGAGGCATTGCATCCCGATGTCCAATTATTGCATCTCAAATTGAATCCCGATGCACAATTTTTGCATCCCGATGCACAAATTAATCTAAGAAAGTGGCACTGCATCCCGATGCCCAAATTAATCTGAGAAAGTGGCACTGCATCCCGATCCCCAATTGTTGCATCTCAAATTGAATCTCGATGCACAAATTAATCTGAGAAAGTGGCACTGCATCCCGATGCCTAATTGTTGCATCTCAAATTAAATTTTGATACACAATTTTTGTATCCTGATGCACAATTGTTGCATCTCAAATTGAATCCCGATACCCAATTATTGTATCCCGATGCCTTGGGATGCCTGATGCATGCGTGTTTTGGTTTCATTAAGAGTATTATTGTCTTTTCGACCAAAAAATACATTTTTCCGATTTAAAAAAAAAAAAGTTGACGAGCGAATTGAAATATTGAAAAAGAGACCGGCCCGAAATTACCCCTTTATTATATCAATAGAATAGAATGGAACGAAAAAACTAATAAAATACTCCCTCCGTTCCAGGCAAAGAGTTGACTTTCCTTTTATAGAAGTCAACATAAGACTAAATCAAATAAAAAATTTACATACTTTACTTATGTTTTAAGAAATAAAATTTCATTAATTAAAAACTATCTTAATAATACTATGGATTACAACTTTAATAACTTTGTAAAAATCACTAGATTTATGTTAATTATTGGTCAAACTTTAGTTTAGTTGACCAAAAAAAATTAAAAGTGGACTCTTTGCCTGAAATGAAGGAAGAAAGTCTATAAGGCACATTTCAATAAAGCCCGAACCGGGCCTTTTAACTTCAATTAAAAGACTTCATATTTTTCATATCTCACGGAATCCCAATTGAGACTTGAGAGAGTAGCTGATTAACTCTCATTTAGCTCAACTTGTTCTTTATCAAATGATCCAAAAATGAATATAATGTTGTAGATGAAGACAATCTCTCCTTCAAGTTCTTACCCAATGACTCCGTCGACTATCTTGTAAGTCTCTCAGTCTCATTGTTAAGGCGATTGGGTTTCGAGCACTAGATCTGTATTTAAATAACTAAAATAAAGCATGGATATGCATTTTACTAACTGAATGAAAGCATGAATATAAATTTGCAGCCGATTTGCGCTGCATTTGTGAAAAAGTTATTGGAAGGGAAATATTGAAAGAACCCCATTATAATTGAAATTGAGTCTTGAGGAATCATGGGCCGTCGAGATTGCACGAATTGGTCGGAAACACTGTTTTTTCAACAGTTGGTTACAGTTCATGAAAACAACCTGTTTAAAACGGGCGACGTCCTAGTTTTCTGCCTAATTGATGACAAAACATTTCGAAATCGAAACCAAACCGGATTTATGAATGTCTACCTAAAGAGTAAATAAAAATGGAAACATGTTCATTTGAATGGAAGATCCAAAAATGAATAGTAATGTAGAACAAAAAGACAGTCCAATCTTTCTCAAGTACTTGGTCGATGACTCCGTCAACTGTCTTATAACTGAGTATGAGGAATTATAGGCCATCTAGATTGCACGAATTCGTCGAAAACACTATTTTTTCAACGGTTGGTTATAGCTCATAAAGACAACCTGTTAGAAATGGGCGACGTCCTAGTTTTCTGCCTAATTGATGACAAAACATTATGAAACCGAAACCAAACCGGATTTATGTATGTCTACCTAAGAGTAGATAAAAATGGAAACATGTTCATTTGAATGGAAGATCCAAAAATAAAAAGTAATGTAGAACAAAAAGACATCCATCCTTTCTCAAGTTATTGGTCGATGACTCCGTCGATTGTGTTGTAAGTCTCTCCATCTCAAGTGTTTTACTAACTGAATGAACGCATGAATACAAATTTGCAGCCGATTTACGCTGCATTTGTAAAAAAAATCTTAGGAGGTAAATATCGAAAGAACCCTAATATAATTGAAACTAAGTCTGAGGAACCATGAGCCGTCGAGATTGCACGAATTGAATTGGTAGGTAGCTATGTTTTTTCAACGGTTGGTTACAGATCATGAAAGACAACCTAATAGAAACAGGTGACGTCTTAGTGTTTTGCCTAATTGATAAGAAAACATTTCGAAACCGGAACCAAGCCAGATTTATGTATGTCTACCTAAGAGTAAATAGAAAAGGAAACATGTTCATTTGAATGGAAGATACCAAAATGAATAGTAATGTAGAACAAAAAGACATGCATCCTTTCTCAAGTTATTTGTCGATGACTCCGTCGACTGTCTTGTAAGTCTCTCCATCTCAAGTCTTTTACTAAATGAATGAATACATGAATATTAATTTGCATTGTATTTGTGGAAAAGTTCTTGGAAGGGAAATATCGAAAGAACCCCATTATAATTGAAACTAAGTTTGAGGAACCATAGCTCGTCGAGATTGCACGAATTGGTCGGAAGCACTGTTTTTTCAACGATTGGTTACAATTCATGAAAGACAACCTGTTATAAATGGGCAACGTCCTAGTTTTCTACCTAATTGATGACAAAACATTTCGAAATCAGAACCAAATCGGATATATTTATGTCTACCTAAGAGTAAGTAGAAAAGGAACATGTTAATTTGAATGGAAGATCCAAAAATGAATAGTAATGTCGACCAAAAAGACAATCTATCCTTTCTCAAGTTCTTGGTCTATGATTCTGTCGATTATCTTGTAACTGAGTCTGAGGAATCATGGGTGATGAGAATCGAGCCAAGCCCTTTAACAAATCCAGAGGACCAAGGATTCGTGCGCATGCAAGGAGGATTCAAACGGCTTTAACATTGCATTTGGAAGAAGTTCGAAGTCAAAATGAATCCAAGGTTGATCTGGAGAGTCAAGGGATATTCATGTGCGCATTCGGGAGCTTAACAGCTTCAAAATTCATCAAAGAGGATTCTGGCTCGCGGCCCAGCGCGCATAAGCCTCGCCCTAGCGCGCACCTGTACAAAACTTTTCAGAAACTTCAAAATTGCAAACTTCAGCAAACCTGCGCGCCTTAGCGCACCAAAATATGCACCCTAGTGCGCCAAAACCTGCGCCCAAGCGCGTCGTACGAACACTTCTGAATTTGGATAGTTTTTCGACTTTGTTTTTAACGTTTCTGATGTATCTTCGTTGTAGGGGAGTTTAAGAACCATTCCAGCCTATATAAGGCTTGTTTTTCTTCATTGTAAAGGATCTTTGAACCTTTGATAAATTTATAACCATAAAGTTTATATTCCTTTCACTTTTCCGAGAGAATCGTGAACCAACCGAGTTTCTTGGACTAGAAACTCAACACTTGAACTTATCAAGCTCGAGGATCGCGGGTTTGTGGCGTTCCGTGATCGGTGTTCATAGGCAATCGCGTCTATCGGGTATCAATCGCACCACAAGGTTCCTATTCAATTGCGAATAGCGGGTTGAGGGAGATCCACTATCTTTTCTATTTTCTGCATTTTCGTTCGTTGAGTCTAAGGTTGCAAATTGTTGAGGATGATGTGAATACAAGAGTCTTTTTTCACATTCTCCTCCACAATTTGCATTGAATGTAAAAAAAAATCAAGAGTCTATTAACCAATAGGAAATAATTTAATTGACACTAGTATCCACAACACTTCTCCACAATTATATTAACCAATAGGAAATAATTTAATTGACACATAGTATCCACAACACTTCTCCACAATTAAATTAGAGGGTTTTTTTCTTTAAAAAAAGTGTAAATTCTAGTTGACAACCAATTTTTTTTCACATTCACGTTTACATTGGAGATACTTTTAGATGGAAATAATATGGGAAAAAATTTGCTCACGTAAGAGCATCCCCAATGGGGTGTTCTTACCCTATTCTTAAAGAGGAATGCTAAACGACGCACCCCTACATGCTAAATGTCGCACCCATTAAAATCACAATTACTATAATACCCTTTCACCCTATTTTATAAAGAAAAAAAAACTAGTACAACCAGTCTTGTTTTAATAATTAATTCTAATTAATCTGAACATAATAAATAATTGTTTGTGGATAGAACTACAAAATAAAACTAACCTTAAATCATTTATTGTTTAAATTGAAAAAAAAAAAATTACTTCAAAAGATTAATCATTTACTAGGGCGGATAAACACATTGTGGAAAAATCAAATAAAGTTGGGCCGACACTCATTCCAAAAGTCGGGACGGCTATACTCTTTCCAAAACAGTGATAACTTTGAGCAAACTTGATGGACCAAATTTTATAAATTGCAACACTCAATCTTCATATATGTTTTGAATGATCATAGAAAAATAATTTTATATATAATAATTAAAAATGCTAGTAAAATTTATTGAAGTCAGTCCGGCCATTCTTAATAAAGTCGGACCGGCCCTAATAAATATAGCCAGCCCGAAAATATTTATTAGAGTCAGTTCGGTCCTAGTAAAATTTATTTTTTTTAATGTTATACTCACTCCGTCCCAAAATTATTTTTTTTTTGTCCATCCCAAAATAATTATCTTGTTAGAAAGTTTTTTTTTTTAGAATAACACATTATTTTACCCTTACTTTTTCTTCTTATTTTAATTATGGGTCAAATGCACATGAATATTAAATGAAACTACACACTATACAAATATTAATAATCAAATCAATTATTTTTTCTTAATTGATATGTCAGGTCAAATAAGATAATAATTTAAAGATGAAGGGATTATTATTTATTTTAAATGTTATATTCTTTGTTTTTTAATTTATAATTTATAATTAACTTTAATTTTAATTATCTCAAATTAAAATTAAGAACAATTTTGTCATAAAAATACAAAATTCATTTAAAAGGTGCATGGCACTTCGGGTGCGATGTTTAAGCATCAGTATTCTTATATAAGACAATACAAGAACTGCTCACCAGTGTTCTTCATTTCGCTTTCTTCAAAAATTGGGCAAATTACACAAATGGTCCCTGTACTTTTCGACTTTTTTGGGATTGATCCTAACCCCACTCCAACAGTTCCTGAACTCAATTTATTGACGCAATTGGTCCTTCCGTCCATTGCCGTTTATTTTTTTCCGTTAAGTGGAGTCACGTGCATGTAATGTGATTTTACCCAAGCGTAAATTAGTCATTCTAATTTAAAAAGTACAGGGACCTGTTATGTAATTTTCCCAAAACTAAAGAAATTATGTGCCCACCCCAAAATCATTTCTTCCCCAGTGTTCAAACTTGGCCATGGCCACCGTTTCTCTCTCCTCTCCTTTTCCACCTAACAAAACCCCCTTTTCTATTTTTCTCTCTTTAACCCCCACTTGTCTTTTAACTCATTTCTATTTCACAGTAGCAAATTGAAAACCCACTTAAGCGCACACACACACATATGCCTCTTTCTCTCTCTCTCTATTTCTCGACAAGTAGCCAAGGGGCGTCTCAAATTTTGACCTAACCTACACATATTCAAAAATCATCTCTTCAAACCCTTGCAAACACAGCCCCAACTTAGTCTTCTTCGTCGATTAAACCGTTACAAGATTCGATTGATTTCTCATTTCTGTTGTTGTTAGGGTTTAATTTGATTGACTGATTTCAGTAATGATTATACAAATTGAGCTGCGGTGAGAAAGGGGGCAAGGATTAGATAATGGTAGATTCAGCAGGGTTTGTATTGTTATCATGTATGAATTTTATGGGTAAAGAATGCCGGAGCTGCGTAGTGGAGTACAATGTGGCAAAGTCGCAGTCGCTTCGCAAGCGCCACGCTGTAGCGAGAGAAAGTTCAGCATTCAAGTAAAGAAGGAAGATAGATGGGCATACCAGATCCCTCATTCATAAGACCCCTCTTTCCATTAGCGTCTTCTCCGGCGATGGTGGGCGGCGATGTTGGTGAACGGAGTGGTTGTCGTCGCTGTAGTCAATTCATTTCTTAAAACCGGTGTGTTCGGTTTGATGTGTTTGATCAAAGAAAGGGAAAGGTGGATCGACAGTGGGAAGAAAATGTTGGGGATATATATTTCTTTTCCTTTTGTTTGTTTAATTTTAATTTCATTTGACTTTGATCGGTAAATGGGTGTTACTGTTAGTGGTGGTGGTACGATTGAGGGATGGAAATTTTAGTTTTAAAATTGGTTAGTGAATTCAAATTCAAATTGTTGGCAATACTGCCAAAGCTTCATCAAACTGCTATTTCTTGTTAATCTTTTACCCAATTTTAATTCACTCATTTTGGGGATTTCTAATTCTCTATCTCAATTTGCGTATATACAGGAAATATGGGGGCGGAGGTGTTGGTGGAGGATGGGTGTGGAGGGTTGTGACGCTAAGAGAGAAGGAAATTATTAGAAATTGGGTAAAAAGAAGGATAAAATTTAGGGGATAATTTTTGGGATTAAAAAAGCAAGGAGAGAAATTAGGTATGAAATGGACAAATACATATAAAAATTGAAAGTTTGTACAAGGTTTGCTCATTAGTGGCAGCCATGGTTGATGGGTGGTGGCAGCCATGGTTGTACTGCAAGGAAGGGGGTTGGAATGAGGAAGAAAGGGTTGTAAAAATGAAATTTAGTTAATTACAATAATAACCTTATATTTAGTTTCCTTTAGAAACAAAGATATCACGGGTATTTTTGTCTATTCAAAAAAATATATATATGGACGATTTTATCCTTACCAAAAATCATGTGCGTTGCACATGATAACACTTAACGGCAAAAAAATGACGGCAATGGACGGAAGGACCAATTATGTTTTACTTGCTTAGTACAAGGACAAAATATTTGCAAAAATTAGTTTAGGGACCAATCTCAAAAAATTCAAAAACTATAGGGACTATTTGTGTAGTTTGCCCTCAAGAATTTGGCCATGAAGAAGTATTTCAAAGGCATGCGGTGGGCAGCACCGCATACAATCAACCGCGTGTGTAACTCACGCCCGTCATATCGTGTGAAGAAGCCCCCCACCCGCCTCTGCCAACAAATGTTAATTTTTTATTTTTTATAATGACATACAAAGATAAAAATTGAATATAAACTACTTGTGCTCCCTCTCCAGCTACTTTTGTTAGGGTGCGAAGGATTACATGTCCAGCTACTTTTGTTAGGGTGCGAAGGATTACATGTAGGGGTGTAAATTCGAATCGTCGAATTGTCAAATCGAATCGAATTAAATCGAATTGGCCAGTTTAGTTTGGTTTAGGTTTGAAAATTTTATAAACCGAGCGACTTGTTTTCGTTTGCGGTTTTTTGTGCCAAACTGAACCAAACCGAATCGAATCGAACCACCACCATTTCATTTTTATTTTTTTATTTTTATATATATATATATTATTTAGTAATTAGTAATTGAATTTAATAAGAAAATTATTGTTATTTTCCTACATTTTGATTGAATTATTGTAATTTTAAAGTTAATTTTTTGACTTTTAATTATTTAGTTTATGTTAAAAGTATTTTTTTTATATTTAAAAGTTTTTTTTTGAAATATTTAAATAATTAAACCGCGGAACCGAACCAAACCGATCGATTCGGTTCGGTTCGGTTTGAAGTTTGTGGCGGTTCAGTTCGGTTTGAAATATGTGGAACCGTTAGGGGGTGGTTCGGTTTGCGGTTTTGGCTCAAAGCGAACCAAACCGAACCACATTCACCCCTAATTACATGTGTAGATTTTAAAGTTATGTTTAATTTTTTACTATATGTATTATTATTATTTTTTATTTATCACTTCTAGTTTAGTCTTCCCTATTAAAGATGCCTTTTTTTTTGTTTTTTTGTTCTAAAAGCTAGCCGTTTAATGAAAATTATAAATTAATTTATTTGTTTAAAATAATATTTGTAATATGTAATATATTAGCTTAAATTATAAATGGATTAATTTATTTATAAAAAATATTTAAATATGCAATAAATTAATTAAAATTATAAATAAATTAATAATTTATAAAAAATATTTTAATATGCAATATATTAAGAAAAGCTAAATAAATTAATGTATTTAAAAAAAATTTAATAAAAAATAGTGTAAATAAAATAAATGATTTGATAGTCCATGTAAGAACAAGTAAAGACCAAAATCATTGAAAAGTTATATTTTTAAAGAATTTTATTTTTAAAGTAGTGAGGTGGCACCGAAACTGAACTAAGAATTTGACTAAAAATAAGAACGGTTGTGAATGCTTTAAATCCTCGTGAAGACGGAGAACTTAAATAGGAATGATAATGTACAATGAAGCTTATAATCATTACACCGAGTATGCAATACGGTAATGTTTTAATATTCGAATTTCAAAGAGCTCAAATTTGACATGACAAAGGTGATGTGATGCTTCAACTTAATTAAAGGGTCTACAACGGATCACTCCCTCAATCTTCTAAAAGATAATTTTAGAGTTTTTTATCCCTCTTTGTTTTTAATTTTACAATGTCTCTCTAGTCCATCTTTTTTCACTAAAATTAAATAAATCATCCTTTAAATATAGAATGAGTTTTAACATAAATAGTAACTCAAATCTTCTATTCTCTTCATTTTATTTGAGCACAATATACTTTTATTTAATATTTTGAAATATAAATTATTAAAATATACTCTATCTGTTCCTAAATTATTGTCTTGCTTTTTTTTTCGTTCCTAAATAATTGTCTTGTTTAAAACTTTTCTTTTTAAGACATCATTTTTACCATTTTACCCTTACTTTTCTTCCTACTTTACTTATGTACCACATACACATAGAAATTAAAAAACTACACACTATACTAATATTAATAATCAAGTCAATTATTTTTCTTAATCCGTATGTCGTCAAACAAAATAATAATTTAGGGGTGAGGAGTACAATATATTTTTCATAGTATATAAATTTAAAATTTAAAATGTTTTATTTTAATTGTTGTGGCAAAATATAAATAAAAGAGGAAAAATATAATGCTATAGTTAGATTTGTTAGTTAAGAAAAGAGATTAAATTTTTAGAGGATCGTATAGAGGGTCTTGTTGGAGTGAATTCTATTTTTAGAGTGTTAAAAAATAAAATTAAAATAAAAATGATATGTTTAAAATATGGTATTGGGTGTAACCGATGTAGATGCTCTTACGTATGTCGGAAGGAAGGATTTCACGATGATGGAGATACTTGTGAGCCGAAAAAGTTATGTAGGTTAGATACAAGAACGGATTGCAAGGCTCATGTCCCATTTTCAATTACTAATGGCGAATGGGAGATACTTTTTTTTGTTAATGATATTACTAGTCCCTCGACTATGGCTGATTTTACTATTAGTCTTTTAATAAAAAAATTTAAAATTTTTGTCCCTTTACTATGACAATTAGACACGGTTGGTCCTTTTAGTAGATGCTGTTAGTATTTTTCCGTTAAGTCTGTCATGTCCCTCTCACATGCGTTTAACCAAGGGCAAAAAGGGAATTTCACCTACATCTTCTTCACCAATTCTTCAAACACCAATCTCAGATTCATACACACACACAAAACCAGATTCAACCATAGCTCTTTAATCAGAACTCAGACCCAGATTCATACACACACACAAAATCAGCTTTATACATACACACACAAAGATGATCGAAATTAGAAGATTGGGGTTTGAAGAAGAGAGATCAGTGGATATGTGTGTGTGGGGGTGTGTCTGTGAATGTGTGTGTGTCTGTGAGAGTGAGAGATAGAGATATATAGAGAGAGAGTATATGTGTGGATATTCAGTATTTGAATAATACACAAAGCAAGAGGTACGTGAAATCCCCTAAATACCCTTAACCAAAGTCATGTGTTAGGCACAAGACGGACTTAACGGAAAAATACTAACGACATCCAACAAAAGGACCAACCGTGTCAAATTTTCATAGTTAAGGGACTAAAATTTAAAAAAAAAATTTATTAAGACTATTGGTGAAATCGGACATAGTCGAGACTAGTGGTGTCATTAACCCTTTTTTATATAGGAACGTTATGATCCACTTGTCCAAGTCACTTTTGATTGGTCCGTCACAACCGATCAACTTGTTGACGTAGTGTGCGAGCTCAGATAATTTCTCATTTTCGAAGCTATCCAAATAGTTAGCTAAATCAAGCCACCAAAATTATACCATTCGGCTAAGTGTGTGAAACAGACTGCCAATAGATACAATTACAAGCATCAATTCAGTTGAGATGTCACAAAGAAAGAAACTAAGAAAAATAGATATAAAAGAGGAGATGTCAAAATTATAAAGCACGCTGGAGATCCCGCTAATCAGTAATATACTCTTTTTGTTTCAATTAAAGAGTCTATTTTTAATTTTTTTTGGTCAACTTAATTAAATTTTGACCGATGATTTATAAATGTTGTAATTCATAGTATTCTAAATGTGGTTTAATTTTAGTGTAAAATTTTATTTCTGAAAACATAATTAAAGTATGTTAAATTTTGATTTAATTATGTCACATGTTGGTTTTCAAAAATCGAAAGTTAACTCTTTAATCGAAACGGAGAGAGTAGCTGTTTAGTACTCCATACTCTAAATGAGTGCCTATTTTTAAATTTTCACTAAAATTAAAAAAATTAATTTTTAGGTCATTTTATTTTTAATAATACATGTACGTTAATATCCGTAATGTCCACATACAACATTAGATATCCACACAAGAACATGATTAAGTGTCAAAGATAAAATTAATAAATTTATATAAAAATAGACACTCAACTTTTTAAAAAAATAAAAAATAAATATTTACTTAAGAACGGAAGAAGTATTTAATCCTGCTAAATTTACATGTAATATTCCAATTCATATATGATGAGTGATATCACAGCATCCACTCCCCTTCTTTTAGCGGCTAATTTAGAAAATTTGTTTGGAGGGCGAATACGTGTATAAGAAAAATAAAATTATAAAATTATGATAATCATAAAAATTTAAGCTAAATTTTTAAATTTTCTGAAATTTATAGTGAAATTGCACTTAATCTCTTAGAAAATTTAGTGAAACTACGCTTTGTTTTGAAGAAAATTAAAGCATATTGATATATCTATAACATTTACTTGATATATACCTAAAATTAATGCTTATGTTGCTAAGCATTTTATTTGGATCAATTTAATTTTTTTTTAAAAAAGAAATTTTGTAAGATTTTTACTTATTTTTTTCAAAAATAAGAAATCTGATGATTTCTCTATTTGTACAATAGTTTCCAATAGTTATAGTTTTATATTCTACAATTAAACAAAATATATTAAATACTCACTCCGTCCCTAAATTATTGTCTTCCTTTCCTTTTTCGTCCGTCCCAAAATAATTGTCTTGTTTGAAACTTTCCTTTTTAGAACATCACTTTTACTATTTTACACTTACTTTTTCTTCTTACTTTAATTATGTGCCACATACACATGGGCATTAAAGGAAACAACACGCTTTTTAAATATTTTTCCAATATTAATAATTAAGTCAATTGAATTTTTTTAATTCGTGTGCCGGGTCAATCCAGACAATAATTTAGAGACGGAGGGAGTATCAATTAAAAAGTTGGTCAAATCATTTAAAAAATCAAATGATATCTATTCAATTAAGACGTAGGGAACGCCAATAAGTATTTGCTTTATTTTTATAATTTATTTAGTTTCAACTATTTTATGACCATTCTTTTTTGCTCCTCCTCGTCGTCGTTGTTCTTCGGCTCTTCATAACGTTTTTCTAACTCTTCTCATTGATTTAATTTATTAGTAATAGTTTATAATTTATGATTGTTGTGTTAATTTTTACAATCGAAAATGATGAAAAAGAAGAGTGGGTGATTGATCTACTTAAAACTATATAGGAAAATAAAATAGTAATTATTTTAAATAAGTAATTGCACGTACTTTTCTCGAATTGTTTCAAATATTTAAACTATTTTTATTTGAACTAATTTCATTATAGCATTAGTTTTTTTTCTTTAATTTAATAAATTTTTCTTGCTTTATTGAAGTTGGATAATTTAAAATTTTCACAAAAATTGAAAGAGACTGAAGAACTTGTTATTTTGTGGAGCAAGAATAACGTTAATGTTTAATTTTTATCATGAAAGTCATTAACAAGTACTTGTCTGCATTGGGGTATTGTTGTCAGTTACCTCAACTTTATCTTTGCATTTCAAGTTTTTTATTCTTACCAAACAATATAATAAAAATTTGTATTGCATTAATCACACTCCTTATGCTACCTGTTAGGTCCATAAGGTCGTGCTCAGAATATAGGCTAGAGGAGGGGGTGAATAGCCTATATGATGTTTATTAAAAAATTTCATCCTATTTTAAAATTCAAATTGAGAAACATGGATGAAATAATTAACAAGAATAGGTCATCTTCCTAGTTCAAGCAACAGTAGATAAAGTGGAATCGGTGATATGCATCAGACTTGAAGAATAGGCGATAGGAAGATATTGTTATACTTAGCTGGTATAGAAGAGTTTAAGCAGCGGAAGAATAAACAGCATAAATATAGCAGACAAGATTAAAGTAACTGTAAACAAATAGGTACAAGTTTATCATAACAGCAAGCTAAAATCTTGTATTAGATGCATCAATTACTTTCCACAACCAGATTGCAAAATATTTATATCATAAATTACAGGAAAGATAAGTAAAGGCTGAGTGTAATAAAATATAATTTATATTAAAATTCAACAGAGGTTTGCTCAAAGACAAACATGCTTAGTACATCAACCTAGACTCTCTATCCTAGCAATCTCCCCGGGGTAGAAGGAAAGAAAAAGGAGAGATCAAGAAAGCGAAATCAAATCTATCAAAAATACATAGGAAGATGTAGTCGATATTTATTGAGTTGTCTTCTTTTAGTATCAACTCGATAGATTTGTTGTGAGAAGAAAGTATTAGGCGTTGTTCAAATAACAAGTATTTGAACAAGCGAGTCTTGAGATCGGCCAAGAGGATGACAATTCATTGCACAATATTCGAACCCTTATAATGTAGTATAAGTCTGCCGATATAAATGCAATATGGATTATTATGCTCTGGTTCTTCATCGTACATCTTCAAGCTTGATCAGTCTTCAACGACTTGCACGATGCTTGGTCTCTAGCTGTGGATTTGAAGTGTAGCAACTGAAGAGCCTGAGTCTTTTAACAGGTGCGTATCTAGAGTTGTCGGGAAGATCTTTTAACGGATCTATTTTGACTTGTAGCAGAGTAACGACCGATGTTCCTCTTGTGAATAGTCAGCTTCTCTGTAGTTGTCTGATGAAGAGCATGGCTGATACTTGGATCTGCCGATGTAAACTGTTGTGATAAAGAATGCCGATAAGACATGGCTGGTGGAGATGTCTGCTGGTGAGACATTGCTGGTAGAGATTTCTTGTTGGCGCTAGTAGAGCTAATCCATATAAAGAGTCATCTTTTCTCGGTAGGAAAAAGACTTGGACTTGTACAAAGACTTCCTAGTCTAATGACCTATGCATTGTTTCATCAAGCTGCCACACTAACCGGTACGCAGCCCTTTTAGCCACTTGTGAAACATGCGTTGTAATGGTAACAAGCAAATCACTGTGTTGGAATATACAAACATATGTATCAGCTGTTTTCACAGGCATATTCTTAACAATCTCCTCCTATTTGCTTGGGACCATTACTACTGTTGATATATACATACAACTCTTAAAGCAGATGTTCAATCCTCAGTAATAACATGCCTTCTAATGAATGATCATTTTATATCAAGGCATGCCCTAGGTTGAACTTACAAGCGATAGCGTATGTATAGTCACCTATTGCTACGAATTTACAGACTCAATAAATGAAGGTACAAATACGAAGCAATAACAAGCACATATTTGGGCAATTATGAGATATAATTGATGAGTAGGCCATAAAGATGTTTTTCTTGCTATATAATGTGTATAAGTTGAAGCATTTTGAGCAAGAAAGAGTTTTGAATCAGCATACTTAATCGAATTGATTAAGTATCAGATAATAATTAAAAAGTTCCTTTCTTGTGTAGACTTTTTACAAGAAAGTAGTTTTAAGAGAAATGCTGATGATATAAAGATGCAGAGATAGTTTTAATAACAGCGTCGTGTAAAAGAATAGTCATTTAGATATTGCTTGTTGAAGAATTTTCTCTTGATGATCGGACAACTTGATTAGTCATGTTGATCATGTTTCTGTCAATTCGATTTTTAGTACGGAGTATAAGATATTTTTCTTTACACAGAACTCTCCTCCTATTTGTATATGTTGACTTATATATGAATATGTCAATAAACTATATGTCAACTAATTTACTAACTCTCTTCCTCCTTCTCCTGTATGTGTCTATTATGTCGAGCTCTCCTCCTTTAAACTTATATTTATATGTCATGTTTATGTCTCGATTTTTACAAGAAAGTATTTTTAAGAGAAATGCTGATGATATAAAGATGCAGAGATAGTTTTAATAACAGCGTCGTGTAAAAGAATAGTTATTTAGATGTTGCTTGTTGAAGAATTTTCTCTTGATGATCGGACAACTTGATTAGTCATGTTGATCATGTTTCTGTCAATTCGATTTTTAGTATGGAGTATAAGATATTTTTCTTTACACAGAACTCTCCTCCTATTTGTATATATCGACTTATATATGAATAATAAACAATATGTCGACTAATTTACTAACTCTCCTCCTCCTTCTCCTGTATATGTCTATTATGTAGAGCTGTCCTCCTTTAAACTTATATGTATATGTCATGTATATGTCTCGATTTTTATATAAACTCTCTTCCTTAATGGTCACAAACGAAATTGCGATAATAGACTCACCTTCTTAAGGACAAATAGCATTTTGTTATAAACATGTGTAGATGTTATAGTGCATGACCATAATGTATAAGATATACATATCAAAAGTAGGTAGTAAAGTACGCAAGCAAGTTATAACTTGAGGATTACGTTCCATTGCTTGTCAAGAGATTTTACAAGAATGAGCTTTGAAGAACAGTGTGTTTGAGAAAATAGTATTTACTAGAAGTTCTGATTGTTATAACGGCTTATTCGGTCTTACGCTCAAGATATATACCCAAGTGTGATACCAACTGAGTTCACCTTTTTGAACATATTTTATCTAGATGTCTCTCTAGAGTATGTCACCTTTTGAATGCATAAGATATACACTATATATGAGTCATATGCATGTGTTTTTCCTTAATGATCACTTTATAGCTTTCCTTTAATGTATAAGACATACATAAAATTATGCTATGTCAAAGTGTTATTTAGTCAAAATATTCTCCTCCTGGGATATATACAGTACTTTTTCTTTTTGATCGGACAATGTTATTGAGATTTTAATATGTCAAAATTGATCGGATGTACGAGACATACATCTAAGAATGATAAATAGAATATATTTCTTCTTTAATGATATATAGAATATATTTCTTCTTTTTTTTATTATTATTAATTCTTTTTATATAAATCTCAGAATGTATAAGATATACATATTAATGGTTGTAAGAAATAGTATACACATATATCATGAATATTGATGGCAAGTATGAGTGATTACTTAGTAAGACAAGCTAGGAGAAGTAAGACAGGGTGAAATAGAAAAGATCTGTCATAATAATAGAAATAAAACGTAACAGGAATATATTACATAGATAACAAGTAGATATCAGAGGTGTTTGTTTAGCAAAACAAAAACATGCTAGATTTCCTAATGAAGCAAGTTAAGGGGAGTACGTTTACTATCCTAATGGTTGGGAATGTTAATCACTGAGTTTTGTCCAGAGTTTTCATTCCTGAGTTGATGCTCCTCCTGAATTTGAGATTGATTGAGTTGAACATTTGAGGAAATGGAGGAAGGAGCTGGGAAAGAATCAGACTCTGTAGTTGATACAAGATTTCGTGTGGGAATCCAGGGGATGATGTTTGAAACATCGTTTCTGGGATCTTGAAGACGAGTTCTTAGCCGACGACTGATTCGACGTGGCCTTCGAATTATTTGAGGCTGTGATGCTAGGAGAGTCATTATACGGGATAGCCATTCGTCGTGAGAAGTAGGACGAGACGCGGGTCTTGACAAATTTGTGTTACCCATTATGTTGGAAGATGAGTATACAATGGTAGAAAAATGTTGAAGTGGTAGGAGAATTTAATAGTAGTTTTAATGGATTTGATAACAAGTTTCTAAAGGTTTTGAGAATTTGAAGAGATTTCTCGGGTGAAGGAATTTGATAAACATAAATGAGGTTTAAAAGAAAGAATGTATTTAATGAATTAGTAATGATGCACTGTTATTAATTAAAGATTATGTAGATGTGCAGAGAGTGGGTATGGCTATGATATAAGTAGTCTGAAAAGATATGCATTGAATGGTTAAGCAAGAAGTTTAAAACAACATTTCGTCAAAATAATTTACTAATAAAGGAAGGGACAAGAATGGTTATATCAGCTGAGTTGAAGTTTGTAACATTTGTCTTGAGCTATCAGCCGTTTTGAGTATTGTGATATCAACTTTTAAGAGTAAATTATCTCACGGCATTTGTTAGAAACTAATTGTTAGAGAATAATAATAGAAAATTACTTTGTTATCAATTTTAGATACACTTATAATGACTAGCTTTGAAGAACAATGTGCATTGAATTTAGGTTAAGTCTAATACCAAAAATTTATGTATATGTAGATGTATGGAGGATTGGATGAGACTACAAGTATTTGGACATTATCAGCAATAAGTGTTGTATATCTGCTGAAGTGAGAACTGCTGATAAGGAGTGTGTCTGGTATTTACCTTGAGAAATGTTTGACTAGTTTTTGGGGATATTGTGGTTTGTTTAGTGATTTAATATCAGAATAATTATATATTAGCATAGATATAGAACAACCATTACTATTAGAAAATATATTTAAATTTTGAAACATTAGTGAAGTGTCTTTGGCAAATGTTCATGGTAAATAGTAGAAAGACATTTTTATGTGAGGCAAAGTTCTACTAATGATGAAAATTTATTGAACATTCTTTTGTTTTTGATGAGAGAAGACAGACAATTGAGATATTGGAGACATACCTGGAGTGATGTCCGAGCTTCTTTCTTTACAATAGGTCATATCATTCCTTAGCAGAGAAGGGATTCTGTTGAAGTGTATTTTCATACTAACCTGTTCTTTGATGTCTGATGAGAGTGAGGCATAAAATATATACAACGGGGGTTATAACAGCCATTCACTCCTGAGGAAAGACTAGTTTTGGAAACGACAGTCTTCCTATGAATCCTAAAATTTCTGGCTATTTTCTGAGATATATCAAGTTTCGTAAAGTTTACCATCATCCTTTTGACAGATAGGCACATGATAAAGTATAACAGAGTGTTTTGAATTCAATCTGTTTGCTAATTAATTGTTAGTCAAGATGATACCAATTGTTATGTATAGATATACCAATTGTTAATCCATCATTATGAAAAACAGCTAACCTTGCCTTTTATTACAATAATCTCGAAGGTCATACAAGATTTCGTAGTTGTCATGACTAAGAGTACAAATTGCTGTTGAGCTATTTAAAAGAAGGTAAAAGCATCTGTTTTTAAGATTAAAAAAAAAACTAGGATTTTGTATTAAAAAATGAAAGTATTTCCATATACTTTGATGATATAATCCTTTATAGAATCAAAAGCTTTCAGCAATCTTTAGGTTGGCACAACAGACAACTTGGTTCAAAGTAGATTTACTAGTAATCTTGTAGGTTGGACAGAAGAGAGAGTCAGAGATTAAGTAATGAATATGCAATTTCCTTTACTTGAAGGTAAGATGTAGACATAATAAGTCATTTAAGTAACTGCAGTCTACCTATATTGAACAATTAGAGCGTTCAGCAGATCTTGAATTTGATCAGGGTGAGATGATCAGAAAGGCAATTATCAAAATGGTTAAAGAAAAGAGGTAAACTTCAGTAATAGACCAGAACTCAATATAGCAGATATTATAGGACGGGTTTGCTGATGGGGTCTCAGCAGAGTTTGTGTAGGAATTGTGAGATAGTCTCTTTGTGGTCAAATTCTCCAATCATCAGAAGAATGTAGATAATATTATGAAGAAGAACAGTATATTAGATCAACACAATTAAAACACATTAATTCATGCTATCTGAAGAATTCAGATAAATAGATAGACATGAAGAAAAGTTGTAGAACTTATATTCAATAATCCAAACAGTTTTGAATAATTCTCATTAAGGGATCAGCTGATTACAAGAACAATACAACAAGTAAGAAAAGCTAAATAAATTAATGTATTTAAAAAAAATTTAATAAAAAATAGTGTAAATAAAATAAATGATTTGATAGTCCATGTAAGAACAAGTAAAGACCAAAATCATTGAAAAGTTATATTTTTAAAGAATTTTATTTTTAAAGTAGTGAGGTGGCACCGAAACTGAACTAAGAATTTGACTAAAAATAAGAACGGTTGTGAATGCTTTAAATCCTCGTGAAGACGGAGAACTTAAATAGGAATGATAATGTACAATGAAGCTTATAATCATTACACCGAGTATGCAATACGGTAATGTTTTAATATTCGAATTTCAAAGAGCTCAAATTTGACATGACAAAGGTGATGTGATGCTTCAACTTAATTAAAGGGTCTACAACGGATCACTCCCTCAATCTTCTAAAAGATAATTTTAGAGTTTTTTATCCCTCTTTGTTTTTAATTTTACAATGTCTCTCTAGTCCATCTTTTTTCACTAAAATTAAATAAATCATCCTTTAAATATAGAATGAGTTTTAACATAAATAGTAACTCAAATCTTCTATTCTCTTCATTTTATTTGAGCACAATATACTTTTATTTAATATTTTGAAATATAAATTATTAAAATATACTCTATCTGTTCCTAAATTATTGTCTTGCTTTTTTTTTCGTTCCTAAATAATTGTCTTGTTTAAAACTTTTCTTTTTAAGACATCATTTTTACCATTTTACCCTTACTTTTCTTCCTACTTTACTTATGTACCACATACACATAGAAATTAAAAAAACTACACACTATACTAATATTAATAATCAAGTCAATTATTTTTTCTTAATCCGTATGTCAGGTCAAACAAAATAATAATTTAGGGACTGAGGGAGTACAATATATTTTTCATAGTATATAAATTTAAAATTTAAAATGTTTTATTTTAATTGTTGTGGCAAAATATAAATAAAAGAGGAAAAATATAATGCTATAGTTAGATTTGTTAGTTAAGAAAAGAGAGATTAAATTTTTAGAGGATCGTATAGAGGGTGCTTGTTGGAGTGAATTCTATTTTTAGAGTGTTAAAAAAATAAAATTAAAATAAAAAATGATATGTTTAAAATATGGTATTGGGTGTAACCGATGTAGATGCTCTTACGTATGTCGGAAGGAAGGATTTCACGATGATGGAGATACTTGTGAGCCGAAAAAGTTATGTAGGTTAGATACAAGAACGGATTGCAAGGCTCATGTCCCATTTTCAATTACTAATGGCGAATGGGAGATACTTTTTTTTTTTTTTGTTAATGATATTACTAGTCCCTCGACTATGGCTGATTTTACTATTAGTCTTTTAATAAAAAAATTTAAAATTTTTGTCCCTTTACTATGACAATTAGACACGGTTGGTCCTTTTAGTAGATGCTGTTAGTATTTTTCCGTTAAGTCTGTCATGTCCCTCTCACATGCGTTTAACCAAGGGCAAAAAGGGAATTTCACCTACATCTTCTTCACCAATTCTTCAAACACCAATCTCAGATTCATACACACACACAAAACCAGATTCAACCATAGCTCTTTAATCAGAACTCAGACCCAGATTCATACACACACACAAAATCAGCTTTATACATACACACACAAAGATGATCGAAATTAGAAGATTGGGGTTTGAAGAAGAGAGATCAGTGGATATGTGTGTGTGGGGGTGTGTCTGTGAATGTGTGTGTGTCTGTGAGAGTGAGAGATAGAGATATATAGAGAGAGAGTATATGTGTGGATATTCAGTATTTGAATAATACACAAAGCAAGAGGTACGTGAAATCCCCTAAATACCCTTAACCAAAGTCATGTGTTAGGCACAAGACGGACTTAACGGAAAAATACTAACGACATCCAACAAAAGGACCAACCGTGTCAAATTTTCATAGTTAAGGGACTAAAATTTAAAAAAAAAATTTATTAAGAGACTATTGGTGAAATCGGACATAGTCGAGAGACTAGTGGTGTCATTAACCCTTTTTTTTTATATAGGAACGTTATGATCCACTTGTCCAAGTGGTCACTTTTGATTGGTCCGTCACAACCGATCAACTTGTTGACGTAGTGTGCGAGCTCAGATAATTTCTCATTTTCGAAGCTATCCAAATAGTTAGCTAAATCAAGCCACCAAAATTATACCATTCGGCTAAGTGTGTGAAACAGACTGCCAATAGATACAATTACAAGCATCAATTCAGTTGAGATGTCACAAAGAAAGAAACTAAGAAAAATAGATATAAAAGAGGAGATGTCAAAATTATAAAGCACGCTGGAGATCCCGCTAATCAGTAATATACTCTTTTTGTTTCAATTAAAGAGTCTATTTTTAATTTTTTTTGGTCAACTTAATTAAATTTTGACCGATGATTTATAAATGTTGTAATTCATAGTATTCTAAATGTGGTTTAATTTTAGTGTAAAATTTTATTTCTGAAAACATAATTAAAGTATGTTAAATTTTGATTTAATTATGTCACATGTTGGTTTTCAAAAATCGAAAGTTAACTCTTTAATCGAAACGGAGAGAGTAGCTGTTTAGTACTCCATACTCTAAATGAGTGCCTATTTTTAAATTTTCACTAAAATTAAAAAATTAATTTTTAGGTCATTTTATTTTTAATAATACATGTACGTTAATATCCGTAATGTCCACATACAACATTAGATATCCACACAAGAACATGATTAAGTGTCAAAGATAAAATTAATAAATTTATATAAAAATAGACACTCAACTTTTTAAAAAATAAAAAATAAATATTTACTTAAGAACGGAAGAAGTATTTAATCCTGCTAAATTTACATGTAATATTCCAATTCATATATGATGAGTGATATCACAGCATCCACTCCCTTCTTTTAGCGGCTAATTTAGAAAATTTGTTTGGAGGGCGAATACGTGTATAAGAAAAATAAAATTATAAAATTATGATAATCATAAAAATTTAAGCTAAATTTTTAAATTTTCTGAAATTTATAGTGAAATTGCACTTAATCTCTTAGAAAATTTAGTGAAACTACGCTTTGTTTTGAAGAAAATTAAAGCATATTGATATATCTATAACATTTACTTGATATATACCTAAAATTAATGCTTATGTTGCTAAGCATTTTATTTGGATCAATTTAATTTTTTTAAAAAGAAATTTTGTAAGATTTTTACTTATTTTTTTCAAAAATAAGAAATCTGATGATTTCTCTATTTGTACAATAGTTTCCAATAGTTATAGTTTTATATTCTACAATTAAACAAAATATATTAAATACTCACTCCGTCCCTAAATTATTGTCTTCCTTTCCTTTTTCGTCCGTCCCAAAATAATTGTCTTGTTTGAAACTTTCCTTTTAGAACATCACTTTTACTATTTTACACTTACTTTTCTTCTTACTTTAATTATGTGCCACATACACATGGGCATTAAAGGAAACAACACGCTTTTTAAATATTTTTCCAATATTAATAATTAAGTCAATTGAATTTTTTTAATTCGTGTGCCGGGTCAATCCAGACAATAATTTAGAGACGGAGGGAGTATCAATTAAAAAGTTGGTCAAATCATTTAAAAAATCAAATGATATCTATTCAATTAAGACGTAGGGAACGCCAATAAGTATTTGCTTTATTTTTATAATTTATTTAGTTTCAACTATTTTATGACCATTCTTTTTTGCTCCTCCTCGTCGTCGTTGTTCTTCGGCTCTTCATAACGTTTTTCTAACTCTTCTCATTGATTTAATTTATTAGTAATAGTTTATAATTTATGATTGTTGTGTTAATTTTTACAATCGAAAATGATGAAAAAGAAGAGTGGGTGATTGATCTACTTAAAACTATATAGGAAAATAAAATAGTAATTATTTTAAATAAGTAATTGCACGTACTTTTCTCGAATTGTTTCAAATATTTAAACTATTTTTATTTGAACTAATTTCATTATAGCATTAGTTTTTTTTCTTTAATTTAATAAATTTTTCTTGCTTTATTGAAGTTGGATAATTTAAAATTTTCACAAAAATTGAAAGAGACTGAAGAACTTGTTATTTTGTGGAGCAAGAATAACGTTAATGTTTAATTTTTATCATGAAAGTCATTAACAAGTACTTGTCTGCATTGGGGTATTGTTGTCAGTTACCTCAACTTTATCTTTGCATTTCAAGTTTTTTATTCTTACCAAACAATATAATAAAAATTTGTATTGCATTAATCACACTCCTTATGCTACCTGTTAGGTCCATAAGGTCGTGCTCAGAATATAGGCTAGAGGAGGGGGTGAATAGCCTATATGATGTTTATTAAAAAATTTCATCCTATTTTAAAATTCAAATTGAGAAACATGGATGAAATAATTAACAAGAATAGGTCATCTTCCTAGTTCAAGCAACACAGCCGATAAAGTGGAATCAGCTGATATGCATCAGCAGACTTGAAGAATAGCTGATAGGAAGATATTGTTATACTTAGCTGGTATAGAAGAGTTTAAGCAGCGGAAGAATAAACAGCATAAATATAGCAGACAAGATTAAAGTAACTGTAAACAAATAGGTACAAGTTTATCATAACAGCAAGCTAAAATCTTGTATTAGATGCATCAATTACTTTCCACAACCAGATTGCAAAATATTTATATCATAAATTACAGGAAAGATAAGTAAAGGCTGAGTGTAATAAAATATAATTTATATTAAAATTCAACAGAGGTTTGCTCAAAGACAAACATGCTTAGTACATCAACCTAGACTCTCTATCCTAGCAATCTCCCCGGGGTAGAAGGAAAGAAAAAGGAGAGATCAAGAAAGCGAAATCAAATCTATCAAAAATACATAGGAAGATGTAGTCGATATTTATTGAGTTGTCTTCTTTTAGTATCAACTCGATAGATTTGTTGTGAGAAGAAAGTATTAGGCGTTGTTCAAATAACAAGTATTTGAACAACTGAGTGCTGAGCAGTCGGCCAAGAGGGATGACAATTCATTGCACAATATTCGACAGCCCTTATAATGTAGTATAAGTCTGCCGATATAAATGCAATATGGATTATTATGCTCTGGTTCTTCATCGTACATCTTCAAGCTTGATCAGTCTTCAACGACTTGCACGATGCTTGGTCTCTAGCTGTGGATTTGAAGTGTAGCAAATGAAGAGACTGAGTCTTTTAACAGGTGCGTATCTAGAGTTGTCAGGAAGATCTTTTAACGGATCTATTTTGACTTGTAGCACTGAGTAACGACCGATGTTCCTCTTGTGAATAGTCAGCTTCTCTGTAGTTGTCTGATGAAGAGCATGGCTGATACTTGGATCTGCCGATGTAAACTGTTGTGATAAAGAATGCCGATAAGACATGGCTGGTGGAGATGTCTGCTGGTGAGACATTGCTGGTAGAGATTTCTTGTTGGCGCTAGTAGAGCTAATCCATATAAAGAGTCATCTTTTCTCGGTAGGAAAAAGACTTGGACTTGTACAAAGACTTCCTAGTCTAATGACCTATGCATTGTTTCATCAAGCTGCCACACTAACCGGTACGCAGCCCTTTTAGCCACTTGTGAAACATGCGTTGTAATGGTAACAAGCAAATCACTGTGTTGGAATATACAAACATATGTATCAGCTGTTTTCACAGGCATATTCTTAACAATCTCCTCCTATTTGCTTGGGACCATTACTACTGTTGATATATACATACAACTCTTAAAGCAGATGTTCAATCCTCAGTAATAACATGCCTTCTAATGAATGATCATTTTATATCAAGGCATGCCCTAGGTTGAACTTACAAGCGATAGCGTATGTATAGTCACCTATTGCTACGAATTTACAGACTCAATAAATGAAGGTACAAATACGAAGCAATAACAAGCACATATTTGGGCAATTATGAGATATAATTGATGAGTAGGCCATAAAGATGTTTTTCTTGCTATATAATGTGTATAAGTTGAAGCATTTTGAGCAAGAAAGAGTTTTGAATCAGCATACTTAATCGAATTGATTAAGTATCAGATAATAATTAAAAAGTTCCTTTCTTGTGTAGACTTTTTACAAGAAAGTAGTTTTAAGAGAAATGCTGATGATATAAAGATGCGAGATAGTTTTAATAACGGCGTCGTGTAAAAGAATAGTCATTTAGATATTGCTTGTTGAAGAATTTTCTCTTGATGATCGGACAACTTGATTAGTCATGTTGATCATGTTTGTCAATTCGATTTTTAGTACGGAGTATAAGATATTTTTCTTTACACGAACTCTCCTCCTATTTGTATATGTTGACTTATATATGAATATGTCAATAAACTATATGTCAACTAATTTACTAACTCTCTTCCTCCTTCTCCTGTATGTGTCTATTATGTCGAGCTCTCCTCCTTTAAACTTATATTTATATGTCATGTTTATGTCTCGATTTTTACAAGAAAGTATTTTTAAGAGAAATGCTGATGATATAAAGATGCAGAGATAGTTTTAATAACAGCGTCGTGTAAAAGAATAGTTATTTAGATGTTGCTTGTTGAAGAATTTTCTCTTGATGATCGGACAACTTGATTAGTCATGTTGATCATGTTTCTGTCAATTCGATTTTTAGTATGGAGTATAAGATATTTTTCTTTACACAGAACTCTCCTCCTATTTGTATATATCGACTTATATATGAATAATAAACAATATGTCGACTAATTTACTAACTCTCCTCCTCCTTCTCCTGTATATGTCTATTATGTAGAGCTGTCCTCCTTTAAACTTATATGTATATGTCATGTATATGTCTCGATTTTTATATAAACTCTCTTCCTTAATGGTCACAAACGAAATTGCGATAATAGACTCACCTTCTTAAGGACAAATAGCATTTTGTTATAAACATGTGTAGATGTTATAGTGCACAGCCATAATGTATAAGATATACATATCAAAAGTAGGTAGTAAAGTACGCAAGCAAGTTATAACTTGAGGATTCTGTTCCATTGCTTGTCAAGAGATTTTACAAGAATGAGCTTTGAAGAACAGCTGTGTTTGAGAAAATAGTATTTACTAGAAGTTGCTGATTGTTATAACGGCTTATTCAGTCTTCTGCTCAAGATATATACCCAAGTGTGATACCAACTGAGTTCACCTTTTTGAACATATTTTATCTAGATGTCTCTCTAGAGTATGTCACCTTTTGAATGCATAAGATATACACTATATATGAGTCATATGCATGTGTTTTTCCTTAATGATCACTTTATAGCTTTCCTTTAATGTATAAGACATACATAAAATTATGCTATGTCAAAGTGTTATTTAGTCAAAATATTCTCCTCCTGGGATATATACAGTACTTTTTCTTTTTGATCGGACAATGTTATTGAGATTTTAATATGTCAAAATTGATCGGATGTACGAGACATACATCTAAGAATGATAAATAGAATATATTTCTTCTTTAATGATATATAGAATATATTTCTTCTTTTTTTTTTTATTATTAATTCTTTTTATATAAATCTCAGAATGTATAAGATATACATATTAATGGTTGTAAGCAAGAGTATACACATATATCATGAATATTGATGGCAAGTATGAGTGATTACTTAGTAAGACAAGCTAGGAGAAGTAAGACAGGGTGAAATAGAAAAGATCTGTCATAATAATAGAAATAAACGTAACAGAATATATTACATAGATAACAAGTAGATATCAGAGGTGTTTGTTTAGCAAAACAAAAACATGCTAGATTTCCTAATGAAGCAAGTTAAGGGGAGTACGTTTACTATCCTAATGGTTGGGAATGTTAATCACTGAGTTTTGTCCAGAGTTTTCATTCCTGAGTTGATGCTCCTCCTGAATTTGAGATTGCTTGAGTTGAACATTTGAGGAAATGGAGGAAGGAGCTGGGAAAGAATCAGACTCTGTAGTTGATACAAGATTTCGTGTGGGAATCCAGGGGATGATGTTTGAAACATCGTTTCTGGGATCTTGAAGACGAGTTCTTAGCCAACGACTGATTCGACGTGGCCTTCGAATTATTTGAGGCTGTGATGCTAGGAGAGTCATTATACGGGATAGCCATTCGTCGTGAGAAGTAGGACGAGACGCGGGTCTTGACAAATTTGTGTTACCCATTATGTTGGAAGATGAGTATACAATGGTAGAAAAATGTTGAAGTGGTAGGAGAATTTAATAGTAGTTTTAATGGATTTGATAACAAGTTTCTAAAGGTTTTGAGAATTTGAAGAGATTTCTCGGGTGAAGGAATTTGATAAAACATAAATGAGGTTTAAGAGAAAGAATGTATTCAATGAATTAGTAATGATGCACTGTTATTAATTAAAGATTATGTAGATGTGCAGAGAGTGGGTATGGCTATGATATAGGTAGTCTGAAAAGATATGCATTGAATGGTTAAGCAAGAAGTTTAAAACAACATTTCGTCAAAATAATTTACTAATAAAGGAAGGGACAAGAATGGTTATATCAGCTGAGTTGAAGTTTGTAACATTTGTCTTGAGCTATCAGCCGTTTTGAGTATTGTGATATCAGCTTTTAAGAGTAAAATTATCTCACGGCATTTGTTAGAAACTAATTGTTAGAGAATAATAATAGAAAATTACTTTGTTATCAATTTTAGATACACTTATAATGACTAGCTTTGAAGAACAATGTGCATTGAATTTAGGTTAAGTCTAATACCAAAAATTTATGTATATGTAGATGTATGGAGGATTGGATGAGACTACAAGTATTTGGACATTATCAGCAATAAGTGTTGTATATCTGCTGAAGTGAGAACTGCTGATAAGGAGTGTGTCTGGTATTTACCTTGAGAAATGTTTGACTAGTTTTTGGGGATATTGTGGTTTGTTTAGTGATTTAATATCAGAATAATTATATATTAGCATAGATATAGGACAACCATTACTATTAGAAAATATATTTAAATTTTGAAACATTAGTGAAGTGTCTTTGGCAAATGTTCATGGTAAATAGTAGAAAGACATTTTTATGTGAGGCAAAGTTCTACTAATGATGAAAATTTATTGAACATTCTTTTGTTTTTGATGAGAGAAGACAGACAATTGAGATATTGGAGACATACCGAGTGATGTCCGAGCTTCTTTCTTTGCAATAGGTCATATCATTCCTTAGAGAGAAGGGATTCGTTGAAGTGTATTTTCATACTAACTGTTCTTTGATGTCGATGAGAGTGAGGCATAAAATATATACAACGGGGTTATAAACCATTCACTCCTCGAGGAAAGACTAGTTTTGGAAACGACAGTCTTCCTATGAATCCTAAAATTTCGGCTATTTTCGAGATATATCAAGTTTCGTAAAGTTTACCATCATCTTTTTGACAGATAGGCACATGATAAAGTATAACAGAGTGTTTTGAATTCAATCTGTTTGCTAATTAATTGTTAGTCAAGATGATACCAATTGTTATGTATAGATATAGCAATTGTTAATCCATCATTATGAAAACGAACTAACCTTGCCTTTTATTACTATAATCTCAAAGGTCATACAAGATTTCGTAGTTGTCATGACTAAGAGTACAAATTGTTGTTGAGCTATTTAAAAGAAGGTAAAAGCGTCTGTTTTAAGATTTAAAAAAAAAACTAGGATTTTGTATTAAAAATGAAAGTATTTCCATATACTTTGATGATATAATCCTTTATAGAATCAAAAGCTTTCAGCAGTCTTTAGATTGGCACAACAGACAACTTGGTTCAAAGTAGATTTACTAGTAATCTTGTAGGTTGAACAGGAGAGTCAGAGATTAAGTAATGAATATGCAATTTCCTTTACTTGAAGGTAAGATGTAGACATAATAAGTCATTTAAGTAACTGCAGTCTACCTATATTGAACAATTAGAGCGTTCAGCAGATCTTGAATTTGATCAGGGTGAGATGATCAGAAAGGCAATTATCAAAATGGTTAAAGAAAAGAGGTAAACTTCAGTAATAGACCAGAACTCAATATAGCAGATATTATAGGACGGGTTTGCTGATGGGGTCTCAGCAGAGTTTGTGTAGGAATTGTGAGATAGTCTCTTTGTGGTCAAATTCTCCAATCATCAGAAGAATGTAGATAATATTATGAAGAAGAACAGTATATTAGATCAACACAATTAAAACACATTAATTCATGCTATCTGAAGAATTCAGATAAATAGATAGACACGAAGGAAAGTTGCAGAACTTATATTCAATAATCCAAACAGTTTTGAATAATTCTCATTAAGGGATCAGCTGATTACAAGAACAATACAACAAGAATTTGAATAAACTTCATACTACAGTATAAAGATAGATAATGATTCAATTTTGAATAGAAAATTTGTTACAAAGTTTTATCCAAGATATCCTAATCCAGAGGACATAATGAGAGGTCATTAGTCATGGAGTTCGGAATGGATCAAGTTGGCTGTGTCCGTTTTTTATCTCCTCCAGCTCTGGAGGGAGGAAGAACACGTTTACACCTAGAGAGTACTCAGGAAGAACCTCAGGGTGATAGCCGTTAAGGATTTATTGCATGGACTACGAGTCCTTAGGGAAGAGCGCAGAAATGGACAATAGTCATTGGCAGTTTATAATCTTTGACAATACTTCCTTAGCTACTTTATTCAGTCAAGCTGAATTATCTGCATCAGCTATCGTTGGGGTGATGGCTGGTATACTTACATATGACCAGATGAGTTGTTTGAAACAACCATTTACCAGATCCTTGCCGGACATTTGATAAATCTTATCTGGGATCTTCTCTGTGATGTTCAAGTATACATGCAGAATTACGATGGTCAGATAAGTATATGCTAAGCGGTTTTCATAGTGATCCATTTGAAATCAATTTAGTGTATCAATAAGATTGATAACCAAATGTTAGGAATGGAGTGAAATCACTTAAGAACATAAATTAATAATCTTCTATCTTACCTTTTAATATAAGTGATTTTAAAGACATTCTTAAGTGTTCTGATAATCAAAGGTCTGCATCATACAGTTCATCTTTTGCCTACAAACTTTTAAGATTATCAGACAAGACAAAAGAAAATTTCTTTTATCACATAATTTCAAGAAGCAAGATTGAAAATTAATAATGAATGATTTCTGGAACAAATGAGTTAATAAAATTTCTCTTCGATATTATAACTGTGTCTTTAAAAGTGATTGAAAAGGAGTTTTTCACAGTTATGAAGATTTTTGATTTTGTGAATGCATCTTTGAGAATTTTAAATCAACTCATCATGAGTAACAGAAATAAACCAAAACAACTTTGAATGAATATGAGAGAGTCATACCCAGTTGTTGAAGTGTTGACTTGATCGATTTCTAGGATTTGTACTTAGTAACATTTTGAGAAAATTTTGAATCAGTGTTTAGCAACTTGTGTAATCTGTAAGCAGTTTGTGAGTTTCTTTATAGTGGAGTTTGAACGAAGGAGGAGCTCTACTTATACTCACGGAGGCTAGACTAAGGACTTACAATAATAGGGATTTACTGTAGAATTGTCCTTTTTACATGCCTTTGCAGAATCAGGCTGTAAATGTGATGTCTTGACTATCTCAGTAATTTTGAAAAGGATTTTTCAAAGAGAAAGTATTTTTGTTTTATCAAACAGGCTTGTCATTTTCCCAAAGCTTTTGAGAACAGTCTTTACTTTAAACGAAGTAGTCAGTCTTCGTAAAGTGTGCCTCCACCTTTAATAGACTTAGGAAGAAGACAAGTCATTTAAAGGTTTTACTCCTATAAGTCAGCACATATAACTGAACTTATGAAGTGTTTGTTGGCAGATATGGAAGTTCAGCCAACTAGATGTTTTGAAACTATTTTAGATCAACTAATATGAAACGTGCTGATAAGTTTTTGAAAATCGTTTACATAAAGCAAATCATACACGCATATAGATATATCATGAAGAGCATAGTATGATGAGACTTTTATTTATGCAGCATGTCTGATAATAAGTTGTCAAGCGATTCAGCAGACATGGGTACAAGCATATAACAAGGCAGTTGCTGACCTGTTTTGTATATGCTTTGGAGAGGTGGTCTTTATCAACATCTTGGACTCATCAGTAGACTTCTCTAAGATAGCGCCATAGTCCAGTAGGTATTGATTTGACATTTAGTGAGTGAAGGACATAAAAGGTTATTCATAGTTGATCAGCAGTCCTTCATAAATCAGCAATTAGGTTGATATCTGTTGATGGAGAGATATGTTGCATCTTTGAGTTTAGTCATATGAGTTTCTGCTCTGAATACTCATAGAAAATTATTAGCAACATTTGTGAGCTAAAAATAGCTCCAGAAATTCAATAATACAAGTGAGACTTTAATAAGTGCAATAATTGAATAATTTACTCAAAATATAGCTTATAAGTGTAACCCTAAATAATCACGAATTTAAGAACTGGGGTTACTTTCTCACTATACCCTTTGAACATTTCTGCTCATAGTAGTTGAAGAGCTTGTTCTGATGTTGAGCATAAGTTCATTGAGTGTATCTTTTAGGCAGAAGCTTTCCGTTGAAGAAGACCAATTTCATTATAGATGTCCTTAGACCAAGAGCTAATAATCACAGTGATTTAGAGATGACATAAATCTGATTTCCCTTGAATTACCTTTGAAGCTCTTCCTATTTCATTTGCTCTAAACTTTCATAAGAAGTTTTCTCGAAAAGGTGTTAGATTGAGACAATCGTTAGCCTTATATCAAGATGGCAATTTTTCAGAAGTATATCAGAGTAATTCATCCATCAAGTATGAAATTGATACATTTGCTAGAGGATATGACATGAGTTTGAAAATGGACTAATTTTTTTTTTTTTTAAAACAAACATTATCCTTAGCAAGTCAAACTCTATTTGACTATAGTACTTCTCTTCATAATATCAAATATATTTCTGTTATATGAAAGATTTTCCAATAGTAATCACACAGTCATCATAATAATTTTTTCTCACAAGTTTTTGAAAACAAAATTGATTTTGATTTGTAACAACATTTTCAAAATAGCTTCCAAGTCTCTCAGTCAAAAGATTTTCAGAAATGAGAATTTTAAAAACAAATCCTTTTGACTATGCATCTAATCTGAGCGACTGGATCTAAACTCTCAGGTTGTTAAGCCTGGTATGAAATTCACAGAGTACTAGCTCTGATACCAATTGTTAGGTCCATAAGGTTGAGCTTAGAATATAGGCTAGAGGGGGGGTGAATAGCCTATATGATGTTTATTAAAAAATTTCATCCTATTTTAAAATTTAAGTTGAGAAACATGGATGAAATAATTAACAAGAATAGGTCATCTTCCTAGCTAGTTCAAACAACATAGCCGATATAGTGGAATCAGTTGATATGCATCAGCAGACTTGAAGAATAGCTGATAGGAAGATATTGTTATGCTTAGCTGGTATAGAAGAGTTTAAGCAGCGGAAGCATAAACAGCATAAGTATAGCAGATAAGATTAAAGCAACTGTAAACAAATAGGTACAAGTTTATCATAACAGCAAGCTAAAATCTTGTATTAGATGCATCAATTACTTTCCACAACCAGATTGCATAAGATTTATATCATAAAGTATAGGAAAGATAAGTAAAGGCTGAGTGTAATAAAATATGATTTATATTAAAATTCAGCAGAGATTTGCTCAAAGACAAACATGCTTAGTACATCAACCTAGGCTCTCAATCCTAGCAATCTCCCCGGGGTAGAAGGAAATAAAAAGGAGAGATCAAGAAAGCGAAATCAAATCTATCGAAAATATATAGGAAGATATAGTCGATTTTTATTGAGTTGTCTTCCTGTAGTATCAACTCGATAGATTTTTTTTGAGAAGAAAATATTAGGCGTTGTTCAAATAACAAGTATTTGAACAACTGAGTGCTGAGCACTCGGCCAAGAGTGATGACAATTTATTACACAATCGACAACCCTTATAATGTAGTATAAGTCTGCCGATATAAATGCAATATGGATTATTATGCTCTGGTTCTTCATCGACTTGCAGGATGCTTCGTCTCTAGCTGTGGATTTGAAGTGCAGCAACTGAAGAGACTGAGTCTTTTGAAGGAAGAAAGAACTCAAATCAAGAACAAAGTTTTTGATCAAGCAGAACTTCTTAGCCTTTAGAATTTCTGTTTTCTCTCCCACAAAGTGTTATTCTTACACTTATGTTTTCTCACTTTTGGTGTGGTTTTCGATTGAAAGAACAAAGAACAATATCAACCACCAACACCTTATGAATGAGAGAATGAATGGTTTCTTTTATAGGCTGGAGAAGATAAAGGAGTCGTTGAGGCTTTGATGAGTTTTTGCCCGTTGAAGATCTGGATCATTAATGCATCAGAGTGCATTGTTCAAATTGTTGGGCAAAGACCTTCTGTTTAAGCTTTTGTCGTGAAGTTGGTTCGTGAATCAGGCTGGATGAAAGAGACTTGACGAGCAGGCCTAGGATGTAGTGCACTGTGTTTGGCCTTTTATGGAATGTAGTCTTGGAGACTGGGACCAATACACGAAAGAGGAAATGTCTTCTAAATAAAAGTAAAAGCACAGACGTCGATGCGTATCTAGAGTTGTTAGGAAGATCTTGTAACGAATCTATTTTGACTTGTAGCATTGAGTAACGACCGATGTTTCTCTTGTGAATAATCAGCTTCTCTGCAGTTGTCTAATGAAGAGCATGGCTGATACTTGGATCTGCTGATGTAAACTGCTGTGATAAAGAATGCCGATAAGATATGGCTGGTGGAGATGTCTGCTGGTGAGACATTGCTGGTAGAGATGTCTTGTTGGCGCTAGTAGAGCCAATCCATATGAAGAGTCATCTTTTCTCGGTAGGACAAAGACTTGGACATGTACAAAGATTTCCTAGTCTAATGACTTATGCATTGTTTCATCAAGCTGCCCACTAATCGGTACGCAGTCCTTTTAGCCACTTGTGAAACATGCGTTGTAATGGTAACAAGCAAATCACTGTGTTGAAATATGCAAACATATGTATTAGCTGTTTTCACAGGCATATTCCTAACACTACCATTCTTAGGAATCATCTTCCCATCTATTTCTGTGGAATATCATTACTAGTAATCGATTCCGCGGAATTGATTCTATTTTCGTGTACTAATGGAGGCCAAAGTGTTTGATAACTTAAGGAATGTGATTAGAAATGTAGAACAAATTTTTATTATATATATTCTTTGGTAAGAAATAAAACAACTTGGAATGTAAAGATAAAATTAAGGCAATTGACAACATTACCCCAATGTTGACAAGTACTTGTTAATGACTTTCATGATAAAAATTAAACATTAACGTTATTATAACTTGTGAACACCCCGATCTGATCCTGGGCCTTCGCTCTGGACTCCCAAATAAATAAATGTGATAAATGAGCAAAACACATTTATATTAAAAACAGAGTCGATCGCCACCCTCGTTTATATAGAAAACAAGAGAAAAACTGAGATTGTGGGTTCGAAGACTAAGCTACAAGTTGGGAATGTTTTACACACCCAACTCGTCCTTTCAGCCTCTTATGACTTGCATGCTTGAATTTATGTGCTACAGGTTTGTTATTCTATGTGACTGAAGAAAACGTATCACGAAGATTTATATTTCCGGTTACGTTATAAAGTGTATACATGCTTTATTTATTACAAAAGAAACAAAATAAATATAATATATATTTATATTTAACAAAAATAACTAGAATGAAATCTTAATTTTAAAAGTATCTATTATATATATATATATATATATATTATACATTTTTAATTTTTTATCAATAGATACATATATATAACATCAATTACATAAATAAGAACGGATGATTCGAAACTCAAATTTAATGAATATAATACATGTATTTACATATCAAATGTATCAAAACAAATATATACATATTTGCAAATTAAATGAATTTATTTACATATCAAAACGGATAAATAAAACTAACGACCAGAAGTGTTTACCTTCTGTTGTTTTACAGAATTCGGGCCAAGTTCTAGGCCGTTGATTTATATTTGATCAAGCTAGCTCGTAGCTTGATTATTATGCTCCCACTGCTACCGATCGAGGAAAGGAAGACTTACATTTTTTGTATTTTGGGTGTTCGAGGAACACAGTGTGTTTGTGTGTTATGTATGTGTGTGTACGTGAGAGAGAGAGAGAAAGAGTCTGAGAGTTCTTCCCCACCCATTTCTCAAAGATTGAGACTTCTATTTATAGGTGAATTTGGGAGAGATATTTGCCCGGGTGAGCTTCAAGGAAGCTTCCTCCAGCTTGGGCTCCAAGTTCTTTCAAACCATGTCGGCAGTGCTTGAGATATTTTTGGAGAATGTCAGGTTTGGTGCGCGGTGAACCTGGAATGGCGCCCGCGCACCAAAAGCTGTTTTTGGTGTCGCGGTGCACTAAAATAGGTCTCAGCGCACCAAACCATGATTTTACACTTAGAATTTTTATCTTTCATTCTTTATGCTTTAGGTCTCCGTCAATTTTATTTAATCTTTGTGCCTTGAAGTTATTCCTTTTACGTTTCAGCGTTGAAATCATCTTCTTTTACGTTTTGCACCCTGTAATTGTATAAAAACTTGTGTTAGTCCATTTTGTAAATAATTAAATATTTATTGGACAATACATAATAGAGGTACGAATTAATTCTGGGTGTCTACATTACTCTACAAAATTACAGGTTATTCATTTTTTTTCAATTTTGGTGAAAATTTTAAATTATCCTACATCAATAAAGCAAGAAAGTTTATTAAATTAAAATGAAAAAAAAATCTAATTTTATAATAAAAGTAGTTCAAATAAAAATAGCTTAAACATTTGAAACAAAAGAAACAAATACTTGACCTAATAAAAGAGTCGAAGAACACGATGACGAAGAGGAGTAAAAAGAAACAACCGTAAATTAGTTAAAACCAAATGAAATTATAAATATAAAGCAAAATACTTGACCTAATAGAATGATATTATTATACTTTTATATGGATTCCATCTACTAGGAATTCAAATATTATGTACCTCATCCATCAGAATTGTGATTTCTTAAATTATAGTAATCAATCTTAAGATTTTAGTAATATATTCCTACTCCAAATAATATTATTGCACACCAACAAACGTTATTAATCAATTTCTTGTAACCAATTCTGCGGAATAGATTACTCGTAAAGAGATTCCAAAGAAAAGATGGAAAGATTGATTCCTAAAAAGTGTTTAGTACATAGGGAATATTTATGTGATTACTAACATAGTATAAATTTCTATTATATTGTTTGGTAAGTAACAAAATAACTTGAAATGCAAATTTTGGTAAAAATTTTAAATTATCCTACATCAATAAAGCAAGGAAATTTATTAAATTAAAATTAAAAAAAATCTAATGTTATAATAAAACTAGTTCAAATAAAAATAACTTAAACATTTGAAACAAAAGGAGCATATATTTGACCTAATAAAAGAGTCGAAGAACATGACGACGAAAAGGAGTAATTAAAAGAAATGACCGTAAAATAGTTGAAACCAAATAAAATTATAAATATAAAACAAATAATTGACCTAATGAAAGGATATTATTGTCCTTTTACATGGATTTCAACTACTAGGAATCCAAATATTACCTCATCCATCAGAATTGTGATCATTCCTTAAATTATAGTAATCAATTCCAAGATTTTAGTAATCTATATTCCTACTCCAAATATTATTATTACACTACCAAACGTTATTAATCAATTTCATGAAATCAATTCTGCGGAATCGATTACTAGTAAAGAGATTCCACATAAATAAATGAGAAGATTGATTCCTAAAAAGTGTTTGGTAACATAAGGAATTTGATTACTAACGTAGTACAAATTCCTATTATATTGTTTAGTAAGTAACACAACAACTTGAAAAGCAAATTTTGGTGAAGATTTTAATTTATCCTACATCAATAAGGCAAGAAAATTTATTAAATTAAAATGAAAAAAATCTAATGTTATAATAAAACTAGTTCAAATAAAAATAGCTTAAACATTTGAAATAAAAGGAACAAATACTTGACCTAATAAAAGAGTTGAAGAACACGACGGCGAAGAGGAGTAAAAAGAAACAACCGTAAAGTAGTTGAAATTAAATCTACATTTCGTACTTGTTTACTTCAGTTTTTGGAAGGCATAGCCTTGTATATTACTCTGCCCTACTCTAATCTTTGCAGGGTTTTATATATCTGAGGTAACATCAATCTTTCAAAGTATGATGCGGGTGCGCTATGGGAAACTATGAACAAAGCTAGGGATGGAATACAAATGGGTAAAACTAATTTGATATTGTCACTTGAAGCCTTAATAATGCAAAATGGGAGGAAACAAGAAATTGGAAGGTACACGAATGTAATTTACACGACAAGGGAGGACGGTTGAAGGGCATGTGAGTGGCATGTGCAAAGGGCGGCTTGGAGGAAGGCAAAGGAAGGCAAAAATGTTTTTTTTTTTGTGGCCCATGTGAAACCATGTTGGTGCCCATGTGAAACCAAGTTGTATTGTTTCCTAATTTGGCCAATGTTGTTTAGTCTTATTAGAACTCTTTAGTTTCCTAGTTAAATAGGTATTTAGGTGTCCTAGTGTAATTAAATTTCCTAAAGTATTCATGTAATAGTTTCCTAGTTAGATTAGGAGAGTATTTAAAAGTTTTCTTGTAGGAAATAGGGTTAGGGCTGAATTCGTTTTTCTTTTTAGACTAGGATTTTCGTTTTTTTTATTGTTATTGTTCTTTTAGGGCTAGGAATTCAGATTTTTCATTGTTCTTTTTAGATTAGGATTTATTTTGTAAAGCCTATATAAAGGCCTAGAATTAGAACTTGTAAAATTCAGATTTTGTGTTATATGAAAAGTATTTCAAAGAACAAAGTTTTGTTCAAATTTGTTTATTGCATTCCTTAGGTTTAGGAAGGTAATATCCAAAGAGATCTTTACGTTAGGTGAGTGAAGCCTAACCGGTGAACCCAAACGGGATCTTTACGTTAGGTGAGTGAAGCCTAACCGGTGACCCGTCATCTATCCTACTTTCCGCTGCAATTTCATTAATTTTCATACAACCTTCATCCATAAATTCAACTCAAGGATTTCAAGATTGTGTCTTTTTAATTCAAGATTGTATTTTTATTAACTCAAGGATTTCAAGATTGTGTCTTTTTAATTCAAGATTGTGTTTTTATAACCCACGGTTTCAAGATTGAATCTTTGGTGAAAAATACGCATCAAATTGGTATCAAAGCTTAGGCCTTTCACGAATTCCATCTTCGTGAACGATCATGGCGAATGAAGAAACATGTCCCCGTGGATTGACGTTAGATCAAGCTAACTCTACGACAAGATCGCGAAATACAAAAACTTCAACGACGTATGGATCGAGTATTACAACTATTGGAAGGACGAAGAAAAGATGATGATGACCGAGGCTTGAAACGTGATATTCCTGAATTTGATGGTTCCATGAATCTGGATGTCTATGCCAATTGGGTTCGTAGAACGGAGCGAGCATTCGAGCACAAGGGGTATGGCGATCGAAAGAAGTTCAAAGTTGTCATCCTCAAATTTACAAGGTATGCATCTACTTGGTATGAAAATCTGAAATCCCAACGAATATACGAGGGAAAATCCAAAATTGAATCTTGGGAGAAATTAAAAAAGTATCTTGACCGTAGGTTCTTACCAAGCACCTATCGACAAGATAATTTTTCCAAACCCAATCGAAAAAAATTCGGTTTTATACCTTTGTCTGTCAAGGAGGGTTATGAAGAGTTAGTGCTATTAAAAAAGAGAGAACAAGAGTTGATAGAAAAAGAGAGGATAAGAAAAGAGAATATTGAAAAGGAGAGGGAAGAAAGAGAAATCATTGAGAGAGAAAAGATAGAGCAAGAAAGAATTGAAAAGGAGAGGGTTGAAAGAGAAATAATTGAGAGAGAAAGGATAGAGCAAGAGAGAATCGAAAAAGAAAGAATTCAGAGAGAGGAGAGAGAAAAGGAAATTAAGAGAGAGATGATTGAAAGGGAGAAAGCTAGTAGAGAGAAAATTGAGAGGGAGCAATGTGAGCAAGAGAAAGAGGAGATGAAGCTCAAGGAGCAATATGAAAAAGAGGAAGAGGAGAGGAAGCTCAAGACGGTTCGAGAGGAATTGAAATTGTTACATACGTACGAGGACACATTTGACTTCAAAGTTCCTACGCGGTTTGCATCATGGTTCCTTACTCGACTTATCGACAATCACTTTTTTGCAACTCAATAGGCGGATTGGATGAACCTCGTTTCAAGGGCAAATCACCGAGTGGGTCGTAAAGATTCAAGGGCGAATCCTTTTCAAGGGAAGGGGAATGATGTGATCCTAAGGCCCAAGATTTGCTTTGCACAAGTGGAGAGGATTATTCGTCGCCACTACAAGAAAACAGGGCAACTGAAACGGAATTTTCGGTTGCAAAATCATGAAAATCCGTTACAAATCGATGATTGAAACCGAAAATGGCCGTTGCAATTTCCGTCGCAATATCCTCGTCACAATTTTTTTGCAACGGATTTGCAATCGGTCGCAATTATTGCAACGGAAAAATGGAGTTGCAAATTAAAAAAAAAACGGTTGCAAATATGCTTCCATGAAATTTTTAATGTCCGTTGCAAAATAGCAACTGATATGTTTCCGTTTCAATTTGCAACCGATTTTTCCGTATATATTTTCTGTCACACGTAACAACTGATTTATTTCCGTTTCAAATTGCAACCGATTTTTCCATATATATTTTCTGTCACAACATAGCAACTGATATTTCTGTTTCCATTTCGTAACAAAATTTTGAAAAAAAAAATTTTAATATTGCAACGGAGATATTATTGACTGGAAAAAAAATACTAATATTAAATTAATAAATATTTCTAAATTGTACATGATTGAACATTTCAAACAAAATCTAACATCTAAAAGCTAACAATTTCAAAAGTTACATTCAAAAGGCAGCTAAACAAGCTTCAAAAGTTATATTCAAAAGACAACTGATAAACTATATGGAAGTTGGTAGAGGGATAAACTATATGGAAGTTGGTGGAGGGTGTTGGGAGCCTCTAAGTGATTGAATCGCCCAACTGAAACACAACTTTCATTTGCTCCATTTTTGAAGCGTATTCTGATTGTATTTCTGTCTTGAGTTGCTCCACCTTTTCACACACCATCTCTTCAAATTGTGGAATCTGTGTGAAATCTTCATTCACACGTACAAATGAAAAGGAACTTGTGCTGCTACATATCTAATACAGGGACCAATGAACCAAACTCATACAAACGATTCTTCACAACACCACCATTGTACCTTTCTTCCGATCAGTATAATCCTCCTAAAATATAGAAAAGAACATTATAAATAACTTTTCAACTTCAATTTTAAATAATTAAACGAGCTTTGATATAAAAGATACCTATTTCAATAGCAACTCAATATAGTTAGCTTGCATACACCCATTTCAAGACTACGATATTGTAAACTTGAAAATTAAATGCTTAAAGTAAACTCATACAAGAGATCAAATATCCAAATAAACTCACAAAGATTTTTTTGAACTTAGCATCCACAAACTCACCGGTTCCTTACTTCCTCTTGTGGGTTCTTAGGAAAACAATCAAACATCATCTTCAGTGATCACTTTATCACTTTGTTAGGATTCTTCTTTTATCTGTAATGACAAAAAATAAAAATATTTTTTACAATGGATATCACTTTTACGCACTAGCGTGAGTCACAAATGACCTGGGTTATTGAAGATGCTTCAGATTTCTAATCTTGACCTGGGTTATTGAAGAGTTACATATACATTGGGGTAGGGATTGGGATTGGAATTGGAATTATTGCACCTGAACTTTTTGGTGGGTTTTGGGATTTCTAAACTCTTATATAAAGACATCTTAGCCTTTTGGTTTGTGCATGGCTTGGGCACAGCAGGAAAATGCTCCTATGTAGGTGGCCCACAAGAAAAGGTACACTCAATTAGCATCTAAAATGACACTTGAATCAGATTGAGCCCTTCGGTTTGTGGCTATTGTTCTCTTGTTCTCTAAACTAGGTAAGCTTTGTAGTTGGGACTAATTTGGAAGTGCTCCTTTAGACTCGTATAAAAATTTATGTACTTTCAGGAGTTCAAGGACCAATATAAGTGACACGGGCAAGCCAATTGGAAACATAAGCCACTATCAAGATCTGAAGAAGAAAATCACAAATCATTTATAGTAGCCTAGCATGAACTTTTATGTTCCAAGTCTGCTCTCAAAGTTACGTATCATGAAACCTGAGGGGAAGAAAAGCGTCGTTGAAATAAAATTGATCTTGATATTCATATTGTTGACAAATTACAACTGTTCCATTATACACATGCCTTATTCCAAACATATCACGTAAAAGTAACATGCGAAAAAGTACAAAGAAAACACTGACCAACATTAACAACCTAATTAATAGGGATCGCTAATGCTTTTTTGCTCAAGATTGAATTCATACAGCTTTCAACACTCGTTAATCTCTTATATCATAAAATTCCTATATAAGTCACAAAAGAAAACACTTACTGAAATTAACAACCTCAGTACCTGAATAACAGGAATTCATCATGCACTTATTCTCAGACTGAAATCCCACAGCTTCTAGGCCAATTCTGTATCTTTAGCCAGTTTGCTCATTGTACGTAGATATGTTACTATCAGCAAAATATTCGCCGCTAACCCCTTTCACTTATGGATTCAATGCAAGATAGCATGTAGTTGCTGCTCCCTAGAACCAAAACAGAAAAGGTAAACTACTCCTCTTGAGCTTCTTAAATGTTACTGCCTCCATTCCACTCAAAGAGTCCACGTTGGTAGTCTAACATTATAAGGGTCAATTTATTTATTTTTTATAAATACCCTTCACTTTAAGGATTAAAATAGTTCTCTTGATTTTAAGTCTAATTTCATGAGGGTGATTTCAAAAAATTCAGCTTAATTTTCAAACATGACTCTTTGAGTGGAACGCTAAGAATAAAAAGTGGAAGTCTTTGAGTGGAACGGATGGAGAATTACATTTTTTCAGGTGCATTTATCATGACCCTTATATCAAGGCACATAATTGCAAATAAGTAAAGCGAGTATATGTTGTGTTCGAGCAAAATTTGGAACAACCTGAGAAACGTTTTTTAGCACAAGTTGACCAACCCAACCAAAGATTAATTCTGCGTCAAGCAAGGCAAAGATCAAAATATATACTGCTTTTCAACCAGCTACATTTCATATTATGCAAGAGTACAACTGCAAATGCAAGTAAAAAAAAGGCTTGAATTACCTCCAAAAATGCCTTGGTGACGTGAAAGATTGGTGGCAATAACTCCAGGTTGTAGTGAATTGGCAGTTATATTCACCCCTTCATCCTAGTAATTTAGAAATAGAAATTATAAGTATTCACAAAAATTTAGCGAAAAGTTACCAATAGACACTTCAACAAAGACTTCATGAAAAAATTGTCTCCCACCTTCGAAAAGGTCAGAGTAGAAGCGTTAACGCATGATAGGATGGGTAGCGCAATGGACCTAGCGGCACACTCCAGCAAATTTCCAGTGAACAGGTGGCTTTCTGTCACACTCTACATAGACTTCCTAATTGGCGCCAAAAGTGGTTGTAGGGGCTGGTGGTGGGTGGGAGACTTGAGTAGTGGTAGCCAAAAGAGTGCTCATTTGTAGGCTGAAAATTACTTCATAAATTGTGACAACCATCTTCAGTCAAAAACACTTTACATCTGCTAACAACGTAAAATGTCCGGAAAATGGAAACACAAACTCGGATCATTCTCGGTTAAAGCGGATAAATAAATCAAGATTTGTTCTCACGGTTGAGGGTTAGATTGGTTTTGTGCCTCGCCGTAACTACACCAAATAACTTAATGTTTGCTCCACGACTTAAATATTCTAATCCCCTGCCTCCTCTGTTTAGCTTCGCCTAAGCAATACTCTAGATTCTACACTAATTAAGGGAAAGATTGTGGTGTGCACAATTGAGATGGCTACGACTCGAGAAAAGATAAAGGCCTCACCATAAGACAAGGTGGCGGTGTAGGGATGATACTCATCGATCCAATCGCAAAAGATGTTGGATTTCGTACGTAATCCCAGGCACTTCAATTGGTCAAGAAGAAGCACAAGAGCTTCGGGCATATATAGCCACCGAAAAGTAAGTGAGATGCTTATAAATGCTTTAAATCAAATGAATGACTGATCTTTAAACATAGATCTTTTATATAGGACAATGAGATCGTATACATGATCGGTCGGTAAATAAGAGTATAATGTTTTTGTGATTACGGGAATCATGGCGAGAATCTATCGAGACAAGTACGGTTGTTTTTACTAAACCGGCACCACGAGATGGCGTGTTTTCTTCGATGGGTCCAAACGTTATAACTCCGAGACATCATCAAAGTAGGTTTTACTAGGACATCACGTATTTTAGATCTTACAAGATGAACATTCTATATCGATTCTTGAATTAAAAGAAGTCAATCTCCAGACTTCCATACGATAATTGCAATCTTAAATGCGGCGATATTACGGCACCAGGGGTAAATGTTCTAGCTGCATGGTCCCAACAGCGATGTCACGGTGAACGATCGATTAGTTACAATATAATCTCCGGCACCTCCATGTCCTGTCCACATGTTACGGCTGGCGGCTATCATAAAATCATATCATCCATCTTGGAGCCCGCGGCAATAAAATCTGCGATAATGACAACATGTAAGTTTAATTGATCAATTAAATTTTCGGTGAAAACGAAGCCATCATTTCCTCCAGTCATTTTCTAATGTATTCAAGAAAATAATTCCTTCTACGGCTACGATCACGAGATAATACTCAAAACTTCATAGGAAGAGATCCGGATGGCGCAAATACCACACCTTTTAGTTATGGATCGGGGCACATAAATCCAGTTGCAGCTTTAGATCCCGGACTAATATATGATTTTGGTTCCAACGACATCATAGATTTTCTCTGCAGTCTCGGTGCAAGCCCTGCACAACTAAAGAACCTCACAAGCGAAGTAGTTTATTGTAAGAAGCCTCTTAAGCGCACTCATGATTTTAACTACCCTTCAATCGGAGTCTCCAACATGAACGGAAGGCTATCGGTGCAACGAACAGTTACATATTATGGTAAAAACCCTACAGTTTACTCTGCAAAACTGGAGTATCCAAGTGGTGTTAATGTTTCGGTTATACCTAACGAGCTCAAATTTACAATGACTGGAGAGAAAATGACTTTTAAGATAGATTTTATACCTTATAAGAGTAGTAACGGAAGCTTCGTGTTTGGGGCTTTAACATGGAGTAATGGTGTCCACAGAGTTAGAAGTCCCATAGGCCTTAATGTTCTATCTGTGTAGAAACAAAGTGATTCTTCAGCTCCAGCACGTTTATAAAAATTTGTATTAATCTACTTGTGTGAGAGTTAACAAGTACAACATGCATGTATAACTCTCATCACATTATGCTTCTTTAATATTTTAATCATACAATAATGCCATAGAAATTTCATGAGCCAGAGAAATCAAATTTATATTCTAAGATCCAAAGATTGCAAATAGAATGGGATTGGGAAAATGCCATGTACTCACCATGGTTGCCAGGAAATGTACAGTATCTAAAAATGGCATGCATGCATCAGCTTTAGCACCTTATACTCTCTCCATCGAAAAACCTCTTTGTTTAACTGATAAGACAGCAATTGAAACACACACAGAAATAGTGCACCAGCTTTAGCACCTAATGCTGTCTCCATTGAAAAGGAAGAAGTCCCGTTTTCAGTTTTATGATGAGATTGAAAAGCAGTTTCTTCCAAAGTTACGTCACTGAATACCAATTATCTTCAAATTTACCAATTATCTATATTATACCTTACTTATAAAAAAAAAATACCAATTATCTTCAAATTTACCCTTATTACATAGGCGTGACGAATGGCAGCAAAATCCTCATTCGTGCATGGTGTTGAACAAAGGGTTTTACTTGTTTTGGGATGAGAGATTACCCATTGGTGAACTAATTTTATTTTTACAAGGTTGCTATAGAAATCACCCTTGGGTAAGATTATAACATCTTTCAGTAAACAGAACTAAATGTACATGCAGATGTCAGGTTTTCACCATAAAGGTTATAGATAAATCTTCCTGTGCAATCCAATTAGCAGATACACCTATATATGATCTTATGCGTGCAAAGACCTACCTACACTTCATATTTCACATATGGGCTCTACCCAAATACCATCATTTATTTTTCTTACATGAGGATGTTCAAGGGAAGACCGGAGGAATTGAACTCCGACGCGAAACTTCTTACAGAGGCATACATACTGATCCAGTATTTAGGGCTAAGCTATAAATACTTGTAACAAGACATTGCTACTGGGAATGCCAAACATAGTATGAAAAAAAAACATAATCAAGATGCTGATCCAGTGAAATTCATCGCAATAAACTCAAAAAAGTCTCATAATGATGATATAATCAGACCTAATTCTTTCTCCAATTCTCTTCGCTAGGGCAGACACAGTTATAGGTAGAGAGAGAGAAAATACCTTGTTCGTCGAAGAGAGAAGGTGATGAACTTGGAACTTAGGCTGGAACTCAAATCTGAGAGTGATTGGAAGGAAGGAGACGCCGCTGGAGAGGAGAGAGATAGAGAGCGAGACCGAAATATGAAAAATTGGGAACTATGAATTTGGGGATTTTTTAGCGTAGGTTTTTTAACGAAGCGGAAATTAATTATATACAAACGACCCCGTTCTCACCGAGGTTTTTAATTTTAAAAAATAAAAAATTAATTATTAAAGCTTGCAACTGAATTAGAATCGGAAAACTGAAACGGATGAATTTCCGTTTCAAAAACGGTTGCAATTCTAGGCACCATTCTTCCCGCCACCAACTCCCTCGAAAAAGAAAGTGACTGAACTTGTTTTCCGTGGCAAATTCAGTCGCAAATTAATTATGCTTTAAATCGGTTAAAATTTCCGTTGCACATTTTCTCGATTGAAACTGATTTCAATTCCGTTGCAATTTTCCGTTTCAGTTGCCCAGTTTTCTTGTAGTGGTCAAGCTTGGAGGCCATGGGATGGTCTTGGTCACAACAAAATTATGCTTGAAGAATTGAGGACAATTCTTTTCGAAGAAAGGGAGAATGATGCGGGTGCGCTATGGGAAACTATGAACAAAGCTAGGGATGCAATACAAATGGGTAAAACTAATTTGACATTGTCACTTGAAGCCTTAATAATGCAAAATGGGAGGAAACAAGAAATTGGAAGGTACACGGATGTAATTTACACGACAAGGGAGGACGGTTGAAGGGCATGTGAGTGGCATGTGCAAAGGGCGGCTTGGAGGAAGGCAAAGGAAGGCAAAAACATTTTTTTTTTGTGGCCCATGTGAAACCATGTTGGTGCCCATGTGAAACCAAGTTGTATTGTTTCCTAATTTGGTCAATGTTGTTTAGTGTTATTAGAACTCTTTAGTTTCCTAGTTAAATAGGTATTTAGGTGTCCTAGTGTAATTAAATTTCCTAAAGTATTCATGTAATAGTTTCCTAGTTAGATTAGGAGAGTATTTAAAGTTTTCTTGTAGGAAATAGGGTTAGGGCTGAATTCGTTTTTCTTTTTAGACTAGGATTTTCGTTTTTTTATTGTTATTGTTCTTTTAGGGCTATGAATTCAGATTTTTCATTGTTCTTTTTAGATTAGGATTTATTTTGTAAAGCCTATATAAAGGCCTAGAATTAGAACTTGTAAAATTCAGATTTTGTGTTATATGAAAAGTATTTCAAAGAACAAAGTTTTGTTCAAATTTGTTTATTGCATTCCTTAGGTTTAGGAAGGAAATATCCAAAGGGATCTTTACGTTAGGTGAGTGAAGCCTAACCGGTGAACTCAAACGGGATCTTTACGTTAGGTGAGTGAAGCCTAACCGGTGACCCGTCATCTATCCTACTTTCCGCTGCAATTTCATTAATTTACATACAACCTTCATCCATAAATTCAACTCAAGGATTTCAAGATTGTGTCTTTTTAATTCAAGATTGTGTTTTTATAACCCAAGGTTTCAAGATTGAATCTTTGGTGAAAAATACGCATCAAAGTAGAACTTCTTAGTTGTTTAAATTCTTGTTTCTGCTTTGAAGTGAATGACTTTAAATAAATAGCAGAAGTATGTTGATCCTTCAATGATTTACTTAAAACCATTCTAACTTATTTAGAATCACTTAACATCAGTCAACTTAATTAACTCGTAAGCTGATGACTGATTTATTGAAATCAGTCAACTGATTTTGCCTTGAATCAGTGACTGATAAGGATGACTTAAACATTTTCAAGTTAGTTACTGATAATTAACATAAGTCTAGACTGGTAATGTCCTTGACTTATCCCCTGTGTAAGTCTACTGATCTTCAAACGGAAACTTCTTTGATAAGCTTCCGTAGTTATTTTAAATTTGTGTCGGTACATTGCGTGCTTCAAATACAAACATGTTTTATGTTTAATGTTTTCAGACAATTTCCATTCTGAGCTTTGCTTTGTATTTCAGAATGAAAAGATAGATCATACCTACCTCTTCTGAGATAGCTCAAAGTTCGAGGAGAATTGTTCGCTCATTTTGATTTAGATGGCTTCAGAGCATTTAATGCAAAGTTAAAAAACATCCAACTACCACAAACTTAGCTCTGCCTATATAAAGCCACAAAAGCAGCGAAGAACTCTCACCTGTACATACGAAGCTCTCAAGCATTCAAAGCATTTATAACACTTCAAGAATTCTAGAGCTTCTGCATTAAAGAGCAAAATACTTAGAACATTTATTGCTTATTCTCTTTCTTTGTATTTGCCTTTAATTTCAATCATTGTATTGAATCTCTCCAAACTACTTAGTTTTTGAGGGATCTTTGATTGCAACACAAGACATTGATTTGTTCCTGTTGAACATTCAATCTCGATATTCACTGGTCTTGTACGTTGTACACTGATCCATTAGTGATCTTTTAGGATTATTAATATTAGTGCAATTCAAAATTCAAGTTTGACCAACTTGGTAGTGGACGTAGCAGTCTTCAAACTATGAACCACTCTACATCTCATGTTCTTTTGTGTTCATTTATTACTTGTTTTCCTTGACTAAACTGACCAAAGCTTTAAGCATGGTCTTATTACTTAAAGCTTCAGTTAGTCAAGAAACAAACATCAATCTACACTTCAAAGTTCCTTCATAAGTTAATTCTCCAACTGATCACTTCCATTTAGTTGACTGATTTTACAAAAACTTAGTTTCCGCTGCCAAAGTTTTAAAGGTTTTAAAATCTCTTAAAGGATTTTATAAGACTATTTACCCCCCTCTATCCTTTTCAGTTACCTAAGTGGACCTACATAATGTGATTACTAATGTAGTACAAATTTCTATTATATTGTTTGGTAAATAACAAAACAACTTGAAATGCAAAGATAAAATTAAGACAATTGACAACATTACCCCAATGTTGACAAGTACTTGTTAATGACTTCCATGATAAAAATTAGAATTTAACGTTATAACTACTCCACAAAAAAGTAATTTATTTATTCATTTTCAATTTTGGTGAAAATTTTAAACTATCCAACATTAATAACGCAAGAAAAATTTATTAAATTAAAATATAAAAAAAAAACTAAGGTTATAGTGAAACTAGTTCTAATAAAAATAACTTAAACATTTGAAACAAAAGGAACAAATACTTGACCTAATAAAAAGAGTCAAAAAAACAACAACGACAAGGAAGAGTAAAAATGAATGGTCCTAAAGTAGTTGAAACCAAATGAAATTATAAATATAAATCAAATACTTGACTTAATAGAAGGATATTATTTTCCTTAAACATGGATTCCATCTATTAGGAATCTAAATATCACCTCCTCCATCATAATTATGATTCTTTCAATTTTAATAATCAATTCTAAAATATTAGTAATATATACATTCCTATTCCAAATATTCTTGCACCGCCAAACGTTATTAATCAATTCCATGGAATCAGTTTCGCGAAATTGATTCCATTTTCGTGTACCAATTATCGAGACCTAAGTTCTTCTCCTATTATAATTAGAACAAGGCTTTAGATAAAACAATTTACTATTATATATACTCTTTATCATCGATATTGTTATTCGATAAAATTATTAGCTAGTGACATTCTCTCCTAATAAATAAGAATCTGAAGAGACGAACTCTTCAAAATGAAAATTAATCAAAAATAGTATAGGCGGAAAACTTATAGGTCTCCTCACCAGCTTTATATATATATATATATATATATATATATATATATATTTGGGTTTATTATAATATTCCCCAAGCTAGTAATCGTGCTGCGTATGTAATGTTAATGTTGGTGTTTCTATACCGTTGGTATACTCTTGATCAATAAAATACCTCATCCGTCCCTAAATTATTATCTTGTTTGACTTGACACACGAATTAAGAAAAAATAATTGACATGATTATTAATATTGATATAGTGTTTAGTTTTCTTTAATACCCATGTGCATGTGGTTCATAATTAAAGTAGGAAGAAAAAAGTAATGATAAAATAATAAAATTATTGTTATAAAAAGGAAACTTTCAAACAAGACAATAATTTATTTTTTTTATAGCTAAAATAATTGAGTAATGCTATAGGTACCTAAAGAGTACCAATTTTTTTTTTTTTTTGCATCAAATGATGTGTCACCTGATGTGGTACAAAAAAAATTAAAAATTAAAATTAATGCATCACATCAACTGCAACATCAGGTGACACATCATTTGGTACAAAAAATTAAAAAAATTTGGTACTCTTTAGATACTCTTAACATTACTCAAAATGATTACTCCCTCTGTCACTAAATTACTGTCTTCCTTTCCTTTTTTGTTCGTCCCAAATTAACGTATAACTTCTTTATTTTTAAAAAAAATCATAAGATACATAATTCGTATTGCAAGAAAAATATTACGAATTACGTGTTTTATTATTATTTTTTTAAAATATAGTTCGACTTTGCATTTGAAAAATAATCTTTTTTGACTCAAAACAAGACAAACGAAAGGAGTTTATTCTTTTACGGCCAAGAAGCAAAAGGTTACGTGGTCTTTCATGAAACAAGGCTTGTTGACGTTAGACAATGAAACTTACGGAGGTATCCATTATATTAGAAAGAGGTCAACTTGGTGCTTGTTTGCTAAAAGCATGATTGACAATTCCATTCCATCGCCATTTTCGGCGAAATTTCATTCCATAATATTTCTGATGCCGTGGATTGGAATGATCAGGGGCGGATCCAGGATTTTAGCACCATGTGGGCTTGGTATTTAAGAAATATTATAAACAGTAATAATCGTATAAAATAACTTCATTTATTTAAAAAAGAACTTACATATAGTTGGTGACTTAATAAGCCTTACTCATTAAACACCAAAAAAACTATATTTTAAAATATTGTAAAGATAACGATTAAAGAGTTAAATTAAATGTCAACATTTTGGGACTAAAATGAGTACAAAAAATAAAAATCTAAAAGTAGTTGCTACAAATTTAGCATGCAAATATATCATATTTTTTCATAGAATCAAACTATCAAAGCCTAGAAAAGTAAAGAGTTAAACTACAAGAGTTTGAAAGTATGCCGAGTGAAGGAGAGACGGAGATGTAAATGTTTGTTGTCTCTTTTGGTAATTTGGTGGGAGATCAGACAGGGCACCGAGGGAGAGATGGATTTTGGATGAGTATTGCAGGATTTTTGGAGACTTAATAATTGATAGAGAAAGAATGGGTGAAGAGTGAAATGAGTGAGGGAGTTGATGTATAGTTTGTGTTACATATATATATATATATATATATATATATATATATATATATTACTACTACTGCATCTTTTTGATAAATTTTGAGGTGGGCTTGAGCCCCCTCAAAGTAGCTAGATCCGCCCCTGGGAATGATCAATCCCGAGGAACAAACAAGTACATAGGGGATCTGATTGTGATCCCCAAATTTGGCATCATCAGTATCTTAGAATGGCTTGGTTCTAAGTTAAGGTTGCATATATAAATTAAGAGCCTCGTCCAGATTTCAAAAAATATATATATATAGTTTTAAGTTGGATGAGGAGAAATGAAGAGTAAAGGAGGCATGTTTCGGTCTGCAGATGGTATAGACAAGCTACTCATGTTGTTTGGTACGTTGGGTTGCATCGGAGACGGGCTGCTATCTCCCCTTACGTTGATAGTCCTTAGCGGTGTCATCAATGAGTACGGATCAGCCGACGTTTCTTTCTCTAACGAGGTCGTGGACAAGGTACGTGTTTATGCAAGAGTGTTACTAAAACAAAACCAGAAACTCGAAAAAACCTAGTGTACAAGTAGTTGACGAGTGTTATATAATATCTGTAATCGCGTTTGCAGTACTCGCTCAGGATGCTTTATGTTGCTATTGGAGTTGCAGGATCAGCTTTCATCGGTAAGTGATCAATAAATCGAACCAAAAACTGAAGAACCCGATGAATTGAAGTTTTTCGACTTTGATTATGCTGTTTTTGTGCCTGCGTACATTTTGCAGAAGGAATTTGTTGGACGAGAACTGCGGAAAGACAGACATCAAGGATGAGGATGGAATACCTGAAATCAGTCCTGAGGCAAGAAGTTGGTTTCTTCGACACCCAAGCTGCTTCTACCACCAATTTCCAAGTTATTTCAACCATATCTGCTGATGCCCATTTGATCCAAGATGTCATTGCTGAAAAGGTTTTTTTTTTTTTTCCAGTTGTGTTACATACAGATTATTACTCCAAAAGACTGTTGTAGTTTCTATTTTTATCTGTCTCGAAATGTTTATTTACTTCCTCGAATGAGTGCGAGTTACATCGGATAGGATTCTCTATTCCAAAAAGGTATTTTATCTCCTATTCCAACCGTCGTCGCCACATGTGCATTAAAAATCACGGGGTAATTAATGTTGTTTATTCCCATTTCCATGTGGCGAAGATCCGATGGTTGAAATAAGAGATGAAACTTTTTTTAGAATAGAGGATCATGTCTACAGTTACATATCTTAGTTTCCTACTATACCCCTCCGTTAATTATAAAGTTTAGATAGCTTTGTTGCCCTTACTGGAGTTACAACCATATTCGGCTATAATTAATAGGGATAGTTTAGAAAAAAATGTGTAAAATACAATCTAACTGATAATATTTCTTAGGGGTCCTCTGAAAATGCAGCTTTTTAAAACATACTCCCTCCGTATCTAAGAAAAAATTTACATTTTCTTTTTCGTTCGTCAAAAAAAAAAGTGTCCAATTTAGTATAATTTTATATGAAGTTATTTTACTATTTAACCTTTAATGATGAGTCTCACTTGCATATATATGCTTTAAAGAAAAACACATACTCCCTCCGTTCTTAAATTATTGTCTTCTTTTCTTTTTTTATCCATTCTTAAATAATTGTCTTATTTGAAAATTTTCCTTTTTAAAACATCACTTTTACCATTTTACCCTTACATTTTCTCCCTACTTTAATTATAGGCCACATACATATGGGCATTAAAGAAAACTGCACACTTTACCAATATTAATAATCAAGTTAATTGAATTTTTTTAATCTGTGTGCCGAGTCAACCTAGACAATAATTTAAGGACAGAGGGAGTAATATACTAATATTTATATTAGAGAAAATTAATTTTTCTTAATCTATTTATCAAGTCAAACAAAACATTTTTTAAGAACGGAGGGAGTATTTTTTTGGAACTAGCTTTCGAAAACTGCCCTTTTTCCTTTTTTTTTTTTTTTTTTTTGTTTACCAAAAAAATAAAGTAAATTGCCTTTTTTTTTTTTAATAAATGCTTTTGATAAATCAGTTCAAAAAGTGGCTTTGTTGTATTTGCCAAATTTAAAATCAGCGTTTCGAAGAAAAAGCTCTAAATGTTGTATTGATACAACCTGTATGAAAAGCCAGAAGATACAATCTTTTTAGGATGAAGGAGTATTTATTTTTAATTTTTTTATGGTTGTTTTTTGATTTTTGATATTAATATCAACCCAATATCTTCTCCTGCAGATACCAAACACTCTGGCTCATCTATCAACGTTTATATTCGGCACCATTGTAGCCTTTGCACTTTCATGGAGAATAGGGTTGGCTTCTCTTCCATTTGTGCTTCTGTTTGTTGTTCCCGCCTTGGGGATCGGAAAACTACTCAAGCGTCTAGGGATGAAGGTAAAAGATGCTTATGAAGTCGGGGGCGGAGTGGCGGAGCAGGCGATATCATCAATCCGAACAGTTTATTCGTATGTTGGGGAGCAACAAACACTCGATAGGTTCAGCCATGCACTTCAACAAAGTATGGAACTCGGAATAAGACAAGGGTTAATGAAAGGCTTGTTGATCGGGAGCATGGGAATGGTTTTCGTGGCTTGGGCATTCATATCCTGGCTCGGAAGCATTCTCGTGAGCGAGAAAAGAGAAAGCGGTGGCCATGTCTTCGTTTCAGGTTTCAGTATCGTGATGGTGGGAATGTAAGTCATTTTCCTAGAAGATTTTCACTCTTCAATCTTTCTTGGTATGAATGTTGCTTTGGCAGCTTAACTTTAAATGGATTTCTGAATGGAATACTCCAAAATAGAATGTACGTACGACTGCTTTAAATGAAACAAATGGAGTAATAGGCTACACCTTACACCTTCAATTTTGCGATTTCAGGTCCTGTATTAGCGCTCTCCCTAATATATCATTCATTTCCGAGGCCACAACTGCTTCTAAACGAATTTTCGAGATGATTGCAAGAGTTCCTCAGATAGACTCGGAAGATGGAAAAGGAGAAACTCTAGCATCTGTTAGAGGAGATATCGAATTTAAGGATGTTCATTTCACTTACCCATCAAGACCAGATACTCCAATTCTTGAAGGTCTCAATCTCAAAGTTGAAGCTGGTAAGACAGTAGGTCTTGTTGGGAGCAGTGGCTCGGGAAAGTCCACTGTCATTTCTCTGCTTGAACGATTTTATGATCCTGTCAATGGAGACATCTTTCTTGATGGGCACAAAATAAAGGAACTTCAGCTGAAATGGTTGAGATCTCAGATGGGGCTAGTTAATCAAGAGCCAGTTCTTTTCGCTACATCAATTAAGGAAAATATCCTTTTCGGCAAGGAAGGAGCATCCATGGAACTTGTTGAAAGTGCAGCTAAGGCTGCAAATGCACACGACTTCATCGTCAAGTTACCTGATGGTTATGAAACTCAAGTAAGCTGACAATTTCCTATTCATGAATAGCAAGCTCGAGTATTTGGTCATGACAAAACTCAATTCATACATAGAGGCGTGTTTAATAATAACGAGCCGAGCTCGAATAATGTTCAGTCTTGTTCAAATAGACTCACCCCATATATATGCTGTACAGTGTGCAACATATATACATACATATAAAATAGTTCGAACTAGTCCAAAAGTTTAAGTTGTTAGCGAGAGGATCCAAATTGTATACAAGCCTCCGGACTCCCCCAACCCCATCATCCCCCACCCCAACACGTGACCTGTTTGTATGTGTAGAGGAGGTGCATCCGTAGGTACATCGCAAACCCAACCAGTGCAAACCTGAGTACTAATATTTTTGGGGTAACAAATGCAAGATGTGAGATTAAAACCCAAGACCTTGTCGAAAGAGAGCTCTGGTACCATGTTAATTACCAACCAATCAAGTAGCTTAGGCTCTTAGATGCAGAACACTCAGTCGAATATTAACAATAAACATTGTTTGCGCTCATGGTTGATTTTAATAATTCAAACTTAAGCTCAAATGAGCGCAAGACAAAGCCAAGCTTGAACATGGTTGGTTGAGCTTGATTACCTCGGCTTGAGCAACTATAATTCATTGAGCAAGCCCAAACCAAACCAATTTTATGTTGGTTCAGTTTAAATTGCTAGCATTGCTACTCATAAGTTCTAGAAATGCACTTTTTATGGCTGAACTTGACTTGTGAAGTTTCAACAATGTTTCAGGTGGGACAGCTTGGGGTTCAATTGTCAGGAGGACAAAAGCAACGAATTGCTATAGCACGAGCTATGCTGAAAGAACCAAGAATCCTTCTGCTCGATGAAGCTACAAGTGCACTTGATGCACAATCCGAAGGAATGGTTCAGGAGGCCCTTGACCAGGCTTCTGTAGGAAGGACAACGATCATCATTGCCCATCGTTTGACAACAATCAGAGAGGCTGATGAAATAATAGTTCTTCAGTCAGGGAGAGTGATTGAATCAGGATCTCATGATGACTTGATGCAACTGAATGATGGAGAAGGTGGCGCTTACTCCAAAATGGTGCACTTGCAGCAATCTGTAACAGAGAACGAAACCTCGGGTCTTCCAATAGTTGGAAAGAATCAAGGAACAATGATTGCCCGAACTCCCAATACATCCACTAGTGCACGATCAAGCTTGGAAACAAGCCCTGCTTCCTCATTTTGCCCAGCAGAAGACATCACTCTGCCTCAATCCATCCAAATGTGTTCTTTTGATGATATTGACGACAGAGACTTGGGTAAGGTTTCCAATACTAGTCCTTCACAGTGGCGTTTATTGCAAATGAATGCACCCGAGTGGAAGAGAGCCATGCTGGGGTGTCTAGGGGCTGCTGGTTTTGGGTCAATACCAACAGTCTATGCTTATTGCCTGGGATCGGTTGTCTCAATATTCTTCATAAAAGAAACCTCCAAAATAAGATCCGAGACAATATTTTATTGCTTCATCTTTTTAACTATAGCAGTTTGTAGCTTCATTGCCAATCTACTTCAACATTACAACTTTGCAGTCATGGGGGAGCGTTTAACAAAAAGGGTGAGAGAGAAATTGCTTAAGAATGTGCTCACCTTTGAGATTGGGTGGTTTGATCAAGAAGAGAACATGAGTTCAGCAGTTTGTGCTCGCCTTGCCACCGATGCCAGCGTGGTGCGGTCCCTTGTCGGAGATCGTATATCATTGCTCCTTCAGGCTTTTGTTGGCACTTCCCTGGCTTTTGTGCTGGCATTGATAATCGCATGGAGATTTGCCATTGTATTGATAGCGGTACAGCCTTTGGTAATCGCAAGCTTTTACTCCAAATTTGTTCTGATGAAAAGCATGTCAGCAAAGGCACAAAAGGCACAAAATGAAGGAACCCAATTAGCAAATGAAGCAGTCGTCAACCACAGGACTATTACCGCCTTTTCATCTCAAGAACGAATAACAGGTCTTTTTGCAGCGACACTGAAAGGACCCAAGGAGGAGTCTGTTAGGCAATCATGGCTTTCAGGTCTAGGCTTGTTTAGCTCCCAACTTCTGTTAGCGAGTACAACGGCTTTGACATATTGGTATGGTGGAAGGCTAATAAATCAAGGACTAATAACCTCCAAACAACTTTTTCAAGTTTTCTTCATCTTGATGACCACGGGCAAGACCATTGCCGATGCTGGGAGCATGACCTCTGACTTGTCAAAAGGTTGCAGCGCAATTAGCTCCGTTTTCAGAATCCTAGACAGGAAAACTGAAATTGATCCAAACGATCCCAAAGGGTTGGAAGTGACTAAGAGAATAAGAGGTCTGATCGAGCTTAAGAGCATTTTCTTTTCCTACCCGTCAAGGCCTAAACACATGATTTTCCAGGGTCTGAATCTCAAAATTGAAGCAGGAACCACAGTGGCACTTGTTGGTCAGAGTGGTTCGGGTAAATCCACGATTATTGGGCTGGTTGAAAGATTTTACGACCCAGTAAAGGGATCAGTGCTCATAGATGAACAGGACATCAAGAGCTACCACCTGAGAGAGCTAAGATCACATATTGCACTAGTAAGCCAGGAACCCACTCTCTTTGCTGGATCCATTCATGATAACATCATCTATGGAAAAGAAGAAGCTACAGAATCCGAAATACAGAGGGCGGCAGAGCTTGCTAATGCTCATGAGTTCATCAGGTATGAATCCTTCCTCCAGCTCAAATCTTAACTAAAACGATTCCAGTATCTACTACTCCCCCATCTCAACGTTATAGTCGTCTACTGATTTTACAGAAGTTTTAAGAAAATTGGTTTTCAACAACTTCCTAAAAAAGGAATGTATTCGGGGTAGGTACTCAAGACAATTGGTTTTCAAAAACATCCTAAAAAGGAAAGTATTCGGGGGATGTATCGAAATGGACTATTATTTTGGGACGAATGGAGTACTAATATGACAGAAAATGTATTGGGGTTTGCAGTTCAATGAAAGATGGATATAACACTTACTGCGGGGAAAGAGGAGTCCAGCTCTCAGGAGGCCAGAAGCAAAGGATTGCACTTGCTCGAGCTATATTGAAGAACCCGGCGATCCTTCTGTTGGATGAAGCCACCAGTGCGCTTGACAGTGCCTCAGAGAATCTAGTCCAAGAAGCACTCGAGAAAATGATGCTTGGTAGGACTTGTGTAGTTGTTGCTCATCGATTATCAACGATCCAGAAATCAGAGTGCATAGTAGTGATTCAAAATGGGCAAGTTGTGGAGCAAGGATCACACTCTGAACTACTCTCCATGGGTGATCATGGAGCCTACTACTCCCTTATGAAGCTGCAAAGAGGCGATACTGCGAGTCAGTAGTTTTTTTTTTTTAGTATGATTCATTTCCATGTGATTTTGAATTATAATGGAATGAAATGTAAGTTATAATTCTCAATGCGGAAAATAAATTATAGTAACAATAAATATTCAAGATCGTAGAACTTCATGATTTTCACATTATTAATTGGGGTATTTTCAAAAATGGCCATATCAAAGATGTAGTTTTAAAAAATGACCTCACGTACTAGAAAAGATGTTATTGTTAGGTGCGGAAGCTATGATAGGAGGGAAATGGGTATTTTTATTGAAAGGATTTTAAAGAGCAGAGTAGCCTACATCTCACTCTTGTTTTACTAATATATTTTGATGCCCTTTTTTTTGGATGCATCAACAATACAAATGACCCTCCTATTTATAGAGTGCCAAGGATTATTCTAGAGTACAAGAATACAAAGAGTTATTCAAGAATTTGACTCCATGATTCTAGACACTCTTCCATTCATGCATCTTATTGGTATTTCTTTTATCCATTGCATCTTATCAAGATTGCAAATTAATTGGACTTTTAACATCCCCCCCTTAATTTGTAATCTTGAGCTGCTTTTTGAATTTATCAAACTTGTCTGTTGTGACACCCTTTGTCATGATATCTGCCAGTTGATCATTGGTGTTTATGAGCTCCATGTGAATTTCATTTTGATTCACCAAGTCTTGAATGTAGTGATGACGGAGTTCAATGTGCTTGGACCTTGCATGAAAGACTGGATTCTTGGTCATCGCAATTGTCGACATATTGTCACAGAAGATTGTGGTTGCCCCGTTCTGCTCGAACTTTAGATCTTTCAAGATTCTTCTTAGCCAAACTGCTTCACAAACTGCATCAGTAGCTGCAATATATTCTGCTTCGGCTGATGAGAGAGCAACGGTCTTTTGCTTCTTCGAGCTCCATGAGATAACATTACTTCCAAGACAAAAATATGTAGCCAGAAATGCTGTTTCGATCATCGACAGAACCAGCCCAATCACTATCAGTGAAACCAACAAGATGGCTGCTAATTTCTTTCTTGAACTCAATGCCTTGCTGCTTTGTACCTTTAAGATACCTCAAAATTCTTTTTCCAGCTGCAAAATGGATTTTGCTTGGTTCATTCATGAACCTAGAAAGTAAGCTGATCGAATGAGTGATGTCTGGCCTTGTGTTGAGATAGAGCAATGATCCAATCAACTTTCTATAGAGAGTTGCATCGACTTTTTCTACCTTGTCGTGCACACTTAACTTTTCATTCATCGCCATTGGTGTAGAGACAGGCTTGCACTGGCTCAAGTTAAATTTCTTGAGAAGATCATCAATATACTTCTCTTGAGATAGAAAAATTCTCTCGGGCCTTTGCTTTACTTGAATTCCAAGAAAATGCCGCATAAGTCCTAAGTCCGTCATCTCAAAATCTTTCATCATTTTCTTCTTGAATTCTTCTACCATGCTCGTACTTGTGCCGCAGTAGATAAGATCATCTACATATAGGCATATAATAAGAAAATCTTTGCCAAGACTTTTTACGTAGAGTGAAGACTCACTCGTACGTACTTCGGTGGAAGCCATTTTCAATGAAATAGTTGTTGATTTTGCTATTCCAGGCACGCGGTGCTTGCTTTAGCCCATATAGAGCCTTTTTTAGATGAAAAACTTTGTCTTATTTACCTTTGACTTGAAAGCCTTCGGGCTGCTCTACGTATACTTCTTCTTGGATCTCGCCATTTAGAAATGCTGACTTTACATCAAGCTGATAGACACATAACTCCAATTAAGCTACTCATGCAAGAACTAAGCAAATTGTTTCCATCCTTGCGATTGGAGCAAATGTTTCCGTGAAGTTGGCTCCGGGCTGTTGAGAATACCCTTTTGCAACAAGTCGGGCCTTATGCTTTTGAATTGAGCCATCTTCATTATATTTGGTCTTGAAGATCCACTTTAGCCCAATAGTCTTCTTTCCTTCTGGTAGATCAACGAGCTCCCAAGTTTTGTTTTTCTCGATACTAGATATTTCTTCATTCATCGCCTTAATCCAATGCTCATCCTTTGATGCTTCTTCGAATGATTGAGGTTCACAAGAGAACAATCCAAGTGCACATGATTCATAGATTTCGCTAAGCAATCGTGTCCTTCTTGGAGGGCTTTCATCATTAGATTCCTCAAATCTCTGACTTGAAGATGGAATGTCAATATTCTGTGCTTGAGAAGGACTAGCTTGAGAGGAATTTTCTTGAGATGCTAATGGATCTTCATAAATTGGTTCATCCATAACTTGCTTTCCTTTCTAGTCCTATGTAGCAGCTTCATCAACGACAACGTCTCTTAAAATTGTGATTTTCTCTGTCACAGGATCAAGTAGCCGAAATCCTTTAGATTCATCACTATAGCCAATAAAGACAAGCTTTTTACATTTCTCATCGAATTTCTCACGGGTGTGAGAAAGAGTGAGTGCATAAGCAATGCTTCCAAAAACTTTGAAATGATCAACTCTCGGCTTCTTCTTGTGCCAAGCTTCAAATGGAGTTTTGTTTCTAACAGCTTTTGTAGGAGACCGGTTGAGAATGTACACAGTTGTGTGTATGGCTTCTGCCCAATACCGGTTTGGAACTCCTTTTCCTTTCAACATGCTTCTTGCCATCTCCACAATTGTGCAATTTTTTCTTTCGGTAACACCATTTTGTTGTGGTGTTTTGCTCACTGTCAACTGCCTTTTAATTCCATTTGCTTTGCAGTATTCCATGAAAAGATTGTAGAGAAATTCTCATCCACGAATATTCTTAGAGTCTTTATCAAACAACCACTTTCACGTTCAACAAGAGCTTTGAACTGCAAGAATGTAGAGAATGCCTCGAACTTTTGATGAAGGAAATAAATCCACATCATCCTTGTGTAGTCATCAACAAGGAGCATGAAGTATCTCTTATTTCCTGGAGTGGGAGTTTGTGTAGGACCACAGAGATCTGAATGAACAAGCTCCAATGGTGCTTTTGCACGCCAAGATGTTTTTGGAAATGGAAGCTTGTGCATTTTTCCATAGATACAGCCTTCACATACTTGATTATTCTTGTGAATTGTGGGAAGTCCAGTCACCATATTTTTCTCCATGAGTAGTTGAAGACCTTTGCTATGTAGATGACCATAGCGCAAATGCCAAAGATATGACAAATCCGCACTCTCAGCTTTGAGTGTGTGGTCACCATTAAATGACAACATTGATCTTTGGGTAGTACGCTTTGGAGCCTGTTTATACTTATGTTTCTTAGTTTCTTAGTTCAGTGAGAACGATGGTTAATGTAAAGTTATGTAAACTTTACTTATGGGTGGCATTGTTTTGTAACTCTTTTTATTGATTGTATTCTCTTGGAGCTGACACTCGATGTCGAGCCGTTTATTATTGTGATTTTTCCCGAGCATGTTAGCTCGTGGGTATTTAGTGTTGTTGTTTCTCCGGCTTTTGTATTTAGCCGTCGAGATTTATTGTTGGGATTACAGTAGTATAGTTCTCCAGCTTGTGTTTGGCCGTGGAGGTTTTCTAGTTATAGTTTTGTTATTCGAGTTTTTGAAACTCCGATTTTATTTAGTTGTGGTTTTCCGCTGCATGGTTTTGGTTTTGAGCTTGTGTAGCTCGTTCACTTCTGTGGACTATAGTTGTTTCTTTTAGTTTAGCGCACCGAGTTGGGGTTCAACATCGGATCTCGGACACGGGGCATCACACTATCCCCTCTTTTTGAGTAAAACCCTTAGCAACTAACCTAGCCTTATATCGCACAGATTCAGATTCATTTTTGACTTTAAATAACCATTTACAGTCAACAACAAAGCCGTTTTTAGGTTTGGACACAAGTGTCCAAGTTTGATTAACATGCAAGGAATTCATTTCATCCATCATAGCATTCAACCACTCAACTGAATTAGCAGATTTCAAGGCTTCTTTGTAAGTTTTGGGTTCACTACAATTGTCAATTGATTCAAACACCCTAAACACATATGAGGCCATATCATCAAATCTAGATGGTTTTCGAATAGTACGCCTAGGTCTATCCCTAGCAAGTTGATAATCATCTAGATTATGATCTTCAGGAATTTCAATCCTATCATCTTCCTCATTTTCAGTTTCAGTATTAACAGTTTCATCATTCACAATTTCAGTGTCAGCATGCACTTCATCTTGGTTGTTATCATTCTCAATTCCATTTTTAGTTTGTGCATTAGTGTTAGCATCAAAAGAACCTACCACATAGGGATGCTCCACCTCATTAGGAGCATGGGGAGGGGGGACATTATCAACAGGTATAGGTTCAGCAGGAAGCAAACAAGGAAATTCAGTTTCATTAAAAACCACATCCCTGCTTATGGTAACTTTAAAATCATGTTCTTCTTTCAAACACAGTCTATACCCTTTCACCCCCTCGGGATACCCTAGGAAAACAAACCTAGTAGCCCTAGGTCCAAGTTTATCATTCTTTTGATGAACATAGGCAGCACAACCAAAAACTCTTAAGTTTGAGAAAATAATTTCTTTTTCGAAATAAACAGCTTCAGGACACTTTCCATGTAAAGGAACAGAAGGGGACCTATTAATGATATAGGCAGCAGTTATGACTGCTTCTCCCCAAAACTTTTTCGAAAGTCCAGATGTCAAGAGCATAGCTCTAACTCTATCTAACAGGGTTCTATTCATGCGCTCCGCAACACCATTTTGTTGCGGATTGTAAGGCACAGTTTTGTGCCTTTGAATACCATGTTCAGCGCAGAAGTTATCGAATTCTTGATTGCAGAATTCTAACCCGTTATCAGTCCGAAGCACTTTCAATTTCTTCCCAGTTTGATTTTCAATCAAAACTTTCCAATTTTTGAATTTTTCAAAAACATCAGATTTATGTTTCATTAAGAAAACCCAGACTTTTCTCGAAAAGTCATCAATGATAGACAGAAAATATTTGTTTCCACCTTGAGTGGGGACACTCGAGGGACCCCACACATCCGCATGGACATACTCAAGAATTTTCTTACTAGAAGATTTGTTTAGAGGAGGGGGAGGAAAACTAACTTTATGATATTTGCTTTTAACACATGTATCACAAAAAGGTAGACTAGAAAATTTTTCATTACTAAAACATTCATTTTTGTGTAATATTTCTAGACCTTTATTACTCATATGCCCTAGTCTTTTATGCCATAACATTGTCTTATCTTCTTTAACAAGATTAGCACAATTTTCATCAAAAGATATAGGAATAGCAACACATACATACAAGTTATTGCGTTTTTCAGCCTTAGCAACAACTAAAGAACCCTTTAGTATTTTCATAACGCCTTTTCCCCATTTACCCTCAAAACCCTCATCTTCTAACGAGGCACACGAGATCAAATTATTGCACAAGTCAGGAACGTGTCTAACATTTTTCAGATTTAACACATATCCAGAATCAAGTTTCAAAGATATATCACCAATTCCAGCAATGACACATTTTTTCTCATTAGCCATCGACACAGATCCGGTTTGTACTTCTTTATAAGAAGTAAAATAGTTTTTAAAATGAGTCATGTGAAAAGTACAAGCAGAATCAACAAGCCATTCATTTTTGCAATTTAGCACAGAATTCACAATACTTTCACATGCATCAACAACCATAAAAACATCTCCTGAATCACTACTCGAGGCTAAGTTACAGTCACCTTGCTGTTTTTCCTTGTGATTTTTCTTTCTTGGGTTTATGCAATCTTTCCTAAAATGACCCGTCTCGCCACAGTTATAGCAGGTTTTACTTCTAGTTCTAGATTTTGACCTACTACGACTTCTATGCTTGTGATTTCCAGAATTCTGATTTTGGTTTTGATTTTTATTACTATGACCATTATTCCTACCAAGTTGTCTACCTCTTACAAAATTTACTTCCCCGGCATTCGATTTTCCCTTAGTGTTTCTCAACTCTAATTCTTTTGCTTTTAATCCATTAATCACCGTATCAAGCGTGATATCATCCCTACCATACTTAATAGCAGAATAGGAGTATAGTTATCGATATGTTTATCGCCGGTTTGTTTAATATCTTGAACCAATTTAGTGAATATATCAATATTCTCATCCATGTCTCTGTTAAGGTCTATCTTAAATCTAAAGAAATTTTTTCGGGAGATATAACTTGTTAGGAAGAGATTTTTCGTAAAAAAAAATTTCTAACTTATCCCACATATCTTTAGCAGATTCAAGTTTTCCAACCTTCTTAAGCACGAAATCACTAAGATTCAAAATAATTGAAGAATACGCACACTCATCCATTTCGGCCCTAATCTTTTCTGTATCAGATTCGGCGAAATTTAACGTCACAGATTTGAAAACCTTTTCTTTAATTAAAATCCCTTTCATTTTTTGTTGCCAAATAGAAAAGTCTGATTTTCCATTAAAAGGTTCCAAATTATAAGACGCTGAGTTTGCCATTTTTTTTTAAAGACAACACGGAACAAAAATAGTAATAAAAATAATATCACAAGCAAATAACCAACAAATCTAAATATCAAAAAATAGAGCAGCCACAACGGAATAACAATTTTAAGCAAGCAATTAAAAAACTGAACACCAAATTTAAGCGAAATAAATTAAGGAGTTTTTTAGAAATTGCTCACCCAGAAATCCTTGACTAGGATTTCTAATTTTTGATTGGATTTGAAGACCACCGTACCGTACACGAAGTTAACCCGGACGCTCTGATACCACTGTTGTGTCTTCCCGTTGTTCGCGCACGCGGTGTAGGAGTACAAATACGCTTTACATATTAAAATCTATACAACCAATCTATGAGGATCTCACCAAGACACTCAATAGATTACAGTAGGGGTGGGGATAACACTTTATCTATCCTATGGGAACAAATCTAATATTATTATTATAATCTCCAAAAAACCTGCAAATACCAAATTAGTTAGTATAGTACAGTTAATGAAGAAATATAAACAATAATAATAATAGAATATAAAAGGGAGAAAAGAACCAGTGAAGAAGCAAAGCTTCTTCAATGGCGACGGCTTTTGCTTCTTCACTGTCGTCGGCTTCAACCGAAAAACAAAGGCTCAGAATTCCACTTTGAACAATGTCCACCGGAGTGATCCACAAAGTACACTCTACACAGTTCCAAGGTGAAGCCCCAATTTCTCCGGCAACAACTCCGGTAACCCTGACAAAATTCGGCGACACAAAGTCACCATCACAAGTCCCAGCTCCGTTCACAACCACCGGAGATAACCACTCTGGTATACCACCAAACTAAAATCCCTCTCTTATATACACACACTCACACAGCAACGCACAGTGAGATGAGAGAGAGAGGCACTGATTTCAATTTGTAAAGAGGAGAGAGAGAGAGAGAGAGAGAGAGCAAACTTGTGTTCAATCGGCTTAGCAATTCAGCGGTCGGGTCTCTTGGGCGAAGAGGGAGCTTCGCCATTTAAGGGAAGAGGAGCGATGGAGGAGCGTACTGATCAGAGGGGGGAATCGCACTAGGCAGTTTGGGGGGAGAAAACCAAGGAGTTTGGTCAAAGAGACAATCAACAGCACATGGGATAAAATGAAGGGGAGTCTCCGGTTTTGCAAGGGGGGAAATGGGTGGGGCTGCCAGGGAGTGGGCCGAGGGTTTGGGCTCGGGAATGGGTTGCCCTATTGGGCCTCCAAACATTCCAACAATGTCAAACAATGACTACTTGTAAATCTAAAAACTGATCAACAAGATATTTGTCTCGTCTACAAATTTGTATAGGTTCAGAGTTTAAACAAAAGATTAATGATAGACTAATAAAAAAGTAATGCTATGGGTACTTAAAGAGTATCAAATTTTTTGCACCAAATAATATGTGACAGCTGATGTGATGCATTAATTATAATTTTTAATTTTATTTTTTGTATTACATCAGCTCACACATTATTTGGTGAAAAAAATTTAGTACTATTTAAGTACCCATAGTATTACTCGTCTTCAAATTCTATTGCAATGTGATGTCCTTGATGTAAGTTTTTATCTTTTAGTTTGTTTTATGAGGTTACAACTGTTTTTAGTTTTAAGATATTGTTTTCGATACAAAAGTTTTTATTAGGAGTAATGTTATGAGTACCTAAAAAGTACTAAATTTTTTTCACCAAATAATGTGTCAGTTGATGTGACACAAAAAATTAAATTAAAAATCATAATTAATGTATCACATCAGTTAGCCACATCAACTGACCCATCATTTGGTACAAAAAAAATTAATACTCTTTAAGTACCCATAGCATTACTCTTTAAAGACAGTAACATCAAATATGCAAAAGGCTATCCTGGAGGTGTATATTGCCAATGAAATCAATTAGTGAAGACCATATTGCAGCCCTTAGACGAAGAGATACATACAGTTATCTCTTAACTTTGACCCACCCAGTGAAAGAAAAAATAAAATTATTAATTAATAAATAAGTGAAAGCAGAAGCTAAAATTAGACGGTCTGCAATTTGTCGGCTTGGGAAACATGAATGAAATGGGAAGAAATCAGAAAGAATTTCAGTTTACTTTCTTGGTGGGCTTATGATGGAAGTTGTAACGGATGTAATCATAATAAAAGACTGAATTACTATCATTTTTATTTTATTTTATTTTTTTTATAAGTAAAAGTAAATATAGACAGGTGACGCATCCTTTGTACACGGAGTATACTTCAAGATCTAAGACACCGCAAAACTATCGATAAAAAATCCACAAAAGTGAAAAGGAGGTAGTCAACTCCGAGCACCACAAAGCAAGCGTTTGCAAAATAATCTCCTTCAATTTTTGGACACTCTTCTCCTCATTATCAAAAGCCCTTCGATTCCGCTCGCACCACACAACCCAACAAACACCTAAAAGAGTAGCCTCCCACAAACAGTTTCTCATTTTTCTCTTGTACAAGGACCATGCAAGGAAAAGTTCTCTAACCGAGCTAGGTATGACCCATGAAACATGGAACAAACTGAATATGAAATCCCATAGTGCTTTCACAACTAGGCAATGCAATAACAGGTGGTTAACACTTTCCGTATTACCTTTGCACATGTAACCCCAGTTAATGTAGACTTTCCCTCAAACCCAAAACCAAAAGTTATCACCGGTAAGAATAGCACCGCACACTACCTCATACCCCAAAAAGGCCACTTTCATTGGAACCTTAGCCTTCCACACTATCTTCCACGGAAATTGAGGCCTGATGGTATTTGACAAATCGTGAATGATTTAACCGTAAAATTATTACTTCTATCCTCCACCCACAAAGCATGATCCGCCCCAAAACTCCGAATTTTTTGCTCACAAAGAAGCTCAAAAAACCTCCCAATCATGAGGCTGTCTACGAAATCTGGGGTTCCAAGTAACCCCATCCTCCCTAATATGAAGGACATCACTAACCATTATCTCTTTATCAGCAGCAAAATTATAGAGCATCGGAAAAGATCTCGACAACTTAGATCTCCGCACCATTTATCCTTTCAAAAATGTTCCAAAAACAAACTGAGTCACCCGTCCCAATGTCAAAAATAATATGATGCTTAAATAAAGACCATCCCTTCCAAATACCTTTCCACACCCCCACACAGTGGTAACTATGAATTGCTTTCGGGAACCGTGTTTTCCCCATATTTTCCCAACACCACTTTCCTCCACAAGGCCTCCTTATCATTCAAAAATTTCCACAACCACACAAAGCCGTGTTAAATTTTCTAAGATCCTTAATCCCAAAACCACCCTTCTTCATCGAGTCACAAACCGAAGCCCATTTAATCAAGTGATACCTCCTCTCCTCCCTCGCACCTTCCCACAAAAAATCTCTTTCCAACTTCTCTAACCGCACCACCACAGGAGTGACGAAGTTTGATAAAAAAATATGTGGGCAGATTAGACAAAATGCTTCTAATCAAAACTAACCGACCCTCCTTAGACAAAAATTGTCTTTTCTAACCCGCCAACTGACTCTCAAACCTCTCAATCACCGGGTTCCAAATAGCTTTACTATCACATCTTTGCCTTTACTAGTGCCATTTCTCTTTCTTTTCACTTTTCCCGAGCTCCATCAGAAAACCAAACACAGTAGAAACACAATGCACCACAATATACAGCCATTTCCAGCATTTAAATATCATTAACTAGCAATGTGGACAGGAATGCGAGAATAAAAGTTCCACGAATTCCAACTACAGTCAATCTTGGGGGAGGAAATTCACTAAGCAGTAAAACAGACAGCAGAAAATATCCCTGTTAATTTTGTTAATCTTTGCTGCTTTTATATACAGATCTATCTTAAATGTTCCAATCTACATTACGGATAACTACAAAAATATGAACAATTTTACAAAAATCTCACGAAAGGACTAGAACGAAAGTCTCAGGGAAAAACAAAAAACAAAATCTCATTGCAGAACCCTAGTGTTAGCCAGAAAAAATGGTGTCAAAATAGTACAAGAAACCGCATGAGAGAAATATTGAAGGAGAAAATGACCAGAAACAAAGAATGATTGAATCTCCAGAATATAATAATTAAACCTCATAAACTTTGGGTTTTGAGTAATTCTGTCAGTTCCACAGGGACTTTTAACTTGGATGGCTCGCTCAGCACATTCAGATGCCAATGTTTGAGGTGGTTTAGTCTTCCAATGGATTGCAGGGAAAAATCTCCGCTGGTTGACCACTCTCCAATTGCATACACTAGCTGATTAGCTGCCTGCTGCAAAAAAGAAGAAAAAAAACTTCAGCTCAGCTCACAATTAACAAATGAGCAAAATCTATAATTATGTATAGTCTCAACGGAGCATTTGCTTTAGCATCTCGCGGAAAAAGGTAAATTGGGGTGAAATTGAGTCACAGTATGAACTTTTCAAATTTCAGCACAGTCTCTCATGCAATCCTCTATTATTAGATGATGCAAGCTGTAGCAATAGCCCCAACCTATTTTAGTTTTTTCGATAGTTTAAAGGTTTTGAATTGTGAGAAGCAACAGATAAAGTAAGACGGTTCGTTGGAAGAGAAAAATTACATTTTGAACAAGCTTTATGAGAAGATTCCAACAATGCCAGGCCAAAACAATTTCAGAAGAACAGTCACTGTATTGAATCTGTGAAAGATAAGCATAATTGAACCAAAACATTGTATTTCAAATTCCCGCAGGTAAACGTACCAATGAGTCCTCACCTCCACTGGAGCCCAGGCAAGAGTGACTGCAATCATGCTTGCTTCTTGGCCCATTCACACCAAAGGCTTGGTCCTTATCCTCTCCCCAGGCCACTTCTAGATCACTGTCAGATTTCTACTATCAGAGACGGGGACTGAACCAATTGCAGCCTCCTCGAGGATACCCACAAGAATCAATCATCACAACAGTCATGGTTAATAGCTCCCTTTGAATAAAAGACAATATCCTTCCAAATTGGTGGCCACAACATCCAGTGGTGCAACTGCAATTCCAGTTCTCTCTGACTAGGACATCTTAGTCACATTATCATGAACACGGCAAGGTTCTACCTAAAGGTCAAGAAGACTAGCCTTGTCTCTAGACAATCAACCAGTACACAGCTAAGATTGAGCTCAGTTTTGCTGATTAGAGCAATAACAAACCCGATTGCACACCCATAAACTGGTATCTTCCCTGGCTGGATGAGAAACCTGTCATCATCAGGAAATTCTGGACTTTACATCCATGGAATGCAAAAAAAGAGTGTGGCTCTGTAGTTTGTCTTAATGTCAGGTCTCCAATTTCAGGTACCTTCCACAGAAGTGCAATATATAAGATTCCATGGTGGGTGGGGGGTGGGGTGTGGGGATGGGGGATGGGGGATAGAATATCAAGCATAAACTTCTATTGTAGCCATGAGTTTGCATGGGAAAGTCAAATAAAGCCTAAAGACTCATACAAGTAAAAACTAATAAGAATCACATAGTTTGTGTCAATTTGCTTATATTTATTTATGACACAGTTGTATTTCAACATCAGTTAAGGGTAATATGATCAAGTAGTCAAAGCAAACCAATAAAATATACATCCTCCATTCCTAAAAGAGTCAATTATTCCCTTTTAGGTTGTTCCGAAAAATATGTGCTGAATAGGATATATAACATATAAAATAGCCAAAAGTTTAACAATGAAATGTTCAGAACAACAGATGAAGCTGAATAGGATAAACCTTGTACCCTGCTGTTAGGGCCAAACCAGGCATAATATAATTGTCAAGTGTGAACTTCAATCGTGGTTCTGAGAAGACGGGTTTTTTGTTTTTTTGTTTTTGGTGTGGGGGAGGGGGGAATTGAAGGAAACTGTTCCTACACGTAGTAAGACTGAATATGTAGTGCATATGTAACATTCTTTTATTGGTATATGTCACAACATGCTCTCAAGGTTCTATAGTTCACATAGCGTGGAAGCCATAACCTGATAGTTAATCTTGAATATGTAACATAGTTATATTGGTTATATTTAACAACATGAATATGTAGTTCATGGAGTAAACATCTAATATCACCATGGAAGAAAATTTCATTTCTTTCACATAAATGGTCAAAAGTTTTTCACACTCCATGGTGATTGGATCAACCAAAACACACAGAAAAAATGGAGTGAAACACAAATAAAGAGCAACCAAGGAGATCTAGCTTTTAAATGCTGTTGTCAGGATTGAGAAATTGAGGGTTCCAATGATGGTGTCCCAAGGAAAACAATAGCTATCGTCGAAATAGAGAAATCAATGTCTAGGTTCCTTTATGTGATAACAAACAAATTCCCCATAGTAAGAATTAAAAATTAAGAATACTCAATCAGACGCTAATGAGAAACAAGCATAAGACTTTTCAAGGTCCATCAAAAAGAAGTTCATATTGCAGTCTCTCTAAAGTTGTCAGTATCTTTGATGGAATGACATTTAAGAAAAAACCGAGGAATCAACTCCTGATTGAAAGGGCCTAAAACCAGATGAGATTGAAAGTAGAAAAAGATTTTATTCAGGTCACCAGCCTACAATTTTTTACCTGAAGAATAATAGCATTTTCACATCAGCCCAGAATCTTAACCCCTCAATCCGAAAGAAGATTCATCATATACCTCAGTAGTCACTTATGTTATTTTTTTCATTCTCCAACCCAAGCGAGAGCAGAACGGAGAATAGAGTAATATTATACAGCTTGGAGACCAAGAGGACTTGCTGCTAAAGTTAATACTAAAGGTCTTTGGCTTTGACCCTGTGGCAGGTCCTGAGTGAGTGGGAATGGATCCTCAAGAGGGTTTCTGTACAAAGGTTTAAAAATAGGGATCGATATAGTCGCGAGTTCATAATCAGACAAATAGTAATTTTCTAGCATAAACATTAAGGAAATCCTATCCAATGGTATTCATTTATATACTATGAGCATCATAAAGCAGAACCATGAATCTAATGATACATATCACCTAAAAAAGAGGGAAAAGACTTCATCAATCTAATACTCCCTCCGTTTATAAATAATTGTTTTGCTTTCCTTTTTTGTCCGTTCCAAGTAAATTGTACTATTTCTAAACTTTCCTTTTTAAGAAAACACTTTCACCACTCTACCCTTACTTTTTCTTCCTGGCTTTAATTATGGCCACATGGGCAAGGGCTTTAAAGGAAACTACATATTATACCAATATTTATAATAGTGTCAATTAGTTTTCCTTAATCTGTGTGCCAGTCAAACAAGACGATTATTTAGCAACGGAGGGAGCATTACACATAGGATTGCTAAACATTATTGTGGAAGTAACCAAGGACAAGATTTGTACCTAGAGATGTCAGCCAGAGCTTCTAGCCAGAACTAGAAATCTATGATAGATGTTGGTCAATTCTAGCTAGTCTCCTGGTCTGACTGTAAGCCCAACTGATTTCATCTGATGAAGACTTCAAAATCCTTTAGCACGTTTCTCAATGCAATCCCAAGGATGTACGGGGTTCCAGGATTCCAGCAAGCTGAATACCAATTTCACAACAACGTTTGTCAAAGACATTCCTCCGTATGTGGATAGTGCATTGCAATGGCGTCTCTTCAGCAGAAATGAATAGCCTAAAGACCAGTATATCCGAGACAAAAAATCAAAATTGTGAAAGAATTTGGCTTTGCAAGATTTGAGAGGGAAGGGGATGCTTTGGAATCGATAAAAAGATCATTTTTATTTTTATTTTAAAGGTTGGAGGGGGCATAGACCTTACCCCAACCCTTATTATTATTATTACTCCCTCCGTCCCTTAATTATTGTCTTGTTTGACCCAGCACACGGATTAAGAAAAAATAATTGACTTGATTATTAATATTGGTATAATGTGTAATTTCCTTTAATACCCATGTGTATGTGGTCCATAATTAAAGTAGGGAAAAAAGTAAGGGTAAAATGGTAAAAGTGATGTCTTAAAAAGGGAAGTTTTCAAACAAGACAATTATTTTGGGACGAACAAAAAAGAAAAGGAAGACAATAATTTAGAGACGGAGGGAGTATTATTTAATGTCTTTGAATGACTACAATTAAGACTATACGTTGTCTTAGGTGTGACGAGAACAAATGGTGCCTATACTGAGGCTTTTAAACACCCGACCTCGAGTAGTACCAAGGTGCTTCTGGTGGGACTTGAACATTCAACCCCTTTGGTGTGACTTGTCTATGGTGAGACTTGTTTCTGGTGAGATTTGAATACCCGACCTCTCCCTTAGGAGAAGTGAGCGGTTCCAGTTGAGCTAGAGCTCGTTGGTAGATAAAAAGATCATAAGGTAGATGGTTCTTAATCAGAACCTCAACATGAATGTGGCCAGGATTTCTCAGCGAGAGAGGAAGCATATGAAGGGATGTTGGATGGAAAAGAAACGAAGTCTGATATGGACGGAAAGGATATCAAGAACAGGAGGCATATAAGCTGTGTAGCATCAACCGAGAGTTCCAATCCGAATCGCAAAATAGCATTATTGCTCTCTAGAACAGAGTACAAGATAAATCATTTCAAACAAGAAAGGTGCAAAGGGTCAAGAAGGCTTTTCAATAATATCATTGGGCAAGAACATCATCCTGTTGATATTAGAGAATCTTGAAATCATGAAAAAGTTGAAAGTTGAGGAACAGGGCAACCTCAATGAGTGGATCATGACTATTGAACACTGGAGAGTTGGGCCAGTTGGCAGGATAGATTATCTGCAATGCACATGGATTGAGTCTCGGGGTATTCCAATTAATGCTCGGTCAAAAACTTCAATAAGCATACCTTGCACATATCTGGGACGAACTTCTACCTCTCAATGATGAAACCATGAAAATGAATTTTTTGAAATTAACAGAGCAGGTGCTCCAATTGACTGCTCTTGTATTAAAGATTCAAGGAATGCTTTCTTGATCAAGGTGTCTGAGGTAGATTCATACAGTATTAAGTGGATTGCAAAACTAATGGCATAAAGAGGAGACGCGTGTGCAAGCAAGCAATAAGGATAACACAAACTTCTGGTACCAAAATGAAGGTACACTTACTGGTCTCTAATGAGGAGTTACATTCACAGTTTATAGGCACCGGCATTGGTACGGCAGTCGGAGGTATATATGATGTTCAGAATCCCCAAAAGTCAAAATTCAAACGTAAAGACCAATGGTCACGTGGCAGTGGACCAAAAGACAGGAATGGAAACTACTAATGGGCGTAAAAGGTTTTCAAGACATGTAGTGCACCAAGATCAGGCCAAAAAATTTCTAATAATAAAGATGAAGTCCTAGGAAATCATGGATTGTCACCTAGTTGTGGAAATTCTAAGTTCAAATCCTTCTCATGCTCTTGTCTTGTGGGCTTACCCCAATACTGTAATTCATCAACCAAACCTTTTTTGACGACATGGACTTATCTTTTGGCCTATGCCCAACAAGTAACCTGGCACATACAAATTTCTTGGACCAATTTGATTGCTGCGAGTATGATGGGCTCAGAGAGTTATTCGCAGATGAATCCAATGAGTTAACTGCAAAGGTGAAATCAAAAGGCATGGATAATGAGTCATAATGGGCCTAGTGTTAGAAAGGGTTCCCTGGACTGGGCACATAAGGCTGGGAACATCAACAGTTGGATGCTCGCAATCATCAAGATTGGGGAAAATCTCAACTGCTGCCCTACCTCCAACAGCTATATTCCAAGTATTAATCACAACAAACCAGGCTCGAAAAAGCAGGGTAGTCGAAAAGATGTGAAGTAAGACCTAAAAAGAGACTTGAATGTGGAAGATCTACTTGCTGATAACAAGGCGGCAAGGATTTGCAAAGTGTAAAAGTTAAAGAAGAACCAGAAAACAAGGAGAAAATGGTGAAAAAATCGTTACTGGAAGGTGATTTCAAAAATAAGGATAAAGTAACTCCTTACGAGGCAGAAAGGGCTTGGGAGAATGGTGGGAGAATCCATCTGAAAGCTAAGGTCAAATGGATGATGAATATTCCTAAAGTTTCATGTCCTTCACTGGTGATGGTCATAAATGGCCAAAATGACAACTAAACATTGTACTTTAGTTAAGTTCCGGTTTTACACACTATTTTCTTTTAATTGTTACACCAATTTTCATAGTTTACGCCGGCTATTTAACCCCTCACCCTAACACTATTAGAATAACGGATGGAAGGACGATTTGACATTCTCACAAAATATTTGTAAATTAATATGTACATACATATATATGTACATATATTATATGTACATACATATATATATATACATATATATGTATGTACATATATATGTACATATATATATATGTACATATATATATGTACATATATATATATGTACATATATATATGTACATATATATGTACATATACATATATATGTATATATGTACATATATATGTACATGTACATATATATGTATATGTATATGTACATGTATATGTATATGTACATACATATACATGTATATGTGTATGTACATACATATACATGTTGTACATATACATATACATGTATGTACATACATATACATGTACATGTACATGTATATATATGTACATGTACATGTATATGTATGTACATACATGTATATGTATGTACATACACATATACATGTATATGTATGTACATACACATATACATGTATATGTATGTACATACACATATACATGTATATGTACATATATATACATATATATATACATACATATATATATATATATGTATATATATGTATATATAGTGGATGCTCCAGAATAGATGAATAGTCTTCATATATGTGTGGTTGTTGAGCTTTCTTGACTGAATAAGAAACCAAACCATACATCACTTGCAGAAAGAAAACCCTTCAGAAAGTTTATACCTTTACCTAGGATTTTTTTTTTTTTTTTTTTTTGGTAACAAGGAATAGAAAAAAACAACTAACTACTCCTAGGATATGCTACCCCTATTTCATCAGCATACATCTTAGGCTAAGTTCTTCAGGAGCGGTATCTAGTTTCACAATTATTTTAATTTAAGATGGAGGGCATGTCGGGGAAATGGCTGTTGAAGAGAGGATTCTATCTCAAGCAGGCTCCAAGACCTTTGATATTTCTAGGAGAGAGGTTAATGGTCAAAAAAATCTTTCAGCTGCTGGAAAAACATGGAGGAAGGACCTATGAAGTTTTTCTGTCTTTTCACGAAATTTCATGGGTTTGTGATTGGATGGAGAAGGCCTCAAGAATCAGAGGTGTTTTTTGGAGAAATAGACAGGAAAAATGGAGACATGTGCTTTTCTCCAGAGTTAAGAACATATCAGGCCAGTTTGTCACAATTGGAGACATGTGCTTTTCTCAGTTAAATCGTTTTTTCGGATTTTAATAATAGGGCAAGGTTGCCTTTCCTTGGGAATCTGTGTGGAATTCTAAAGCCCCAGTTAGAGCAGCGTTGCGTGGGGAGATTTATGTCAACTCGTGTTACATGTGCAAAAGTAACGAAGAGAGTGTGAATCATCTTCTTCTTCACTGTCGAGTGGCGAGGGAGTTATGGAATTTTATTTTCAACTTGTTCCATGTCTCTTGGGTTTTGCCATGGTTAGTCAAGGATTTTTGTCTTAGCTGGTCGTTGTTCAGAGGTAGGAAGAAAAATTGCTTTTGTGATGCTGCGCCGCTGGATATCTGCTGCACTTCATGGAGGGAAAGAAGTCGGAGGGTTTTTTAGAATGTTTAACTTACCATCGCTAAGCTGAAGGAGACCCAACTCCACACGATGATTTTTTGGTGCACGGAGTCTGTCTCTTCTTCTGGATAATCTTTTGTAGACTTTGTGGATAGTTCTGTTGGAAACTAGGCTTTTGTTTAAAGCATACTCCTAGTGTACACAAGGATGCATCACCTGTTTTGACGCTTTTGTCTATATATTATGTTATTTATCAAAAATATATATTTCTCATTTTTACCAATTCTTTTTTCAGTTTTTCTCAACGAAGAAAAGAAAGAAATAAAAGGGAAAAAGAATAAAAGATAGGAAACAGTTTCTTCTTATATCATTTAAAAAAAACATATTTCTTAAAATAAATATTACATCAAAAAGGGGAGATACGGGTGAGGGCAACAGGTGTGAAAAGATAAGGAAAAGGTAGGAAAAAAGCAGCAAAACGAAAAGGTAAAACGAAAAATAATACATACATACTATAATTTATATATATGTATGTATGTATATAATCATACATACATACATACATATAGGTGCTGTGAAGGGGTCACTTTCTCCTTCTATTGCCTGTTTTGGTCTAGGCTAAACTCTCTGTATTTCTCGAGTTTTTGTTGAGGAGCTGCCACCTATGGTTCTCTTATCTAATAATATACTTTGTTACACATGATCCCCAAATTGATGTTGTACTTTGCATTGGGTGCCATACTAATCAAGTTGACTGTTACCTGCGAGTCAGATTCTATATCTACCAATCTGAACAAGCTATCTCAAACTAGTTGCAGGCCTACCCAAACAGGCCACAACTCAGCAATGACATCTTCATTCAACCACTCAAGAGATTGCAGAACAGTGATATAAATACTCTGACTAGCAGACCAAATGGTCTTGCTTCCCAAATTAATACGGTTGCTAAGTTAAAATCGATTTAACAGTTAAAGAAAAATCATGAAGCCAACCCCACCCTGCATTATTCCTTATCATATTATATATAGATAATAGTAATGACCTCATATAGCAGAACAAAGAATCTACGGATACATCACTAACAAAAACAGCGAAAGAAACTTTTGTTCCGATACAAACACAAGGAAGAATAGCAAAATATGGTTCTCAGCGAATTCGAGAATATACTCAATCTGTATTTATTTCATGGTATTCCTGACAGAACAAATAATTCAAAAGATAGTATACATGACAAAGTAGAAAATGGTTAAATACAGGATAAGGCTAAAGTCACAAACTTTTAAAGTTTCTAATTAATGTCTTGTACCTGTTCCATTCAGACGTTACTCTACAAAATCTGCTACATCAATAATCTGGTATCCTCGATTGGATGATACCCTCTTCGGTACATCTCTTCCTCCCATCTACTAGCATCAGTTGTCCTACCATGTCTGTAAAAACCACGCACTAGAGTATCGAAAGTCCACTTATTGGGCTCATAACCTTTTTGACATAACTTATTAAATAACTTGCAAGCATCATCCATCTGGTCCATGCATAGTTTTCTTAGCAACAAATTATAAGTGTACAAATCAAGCCGGAAGCACTTTTGGATTACTTCTTCCAAGACCTCAATATCTCGGATTTCTCCTTGAGAATAAGAGAATTCATTAATTAGCTCACCAAATGTCCAAATCCAGGATGTCTCCTCATGATCATTCCTTGAACTCTCCAAAGCACCATATAGCTCTCGAGTCTTTAAGGAATGATACAGAAGCTGGTTCCCGATAAAAGACGAAATAGGGCGGCCAATTTTAATCAAGTCATCCACAACATATATAACTGTGCGATACCTCTTATGTTCGCACAGCAACCTAACAAGTTCCTCATAGCATTCAAGACTGGGTTTGTGGCCCTCCTTTCTCAAGTCTGAGAAGACAAGCAATGCAGAGTCCAGCTTATTAGCTTTGCTAAGACCAATGACTATAGTATTGCGCAATTTGTAACCTATCTTTCTAGTATGCGCCAAACCACTAAAGAAGCGTAGACCATCAACAAATTTCTCACTCTTAAGATAGCTCTGCAACATTAATATGTCAGACTCCAAGGTAGGGACAATGCCTTCTCTCCTCATCGTCTCGTAAACTTCTCTGGCGAGATCAGGTCTCTTGGCATGTCCAGCCCCACTAATAAAGAGGTTGTAAACCTCAAAGCTGGGTTCATGACGAGACAGCTGCATTTCCAGCAATTTCCAGAATTGCTTTTCTGTGTTCTCCATATCACATAAACTTTGAATGACAGCTCTAAACAATTTTCGATTTGGTCTGTGACCTTTATCTTGCATTTCTATGAGTAGTCTAGCTGCAATATCTCCCCTATTTGACCTGTTAAAGCCATCTATCAAGCAGTAGTAAGTACTTTTACTTGTAACTTTATTTAACCTGCTGACCAGCTCATGGACCATATAACCATCCTCCACTCTCCTGGTCCTACAGAGGGCAGATATAAATTTGTCATAAGTCGAAGTACTAGGCATAAAGTTGTGCTCTAAAGCTACAAGGACCAATTCCTTCATCGTATCCAGCTTTTCCAATCTGCATAGGGCATCGGCAAGGATGGAGAATGTCTTCTTTCCAGGAAAATAACCTTGGTCAATCGAATTCTTCAAGACGCGATACGCATCGTCAACACTCCCATCTCCACACAGAGTATTTATCAGATAGTTGTAAGCCATGCTACTTGGTGATAATCCAAATTCCCCCCTCGAATCAAACAAGTGAAGGGCAACATCGGACATACCCGCCTTGCAAAAGAAGCACAACACATAATTCAAGGTGAACTCATCCGGCGCTATATTGTTTTCCTTCATCTCAATCAGTAAATCACACACTTCCTGAAGCCGATTCTCTCTCAAGAGCCTCCATATCAATGTATTATAACGGAACACATACGGAACATAACAATCCGGTAGCAAATTCTGATTATTCCTCTGCAAGAATTCCAAAGCCCCTTCTAGTTTCCTAGCTCGAACAAGCTCCCTAATCCAAATGTCATAAACATGCGACTTTCCGAACTCCTCAACCAACTTTCCTGCCTTCTCAAACTGGTTTTTCTTACAAAACCCGTCCACAAGAACACACACAATATACCCCCTCTGAAACGAAACCCCATCCGCAATCAACCCACGAAAGTAACCCTCTGCCTTATCCAACTCACCCTGCTTGCAAAAACTCTTGACCAATATTGAATGAGTCATGTAGCTCTCAAACCCCTGAAGCCTAATCTGTTTAGCAACAGTATTCACAACATCAAAACAGCCCTCTTCCACCAAAGCATTCAAAAGCACGTGATAAGAAAACCCATCCAAGTCGATACCGTTAAAACGCATTGTACCAAACAGGTGGAGTGCAACCTCAGGCTTACCGGCAACAGCATATCCAATAACTAAAATATTGTAAAATCTCACCTTCTGCTGGAATCTTCGATTCGCATAACTTTCCAAGAAATCAAGCATCAAAGACATCCGCTTGGCCCTGGACAATATCTTGAAGATGGCAATGTAAGTGACCCGGGTATGGAAAAACCCAGGTTGCCGGCCGGCCCAATCGAAAAACTTCAAGCACGATAGCACGTCCTTGCCGTAACCCAAGACCTCAAGAACTAGGGCTTCGGTAAGGTGGAGACCGAGGCGAGATAGAGCCAAATCGGCAGCTCGACGCCGGGCCAAATCGCCGTCTTCCCCTTGAGCGGCTAAGATTTCGTAGATTCGGTCGAGTAACGGATTGCCGCGAGACCTGAACCATTCTCTAAACGAAAGTACGACGTCTTCGGCTCTCAAATTGACAGCGGGAGAAAGTAGAGCCGGAGACGAAGGGGAGAAAGGGTTTGACGGAGAATTGACGGCGGCGGTGGTGGTGGAGTAGAGAAAGAAGGAGGTGTCGTTTGTGAGAGGGTACAGGAAAGCCCTAGATTTCTTCACACATCTGAGTGTTTGCATAATTTATATAAAAATATGAATTTGGTAACGTAAAGAAGTTTGAGATTGAGATGAAATCGCTACTCACTCTCCTCTGCCGTCGTCCATTGAATTGAGGATTGAGATTGAGAGTAGCAGTAGTCAAGGCAGTACGAAGAACAGATTGAGCTTCGGGGAAGATCGGTTAGGGAAGGAAATGAGGGCTTGGGGTTTCAGTAATGGTTGAGTAGCGCCCCCCAACACTTTTAAAAATGGCCAAATAGGAACCAAATGGTTGAACCTAGGATTCTACTTTTTTTTTTTCATGGGCGCTAAACGCGCGATAGTCTTAGCGCACCCTTTTTAATGAATTTTTAAAATATGACAAAAACGCCCTTGATTAGTATAAAAGATAAAAATGATTAGAGTTCTTAATTAATATATATTATTGCAGTTAGATTTTATTTGTTCGGACAAATTTAATAAACTATTTATCTAATGTCTTGTTTCTTAATGTCTTGTTTACAAACAAACTAAGGTAAAAAAATATAAATAGCTTTTCTCACCTTTCACTCTCACTTTCACTTTAACTCTCTCACTCTCACTCTCACTTTATCTCTCACTTTATCTCTCACTTTCTCCCTCTTTTCAATCTAAATTTTGATATACGGAGATATGGATTACAACAATAATGTCAATTTTACCGAAGATAGCTATTTTACGGTACGTTTTTCAATTTAATCTAATATTTTTCATTTAAATTAGGGTTTTTTTTCGGGAATTCATAGGGACGGCCCTATTTAAAAATGGCCGGGCGGCCTCAATAAAACAACGGTCCGGCCCTTATCCAATATAGCCGCCGCTATATAACAAAAGCCGGCCCGGCCCATTTGTTATATAGCCGGTCCGGCCATATGGAATAAAGCGGCCCGGCCCTCCTTTCTATTTTTTTTTTTAAATAAAATTGTGTTGTTTTGTTTTGTATTTTTATGTTTTATATGTTAAATATAACTATAAATATAATTACACTATATATACAAATAAAATAACATACTTTAATTAAAGTGTATTGGTTTTTTTTTTATTATTTATAAATTAAATAGTCTTTGGTTATTAATATTTTATTATATAATGTTTGTTTTTTATGTTAAATATGTTAAATATAACTATAAATATAATTACACTATATATACAAATAATATAACATACTTTAATTAAAGTGTGATGGCTTGATTTTTTTTGTTTTTGTAAATTAAAGTCTTGGTTATTTTTATTTTATTTTATGTTTATTTTTTATGTTTTATATAATTACAAATGAAGTAACATACTTTAATTCAATACATGGATAATTAAATTTTTTTTAATGCTACATTATGTTTATTTGCAGGGTATTCACATCGTTAATGATGATACGGAAGATTTCCCTGACGTGTCACATTTTTTTGCGACTGATGATGTGTTTGCCAGTCGAGAAGAAGTTGAAGCTTGGATTAGAGCAGTAGGAAAAGAACATAATATGTACCTAAAGAATTCAAGGCAGAAAACAAGGGCGAACGGATGTAAAAGGTTGTGGTTTGGATGTGAGAGGGTGGGGTTTACAAATATGACGGAGAGTTGGACGAAGCGGATCGAAATTTGAGAGGCACAAAGAAAATAGAATGCCCGTTCAAGTAATAGCCGTGGAAAATACCCATGGTAAGTGGAAGGTGATCATTAAGAAAGAGAAGGGCAAACACAACCATCAACTGTCGGATTATCACCGGTGGCATAGATCGAAACGGCGTTTACCGAGAAGGAATTCGGTATGATCAAAGAATTAAGTCATGCAAACATAAAGGGGAAACAGATACTCAACGCCATAAAGAAAGAAAATCCGAAAATTGCGCGGTTTGAGACAGTACAAATCAATGTGTTAAGTGAGAAATCTGTTTAAAATAATTGGTAACATTTTTTAGATTCACTATTGACGTAAATTTTATTTAATGCTCGCAGTGCAAAATGCCCAACGAAGATAAGAATGAATAAAATGGGCAACATGACAAAGATGCAATATTTTTTTCCTTGTTAAAGAATTTGGGATACCGGACGTGGTTTAGGCATATGGAGGGACAAACGTTCGGGCGATGTCATGTTTGCTCACCCGAAGGCGCAGAGCTGCCGACGTTATATCCGTATGTTTTGTGTATGGATTGTACGTATCGGACAAACAAATACGATATGCCTATGTTGGAGATCATTGGGATTACATCGACGGGCAAAAACTATCATGTAGCATTCGCCTTCTTAAAAATGAGAGGAAAGCAAGCTTCTTTTGGGCAATGACTCAGCGGATGATGTTTTATAGTCTGCGGCTCGATGTGATAGTTCGATCGAGAACCGGCTTTGATGAGTCCGTTGAGCATCATTTTCCCGAGTCAAAACATCTTTTATGTAGGCGACACATATCCAAGAACGTGGAAAAATATTTGGTACTGATGAAGAATAAAAAATTTACCAAAGCATTTAGTTCACGATGGCAAAGGATAGTGCACGCAAGATCGAGGATGAATATCAACTTATGTTGGCTCGATGGAAGAAAAATGGAAATGGATACCACTCGGATCGATTACGTGAAGAAGGAATGGTTGGAGCCGTATCGAGATCGATTTGTCCATGCTTGGACAAAAATTATGTGCATTTTGGAACTACTACTACCAACAGTACTAGTTTTAAATTTATCTTTAATTTAATGATTTAAATTTGTCCAATTTTACATTGATCTAATTTATTTTTATGTCATATCGTACAACGAGTTGAGAGTGCACATGGGATGTTAAAGAGTTGGTTAAAAACATCGTCAAACGGTTTGGATAGTTTAGTCTTGCAGATCCATGACTTGATCGAGCTCCAATTCAACGAGATCAAGACTACATTTGAACGGGCAAGGAACTTTGATTTGAAAGTAACAGATAGGTTATTGTTTTTAACTTGAGAGGTAAAGTATCGCACCATTGTATTGAACTGCTCATCGAAGAGGTTGACGTACGGGGTCGAAAAAGAAAATTGGTACCGATTCGAAAAATGTGGTTGTTCGTTCGAGACTAACACATGGCTTACCGTGTGCACATGAAATGAATGTGTTGGAGGCCGCTAATCTACCAATTGATCCCCACGGTATCCATGTCTTTTGGAGGACTTTACATATGGAGGAGAAAAATTTGATGAACCGGATGGAGGGAGCTACTCGTGGCGGATGAAGTGCTCAACAACCCGATGTATGACATAAAAAATGTGCCGAAAGAAAGTAGCATTATGCCGGCCGATTTCACGCCTACTTTCATTCTCATGCGGCGACAACAGTACATCTAAATATAATATGTAATTATGAACTTTTCTATATTGTGTAATGTTAAAATGATTAATTATGAACTTTTCTATATTGTGTAATGTTACAATGTTTAGGTACACCTATACATGAGCATCACAAAGGACGTCGAGGAAAACTCGACCAAAAGGGAGTTGTCCGACCGGGAGCACGTAGATCGGACATACTCCATGATTAGTGACCCAATGTCCATCTCCGGTCGAGGTCGAGGTAGAGGTCGAGGTCGAGGTCGATCTTCATCGATGCATAGTACGGGTAATTCATTTCCATTCGCAGATCAAGTACCATCCTTCATTCATGACTTCATTGATGATTATGTAAATGTAAAGGGAGATGGAAATTGTGGGTTCGAGTCATTGCCCTATTTCGGTATGGTTCGAGGAGCGGTGGCTTGATGTGAGACTCGAATTGCTACATGAGCTCGGGGAAAGCTGGAATTTTATGTACGAGTTTTGCGGGAGCATGTAGTAAATGCAGAAAATATAGACTTGAATGGTATCACTCTCCGACCCGAAGAGCATTATTTGGATCTCATGGACTTAGGACTTGTGATTGCGACCAAGTACCAAAAGATAGTCACATGTTGGTCACTTCAGAGTACGACATACTTACCACTAAAGTCTCGGGCCGAAGAAGGTGCACCGCCAAATGAACAGATAGACTTCGGTTTGGTTAATGGAAACCACTTCATTGCATTATATATGCCGGGTTCTCTCCAATGCCAAAGATTATACCCGGTTGGGAACTAATTTGTGATCCCAATATTGCACACCGGGCGAATTTTCCTTTTGGAGGCAACGGCTGACAATTTGAACAACATGCGTGTAAAAGAAAACATTTGTGTAATGTTATTAATTATGAACTTTTCTATATTGTGTAATGTTAAAGTAATTAGGCACTTTTCTATCAATTTGAAATGTCCAACAATTATAGAATGCAAAGTCGGAAAATGTTTATCATACATAAAGACGAAACCAAAATATCGTATCAAACATAAGTAAATAATACATATATTCGTCTGGTTAAAGTAAAATTAAACACCCTACATGTTCATCTACATCCATTCTCTAACTTTATTACACAAGTCATCAAGTGTCTCCCAAAAGACAACTTCGTCCGTTTCATCCCGCCTCTCGGGACTCAGAAGCTCCAGTTGGTGTCCAACCCAGCGCAGCCGCTGCAAGTGTTAATATTTAATAGTTACTCAAAATCAAATATAATATGTAATGATTGATAAAAAATGTCGATATAAAAAATTAATAGTTACTCACCGTAGATGCTTCGGGTATCTCGTGGGGATCAACTTCCCAAGAATCGGCACTCCTAGCTCGCGGCGAGACTCGAGGATGCGAATGCTCCGATACCAAGCCATGTAACCGTCGACCGCCTCATGTGGGTAACTCGCTACCGAGGACCCAATGGCGCTCAAATTGAGCGAAGAAGTCGCCATTCTTGCCATGCCCTCTTCATAAGCTCGTGCTTGCATTTGTACTTATGGGCATTCCGACCTCTATACACCACGAGATGGGACGTATATCGAGACGGTATGACTTGTGTATACCCAAACCGTCGTAGGCATCGATCGGGCATGTACGGCTCGGTAATATCCTTGGAATGAATTATGCCCGAGAAAAGACTAATTGGGACTTCAGCGGTCGGATTCACATGGAATGGGGTCCACGTCACCGTATTATAAAATAATTAAACATCATTAATAAAATATTCTATTAAATGCTTACGAAAATAAATAAAATACGTACCAAGTCGCAGATAATCGATCTAGTGCACGTCTATACTCTAGCGAGCATGCGCGACGTCCTTGGTGTCGCAGTGGGGCCCATCTCAACGAACACGGCAAGTTCGGCGTCCATCCTTGCCTCTGCTCGGTCTAAATGCGGGAAAGTACTCGTAGATCCAAGTCGAAAAAGTGCCAATTAAATGTGTTAAAAACAAGTGCCAATTAAATATGTTACCAAAAAATTACATAATTAAATTTCAATAATTAATTATACACACTGCAGAACGTCAAACACCACGCAATTTGGGCGGTATTCGCCTAGAAGCAATTCAGTGGCGGTATAAATATGCCAAGGTAGCTGCCCCACGCATAACCGTAAACGTCGGCTAAGCTCGCCAACAAGGGCAAATAATGCACGATCAATCGATTCGGGTCTTGTCCAAAAATAATGTTGCACCCGGCAACCACATGATATAACCCATCGCCCTATTTCTTGGACTAACTACTTACGGGCTTAGACGTTCCATCAACAAGTTGAACTTAACGCCGCTCGACTTCTCTTGGTGATCTCGGACATTGTCATTCCTAATAGGGACGGTGACCCTTGATTCCCGAGATTGATGTGTTCGGGATGACAATATTCCTGTCACGGGAATCAGTAGAATGTAATGCACATCGTGCGAGTGATAGACATCTCACCAAATGGCGGAAACCGTTTGTTTCCGGTGCCATCGCTCGCAGAAATCAAAGGCATGTTTAGGTCTTTGAAACATGCACGCCTCAAGTGTCCTAGCCCGCACTGTTAATAAGGTCGTTCGTCTGTCGGCACAATATCACCCATTTAGTAAGGCGATCGGCGGCATTATGACAAATCAACACTTGCCGCTCTGTTAAAAAAATATCACCCATTTAATAATTATCATTACCAATCTCATACAAAATATATTGATAACAATAATCAAAATTATGCGTGAAAATAATTTATTTTACCTCGCCATTCCATATTGCATGCGCAATATGGCCAAGAAAACCAATAAGCAGGCGTGGCGGGCCCCCGGATGTGAATCGAATAACATCCACTCATCATCATCGGTATCAACTCCTCGTCCCCGTCCACGACCACGCCCACGCCACGCCCACGACCTCGACCTCCTCGACCAATAGCAACATCCTCGTCGTCGTCGTCGTCGTCGTCATCGTCGTCATCATCATCATCATCGAGTCATCGTCGGTGTCTCCCATCTGCATCGATAGGTGCGATGCAAGCGCTGAAAATGCGAAGCACTCATCACACCCTTTCCCTTCCGGGCCTCATGCTCGACCCCGCGCGACTACTAGCGAAGGACCCGGCGAAGCAGTTGAGGTCCAATTACCTCTAATTCACGTTCACCGCCAAATCACTCTCGGCCATTGGCGAAGGACCACCAGCATGAAAGGATCCATGACCGGTCGAAAAGGCGGTGGAGTCCGCTCACAGTGACACTAGCCGGATGATGAACTATCGGTGGAGGCTGCGACTAGGCTGCGACTATCTGCCTCTTACTTGCTTTGGCTCGGGCGGATGCGGCTACTATGCGATCCTTCACCTCCCGCTATAAGCTCTGTCCGATTGGTCACCATCGCCATTGCCACCAACTCCCGACATCTAAAATTAACAATAACAAGTTAATAAGCTAACAAAATTTAATTAAAACAAAATTATAAAATACATAAATGACAATAACAATTAGCAGAATTATAAAATTTACGTAAAACAAAAATTTAATCAAACAACAAACATATATCAATTTATGTTTTATATAATCGATAAAAAAAAGTTATGTTTTTATTTATATTTAAATATAGCAATTTATGTTCTTATTTATGTTTAAATATAGCTAACAATTTAAAAGTTTAAATTTATGTTTAAATAATCAATAATGTAATATAGCAATATATGTTTTTTTATGTTTTAAATTTATGTTTTATAAAGTTTAATCTAACAAAAATATAGCAATTTTAAAAGTTAAAATAATAAAGCAATTTAATCTAACAAAAATATAGGAACATCATTATTATTTCAAAAAAAAAAAAAAAAAAAAAAAAAAAGAGCTGGTTATATTTAAATATAGCCGGTCCGGCCTTATTCAAATATAGCGGCCGGCCCAAATGCATTATAGCGGCCCGGTTGTCCTTGTATATAGGCCGGTTGTTTGTTGGCATAGCCGGTCAGGCCCCTAAAAATGCGTTTTTTTTTTTTTTTTTTCATTTAGTTCAAACATTAACATTTAATAAAAGATTACAAAAATTATAAAGAAACGTACCTTTTTCTTTGAGTAAATGTTGAAGGAATATAGGCTTTTTGTTAGAAAAGTGGAGAGAATGAGAGAAAGTGAGAAAGTGAGAGAAAAAGTGAAGAGAGAATGAATTTAAGTTAAAATGAGAAGTGGGGAGGGGGTGTTTGTTAGTTTTGTTTTTTAAAATTTTTTTAGTTTAAGGGTAACTTGGTAATTTTAACATGAAGGGTGCGTCGTTTAGCACAAATGGGTGCGTTGTTTAGCATTCCCCTTTTTTTTTAATATAAGAGATAAAGTGATAATTACAAAATAAAAAATTTATGAATTACATAAAAGACCACAAATTCGTGTCAATTTCTTTATCAAGCACATCAACTACGAGAATTCCTTGGAGAGCTGCATCTCGTGAAAGCGAGAAATGTTTTCTTGTTCTTTGGCATCGATCACATGATGTGACAAATTTTGTATCCCTGAAAAGAGATAAACCATTAGAACTCTGATCGCAAAACTCTAAAAGTTGTCTGAGATCCACCGAAATGGGCACCATATGGGCACGTGAGTAGCAATGGATTAACACATCTGTTTGTCCTTTTGAGGTAACACGTCTCGTAACAATTTCATTCTCAACTTGAATAAATAAGGCTCCTCCCCAACCTACATCTCCTCCTCTGTTCCTCCTGAAAAAGAATGCGTGTTTGACTCGACACGCAAATTTAAAAAAAAAAAGAAGCTAATTGACTCTATTATAAATTTAGGATGTTGTGTGTGTTTTCAAAAATGAACATGTGAGAGTGGGGTCATTAAATATAGTAGAAATCATATCAATGATAAAATGAAAAAAGTAACATTTAGAAAAAGAAAACTGAAAAGGCCTAAAAATAAATGGACTCTGTTTTAGGAATGGATTGAGTACTTCAGATCATAGAGAAGGACAATTGTAGGGGAAGAACTTTGCTCACAATGTAATTGACTGTAGGGCCACTTAAGGCAATTAACAAAGGCTAGAGGGGGTGAATAGTCTTTTAAAAACCTTTTATAAAGTTTTAAAGTCTATAAAACTTTGGTATCGAAAAAATAGATTTTATGAACTCACTCAGCTAAACGAAGAGAGTGATAATATGATTGAAGTAATGAGACTAAAGCTGACTGAAGCTTTAAGTAATAAGATTCTTAAGGCTTTGGTCAATTTGATCAAAAACACGAAATGTTAGGTCCAAGGTTGCTCTATATAGGCTAGAAGGGGGGGTTGAATAGCCTATGTCCAATTTTTGAAATTGATTCAAAAATCTTACTTCACTAGGGTTTTATAAATTTTGCAGGCGGAAGACTTGTGAAGCACAGGACAAGTTGAGAATGGCTGATCTTGGCAGGACAAGATCAGCAGTTCTTAACAGATTGGAAATCTGGAAATTTAAAGCAACACAATCAAATCACAATCATACACAAATAGACAGAATATTTAATATGGTTCACACTTATAAATAAGTGCTACGTCCACAACCAAAGTGGTCAACTTTGGATTTGAAAAATCGTGTACTAAATTTTTTCACTAGATATTTTACAAACTAAATCTCTAATGGATTGTGTACAAAAATTTTGTTGACCAAGTGTTTGTGTGGGAGAATTGATATCAATAAGATACAATTCTCGTGAGCTATGAAAAGCTAGGTGTTTGCAATCAATGAAGAGCTTTAATGGGTGATCGTCTTAGAGAGAAGCTCTTCAAAGAAGGAAGTACGAATAGGACGTTTAAGCTTTAATGCACTTGAAGAGGATGAAGAAGATTCAGAGTTGTAGTTGTTGAAGTGTTAAATGCAGCAATGGATTCTCCTTTTATATGCAGGAGGAAGCTTGGAGCCGTTGGTGGTCTTCTAATTTGAATTTAAGAGCAATTAATGCTCTAATCAGTTGTTGACTCGATATAGGCTCTGCTTGCGATGTTTCCGACACTTTGCTAAAAATAGGCGGTGCATGCTTGCGGGAGGAATGTCCTTTTCGAGAGTATGCTAAGAATGGAAACCTTCATTGAATGCGTTTTGCAGGTTAACGTTGCATCGAAGTCAATGAAGTCCACAAATTAAGACATGTCTTAGGCAGTTCTCTTATCGGACGTTCTTAAGGTTCTTCAACATTCTTGATGAAGCTTGGCCGATATGAGCTTGTCCGATATTCAAACGAAAGCTGCGATGCATTGTTTGCCTATTGTGCGAAGGACGTCCGATGTCCTATAGGCTATCTTCTTCAAGGCTACTTACAATAAGCAATCCTAGGCTATTCAAGCTATGCCTAAGTACAAGTTGCCACTCTAACGGACACGCAGGCCCATTAGTCACCTTGTCTTAGACTTAGGTTATGGATTCAAGCAAATCTAGGCTAAGATGCAACAATCTCCTCCTATTTGCTTGAGTCCATGACCCTACGAATACAATATCGGTGACCATGTTCAAGTCTAGTAATAACATGCTTGTAAGATTGATATATTAAATAAGCATGCCCTAGATGAACTTACATAAAGGTCATTGTATTCAAGAATTACAAAGTGTTTACAAACAGGAAATTAAGCATCAGACACTTGTAATGGCTGAATTTAAAGACATGCGAAGAGCGAGAATAGGCAATATAGGACATGTCTTTAAACCGGTGGTTTAAATTTCATGCAATCACATAATAAAGTTCATAATAAACATGAAAGTTTTAAAAACATAGACATTGTTAATTAAACAAGTTGTTTAATTACAAAGTTTAGCAAAAGATTATACAAAATATTATCGGTGGTTCGAAGATGACCGAGATGATGCACGACCTTTGCCTTTGCCGATGAAGATTGCCCATATGCTCTTGATGCCCATTTAGAGTCAACAGCACCTTAAGTCTTGCAATTTCTTCGTTTCTTCTTGCTAGCTCTTCTTTAGTGTCGCAATTCGGAGGAGAGCTCTTTGTTCTTACTTGAGCGAGCATTATGCTCAATGAGCTTGGTGCGATCATTGTTGAGTCGGCCATCTCCTCCTTCATGGACGCAAGCGAGGCATCAATAAAGCCGAGGCGGTGCTCAGTAGTTTTGCGCTCTTTGCGATAGTAAGCCAAGTGCTTGGTCGTGAGATTACGCGTCGCTCGCACGGAGGAATGAACAGAGCGATTTGCCTGGCGTTGGGAGTGAAGCACAAGCTTGTAGCCAGCTTCAACCATGTCGACGACCTGCATCATCTTAGTGGCGAGGTTGTCCCAGTTGGTTTCGAAGATGGCAGATGTCTTGGAGGAAGAGGCGGAGATCGGCGGCAAGGGCGGCTTGGGGCAGAGATGGATCGTGGCGAGCATCAGCGGCCTTTGCACCCTTTGAAATTTCCATCACTTGAGTCATGCAGTCAGCCTGCACATGGGTGATGTGAGACTGATCTGCAGATAGTTGGTGCAGGGCCTTGGTCAGGTCAACGGAGATGACCTCAAAATCTTTCAAAAATTTATGTACAGCCTCAGCAGGATAGGTATCAGACGAGTCAGGATGACTCGCTGGAAGAGATGATGGGCCTGCTGAGGGGGAAGGATGGCTGGTGGCTTGGGTAGGTGAGGGTGGAGGATGGCTGGTTGGAGACAGGGATTGGCTAGAGGATGAGGGAGAATGGATGGTGGAGGAAATATCAATAGAGGGGAGGAAGGCTAGGGAAGACGCGAGGAACAGGAAGAGCCTTTCTATGTAGATGACATAGGAAAGGGGTGAATGAAGAAGGGAGGAGGAGAAAGAAAGGAGAAAGACTAGGAGAAAGGAAGAGAATAGGGATGAGAGGGTTGAAGCCAAGGTAAGTGGTGACTACATCAATGAAGGTGTAGACCACGGGGTGAAGAAGGATGGAAGGATGGCGGATAATGGTGAAGGCGGGGGTTTAGGCGAGAGAGAGGAAGGGGAGATGTCCGATTTGGTTGGAAGGGGAAGGCCTAGGTCCTTATGGATTGCAACCCATTGGTTGAAGATCATAAGATCTTGAACCGGAGTTGTGGGAGAAAAAGAGTTGGGACCGGGCGGGAGGAAGAGGGTCATAGTAGGCACCCCATTGAAAGATGATTTCACTGCGGACATAGGGCGACAGGAATTCTCTTGGGGTAGTCAAGGGTGGCTAAGAAAGGGTCGTGTCGGCATGGTTGGGTTTAGGCTGCTGTCTCTGAAGGACAGCAGAGCCTGCACCTCAGGGTGTAGGTGGTTATAGGGATTGGTTTTTAGGCGTTTGGGAGTAGGCAGGTCAGAAGAGGGAGAGATAGGTCGTTTGGAGGATGGTGGTTGAGAGGTGGTGGCAGGTGAGATGTATGGCTCTTGTGTGGTGGTTGTTTGGATGGGAGCAGATGGAGGAGGTGAGGAAGCAGGTGAGGAGGTAGTGGTAGTAGGCAGAGGTGGTGAAGGTGGTGAAGGTGGAGAAGGTGGAGAAGGTGGAGGAGAAGTGGTTGCATCGGCAGTTCCCACAAAATGTACCCTCTTCTTTGCACTCTTTTTAAAACGTTTGCCATGCTTGGACTTGGTAGGAGTAGAGGAGGCAGAAGTTGGTGATTGAGATGTTGTGGTGGGAGCTTGGTGGAGGAATAGCCGATGGAGAAGCGGTGGTGTGGAGACGGCCGGTGCGGAGTGGTGTGGAGAGACCTTAGGAAGGCCAAATGATTCGTCTGTGGGTAGGAGGGTTTGTTTGGTTTTGGGTTTGGAGGAAGGGAGGTAGGTTTAGAGGGTTTGGAGAGGTCGGTGGTTGGAAGGTTGATGGGTCCTTCTCAACGCCTTTGAGCGGCGGGTTTCTGGTGTTTGAGTTTTGGGGTGAGAGAGGGAGAGTGTTTAGGCTTTTGGTAGGAGGCTCAGCGGGCTCATATGGGTCATGGTCCAGCTGCGAGGTCAAAATGTTCGGCTCGGCCCAATGGGTGTAGGCTCCTCCTCCTCATTGGTAACCCGGCGGTGTAGGTGACCTTCCTCTTACCCTTCGGCTTGGGTAGAGGGGCCACCGTGCGCAGCAGGTGCGGCAGCAGTGCGCGGCAGAGCCGTAGCGATAGCGGCAGCAGCAGCCTCGGCCGCGTTGGTTGTCCTTTGGCCATATCATCCGATAGCGGGTGATGTTGTTGGCCGTGAAGACGTAGGTGTTGGACACCTTGATGAGGTCGTCGTAGCGACCAGCTCATCAATCTCCTCATAACGTCGGAGGATGACATTAATAACCTTACAAAGGGCCTCTTCATGGAAGGGTGAGCTTGGACTTGCAACACTGGGGAAGCATTGAAAAGATGATCTTTGCCCGGTTGAGTTGCTTGCGAAGGACCACAGCCTTGGTCCACATCAGCTGTTGGGAGGTGAAGATGTCCCTCGAGCCATTTTTGAATAAGATGCTCTTGTCGAGCAGATGGCTGATATGATAGGGGTTTTCTGGGAAGAGGTTCCTGGACATCTCGGAGAACCTCTGGTTGGGCGGACCCCTCATCATTTCCCAAGCAAGTGCCGATTCGGCATCGGTCAAGTCCAATTTGCCTTCAACAGCGGTCAAGGATTTCTCCAACATCCTTGTAGGTCAACTTGATGTAGTGGCCTCGATGTAGCCCTTGATATAGCTTAAGTTGGCGGCTCGAGGCATTAGGCTGGAGGAGGCGAATCATCCTTGTATAGAATTCCTCAGCTAGATAGTTGCTGTAGTGGGTGTCGTTGAGTTGGAACAGGGGGAGAAGGCCACACTCAGCCAAATCTTTTAGAAGGGCATCACTAGCAGATGTGCAAATGATGGAGTCTCGGTCTATGGTCATCCCAGGGTGATAACTTGACACAGGAAGGATCCTGATGGGAGCTCGGCGGCAATGCGGCCCTGGTTGGCTTTGCGAGGCGGAAGATGAAGTGGTGGCGGCAGCCTTTGAGGATTTAGACTTTCCCTACATGATCGGAGATGTGAGAACACATATATAGAAATCGCGAGATATGCAAGAATCACAGATAATCAAGAAATCGCGAGATATTAACATAAACAAGTACTGTTCGATCAAAACCCAAAATATAGACAAATTGAACCAAAATATAAGAACAGTTCATCCGGGTTTTCAAATATCTACGAGTTTGTCGATTCAAGCAAACAAGCGATATAAACGAAAACATAGTACCACGAATCTCTTACAACACATTTTACACAACGAAGCATGATTCAAGCAACAATCGCAATAGCACGTTCATCAATGGTGGACGTTTTTAAACCTTAAATTAGGTCAAAACAAGATCCTAAACCTGGATTTAAATGACTCAAGAAGGTGTAGAAATCCTTACCATTGATGATTTTAAGTATAGAGACTTGAGATTTTGGAGGTTTGAGACGATTTGAGTGGATTACGATTGGAAGCTTGAGAGGTTTTGAAAGTTGAAAATGGCGGTTGTTGAGAGTTGTGAAGAGTTCTGTACATTTTACCCTTTTATACCTCGACAGGCCACTAAATGGAATTTGATAAAATTTGAAGTCCGCATTTATTACGATGAGTCACGTACGTATGGCGCCCTTAAGTCTTCCTATATTATCGAGTCGCCTATTTTATCGAAGCCGATGTGGAGATAGACACTTACCCAAGGTTGTCTATTTACTCGCAGAGTTGAGATCGGCGATCACATAGCGGTTTAATAACAGCGGTTTATGAAATAACTTAAAGAATTTAGCTAGAAAGGATTAAGGATTGAGGTCAAGCATACCAAGCTCTCCTCTTAAATAAGCAAACCTGGTTGAATCAAGTGGTTTTGTGAAGATGTCGCTACACGATTCTCTGTAGGCACATATTGCATGCTAATGTTACCTTTTTCAACATGATCTTTAAGAAAGTGATATCTCACATCAATGTGCTTTGTTTTGGAGTGCATGACAGATTTTGAGAAGAGATTGCTGATGTGTTGTCACACATTATAGGACAATCATCGGTTTTGATCTCATAGTCAACTAGTTCTTTGTTTGATCCACAGCGGTTGTGGCAGCGGCTACCGGCGGCTATGTATTACGCTTGATTGTTGAAGTTGAAACAGAGGTTTGCTTCTTCTTGGCCCATGAGACAAGTCTATTTCCTAAGAATTGACATGTCCCACTTGTGCTTTTCTGTCAACTTTACATGCAGCAAAATCAGCATCGAATAGCCTATAAGATTAAAAGATGAATCTCTAGGATACCGATTCCCAAATTGGGAGTATCTATCGGATATCGATGATTCTTTTTTGCTTGTAGGTGAGACTCCTTTGGATCGCTTGAAACCTAGCACAAACACAAACAGCAAACATGATATCGGGCCTACTAGCGCTAAGTATAAAAGTGAACCAATCATGCCTCAGAGAGTCATGTCCACTTTCTTGCCCTTCTCATCTTTGTCAAGATGGCGGTTAGTAGCCATAGGAGTCTTGAAGGTTTGCATTCTCAAGACCAAATTTCTTGATGACATCCTTTGCATATTTGGCTTGATTGATGAAGATACCATTTGAACTTTGTTGAATTTGAAGACCAAGGAAAAAGTTGAGCTCTCCCATCATGCTCATCTCAAATTTACTCTGCATAAGCTTTTCAAACCTTTTGCAAAGATTTTCATTAGTAGAACCAAATATAATATCATCAACATATATTTGAACAAGTAAGGAATGACCTTTATGCTTCATAATGAAAAGAGTAGTGTCAATTTGACCTCTTACAAAGCCTTGAGATATCAAGAACTTTGAAAGGGTCTCATACCAGGCTCTTGGAGCTTGTTTAAGTCCATAAAGGGCTTTCCTCGGCTTGTAGACATCTTCTCTCCTTGAGCAGTCTATGAACCCGGTGGTTGCTCAACATAGACTTCTTCTTGAAGTTCTCCATTCGAAATGCACTCTTTACATCCATTTGATAAACTTTGAAGTCCTTGTAAGAGGCATAGGCCAAGAATAATCGATAGCCTCTAATCTTGCAACAGAGCAAATGTCTCATCATAGTCAATACCCTCCTCTCGTATCCTTGGGCTACCGTCTTGCCTTGTTTCTTGTAATATTGCCGTTTTCATCCATTTTGTTTCGAAAACCCACTTTGTGCCAATAGCGCTTGTCCTTTAGGCCTAGGGACTAGTGACCGGACTTGGCATCTGTCAAATTGGTTTAGCTCTTCTTGCATAGCTTCCACCCGACTTGGATCTTCCAGAGCTTCATCAATCTTTTTGGGTTCAATGTTAGATACAAATGCAGTAGAATACATGCATTCGTTTCTTGAAGCTTGTCTAGTTTGAACACCAGCATTAAGATCTCCAATGATTTGAGTGATAGGATGATCTTTTACTTCCCTAACTTCTGCAGGTTGAACTTGTCCTATTGTATCGGCAGAGTTGGATTCTTGAGAAGTAGAAGTAATTGAAGCTTGGTTTTCTAAAGGATAGGTTAATTCCAAGGTAGGTTGTATGACTTCTGGAGTGGAAGGCAAAGGAGATTCAGGGTTTTCAGAGTGTTCATTTGTTGGTTCATTTGAGGATTCTAGCAGGTTGACTCTTGGAAGATCTTGTGAAGAAGGAGGATCAGCAGATCTGGGACTTGGCGTTACACTGTCTCATATTCATCGAATCATTAGTAACCTTAGGAGCCAAATGTGGCCCAATGAAATCAAATTCATCAAAAGAAACATGTACAGATTCAACAACTTTAAGTGAAGTTTTATTATAAACTCTGTATGCTTTTGAAAACTTGGCATATCCCAGAAAAATTCCTTCATCACTTTTGGATTCAAACTTACCTCTATGTTCTCTACCATTGTAAAGAACATAGCATTTACAACCAAATATTTTAAAGAATCCAATGTTGGGAGCTCTGCCTCTCCATATTTCATATGGAGTTTTGTTATGAAATTTATTTATGATGGACCTGTTTTGTGTGAAGCGGCGGTGTTTCACTACGCCCAAATACATAGGCGGTTTGGCTTCGGCAATCATTGTCTTTCTGCTTCAATGAGAGTTCGTTCTTCCTTTCAGCAACTCCATTTTGTTGAGGTGTGCCAAGCAGAGAAATTGTGACCAATTCCATGGTCATCACAATATTTGGCTACACCATTGTTCTTGAACTCTGTTCCATTGTCGATCGACATCGAGATATCATCCGGCTACGAGTTTGTAGAAGAGTTCGATAATGATGTCATATGCTTCATCTTTGGAGGACATCATTTCTACCCAAGTAAATCTTGAGTAATCATCAACTACTACCGAGTATACTTGCGCCACCAAGACTTGTAGTAGTTACAGTCCAAACAGATCCATGTGCAAGAGCGTAGAGTGCAGTTGTTGATAGGCAAGGCTTGCTTTTGAAAGAAGATTTATGTAGTTTGCCCGGTTGACATGCTCTGCGAGGCGTGTGATTCGGTGATATTTTAGGCAAACCGACAACTAGATTGTCTTTTGATAGCTTCTCCAGGTATTTGAAATTGAGATGACTAAGCCTTTTGTGCCACAACCATTGTTGTCGGTTGATGACCTAGCAACCAAGCAAAGATTTGATTTTCTTCCAACGGCATTTAGGTCAACGGCATAGACATTCCCTTTCGAATCTGTCGGGATAGTTGAACATGTCTCATTGTCCTTTATGAGACATTGACTAGAGGAAAAGCGACATGTTAGCCCTTTATCACGAATTGTGATATGCTTAGCGGTGTGCTTTAAACCTTCAACTAGAGAGACTTTGTTGATGGAGAGATTGCCTCGATTATACTTCCATAACCAATGGTCTTCCCTTTTGAGTTATCTCCAAATATGGCGAGGGACCTTTTGCTTCAACAATGCTTGAAAGAAGATTTGGATCACCGGTCATATGCTTTGAGCATCCTTGTCTAGATACCATAGATCTTTTTCTTCTTCATTGTGACCATGAAGCATTCTGAAATATAGACATTTAAGAATATGGTCCCCTTTTATTTTTGGGTCCTCAAGGTTAGCAACCTTTTGGGATCCACACTTGTTTAACCTTTGGAGGAGTAAATCCTCTAGATTTAGGTGTGAATCTCGAAGGCATTCATGAATCTCATGACCATGGCATTTGAAAGAGCATTTGTGAAATCCTTCAACATGAGTAATGATTTCTTTTTGAGGCTTCTTAATATCAGCAGTCTTTGGAATGATCTTTCTGCTGATAATTGGCCTATAGGACTTAGGCTGATAATGCCTTTTCTTGTTGATGTTAGGTTTACCATAGATAGACCTCTTATCAAAAGATTTTGTATTCTGAGCACATGTCCTTTAAACCTTTTATCTGCAGAATTCACTTCTTTTACCCTTTTATAGGCAGTGTTGGAATCAGCAGTCTTGCCTTTGACAAATTTAATAGGTTTGAGCTGAGAATTCCTAGACTTGCTATTAGTCATCCCTGTTTTCTTAGGGTGACTAATGGCAGTTTTAGTTGCTCGAGACTCACTATTAGCAGAGTCATTCTTTGGCGGTGCTTTCTTTTGGACTTGTCTTTTGTGTCCTTGGGATAAACAAAAGGAACTTTGTTAAAGCCAAGTCCTTGTCTTTTGGGAGACTGCTGGTCATAAGAAACTTCTACAGCCAATTCTTCAGCAATTGCTTCAGATGTCTCATCCTTTTGAGAACTAGAAGAACTACCTACTTTGAACTCACTTTGGAAACCAATGCCGGTTTGTCATCTAAAGTTTTACGGTTTGAGAGAATGGCATCAAAGTTTCCTTTAGAGTTATTCCAAGTATTGACAACCTTTTGAAGGTCATCTTTCTCAGAATTTATCTTCTTGATGTGTTCAAGTAGGAAATCCACTTTTTCGGTCAAAGCTTTGTTCTCTTTTTGCAATTTGATACTTTCAGCTTGCTGTCTATCAAGATCTTTGATCTTAGACATCAAGGTTGATTTCTCAGAGACAGCTAGTTCATGCTTCTTGGCTAATTTCACATAGGCAGCTTTGAATTTTGAAAATTCTTCCAGCATGTCTTTATTAGCTTTGATGAGCTCTCCCTTTGAAGGTTCATTAAGCTCATCATCATCATCACTGTCATCTTGTTGAAATGGTAATGACCTCACTGAATCATGTGGTGACTCCCGGCCATAAGGCATATGTTGGCTTCTTCGGCAAAGTCACAAGAGTCATCCTCATCGGTGTCGGTGTCACACCATGTAGGCGGTGCTTTCATCAATGTCTTCAGCCACCATCCCTTTTTGTTTTTGAAATTTCGTTTCGGGACGTTTCTTATAAAATTCATATTTTGGCTTAGGACATTTAGAGGCAAAATGGCCTGGTTTCCTACAGTTAAAACAAACTAGCTCATTATCCTTTTGATGGTCTGCTGATTTATAAGGAGCAGAATGTTTTGGTTGAGCAGTTGTTTTATAAGGAACGGCATTTGTGAGAAGACGCCTATGTGATGATGGTTTATTAAACCTTTTGAAACGTTGATATTTCTTTACAAACATAGCAAAGGCTTCGTCGAAAGAATATCATCATCTTCATTGGAAGTAGAAGGTGTTTCATCGGGTTTTGAACAGGAAGGTTCGATAGACATGGTGGTAAGGACAAGTTTTTAAAACTCTTTTCCATTTCTTGAGCTTGTTGGATCTCAAGCTCATAAACGAAAGACTAGCATAAAGGTTTCTAAGAGTCAATTTGTTTAAATCTTTTGACTCTTTCATGGCAGTGATCTTAACATGCCATAGACTGCCTAGTGCATTTAGAAATCTCATGTTTATTTCTTTCTTTTCATACTTCTTTCCTAATGAATAGCAAGAGTTGACTACCTCATAGAATCTGTCATAGGCACTTCGCGAGAGACTCTTTGGGATCCTTTTGAAGGAGTCAAACTTCGGATGTAGGTATATAATTTGTTGTTCTTTGTCTCGCCATCACCTTCAAGATATTCAAGGATGGCTTCCCACATCTCCTTTCTTTGTGTCCAAGTTGATGATCTGGCGATAGGTGCTTATATCAACACGGTGGTAATGATGTTGATGGCCTTTCCATCGAGCATCATTCTTTCGTCTTCATCATCCCACTCTTCTTCGGCTTTGGTACTTGGTGCGCGGTTGGATCTACCGCGGCGGTGTATTAGGCTTCATTGGAATTACGGGTCCATCGTGACACATTTCCACAAACGTTTGTCAATTGAATTCATATGTCTTTTGACTTTATCTTTCCAGATGTCAAAGTGAACTTCATCCAAGACAGGACAATGGTTCACGTTTGATGTTTCCAACATTTGGTGAGCAGCCATGATCTTTAATCTCTCAAGAGGTTAATCTTGGAAAAACTAGTTTTCAAAGAGTTAAGCTCTGATACCAATTGTTAGGTCCAAGGTTGCTCTATATAGGCTAGAAGGGGGTTGAATAGCCTATGTCCAATTTTTGAAATTGATTCAAAAATCTTACTTCACTAGGGTTTTATAAATTTTGCAGGCGGAAGACTTGTGAAGCACGGGACAAGTTGAGAATGGGCGATCTTGGCGGGACAAGATCGCAGTTCTTAACAGATTGGAAATCTGGAAATTTAAAGCAACACAATCAAATCACAATCACACACAAATAGACAGAATATTTAATATGGTTCACACTTATAAATAAGTGCTACGTCCACAACCAAAGTGGTCAACTTTGGATTTGAAAATCGTGTACTAAGTTTTTCACTAGATATTTTACAAACTAAATCTCTAATGGATTGTGTACAAAAATTTTGTTGACCAAGTGTTTGTGTGGGAGAATTGATATCAATAAGATACAATTCTCGTGAGCTATGAAAAGCTAGGTGTTTGCAATCAATGAAGAGCTTTAATGGACTGATCGTCTTAGAGAAGCTCTTCAAAGAAGGAAGTACGAATAGGACGTTTAAGCTTTAATGCACTTGAAGAGGATGAAGAAGATTCGAGTTGTAGTTGTTCAAGTGTTAAATGCAGCAATGGATTCTCCTTTTATATGCGGGAGGAAGCTAGGAGCCGTTGGTGGTCTTCTAATTTGAATTTAAGAGCAATTAATGCTCTAATCGGTTGTTGACTCGATAGGCGTCTGCGGCTCGCGATCTGTTTCGACACTTTGCTAAAAATAGGCGGTGTGCTTGCGGGAGGAATGTCCTTTTCGAGTATGCTAAGAATGGAAACCTTCATTGAATGCGTTTTGCAGGTTAACGTTGCATCGAAGTCAATGAAGTCCACAAATTAGGACATGTCTTAGGCGGTTCTCTTATCGGACGTTCTTAAGGTTCTTCAACATTGCGATGAAGCTTGGCCGATATGAGCTTGTCCGATATTCAAACGAAAGCTGCGATGCTTTGTTTGCCTATTGTGCGAAGGGCGTCCGATGTCCTATAGGCTATCTTCTTCAAGGCTACTTACAATAAGCAATCCTAGGCTATTCAAGCTATGTCTAAGTACAAGTTGCCACTCTAACAGACACGCAGGCCCATTAGTCACCTTGTCTTAGACTTTGGTTATGGATTCAAGCAAATCTAGGCTAAGATGCAACACGAAACAATAATGAACACAGGATGTAGAGTGGTTCACAGTATGAAAACTACGTCCACTACCAAATTGGTCAAACTTAGATTTTTGAAGTGCCCTAATATATTAGTAATCCTAAGTGATCACTAATGGATCAGTGTACAACAAGGATCTGTGAAATATGGAGATTGAGTGTTACAAGGAACAAATCAATCTCCTGTGTTACAATCAATGGTCTCTTAAAAACTAAGTAGTTGGGAGAGATTCAAACAGTGATTGAACTAAGAGTAAATACAAAAAATAAGAAATAGCAATAAATAATCTAAGTATTTTTCTCTTGAATGAATCTTTAGAATTCTTGAGAGTATTGAATGCTTAGAATTTCTTTTCAACTTCAAAATTTTTTTTTCCTCAGTGCTCCTTCGGCTTTAAATACTCAGAGATGGAGAAGTTGTCGTTGGACACAATGGATAAAAGTTGACGTTGCAATAAATGTTCGGATGAAAAACAGGTCAAACGAGGTGAACAACTCTTTCTTGAGCTTCGCGTTATCTCAGAAGAGGTGGGTTGCAACCTGTCATTTCATTCTGAAATAAAACAAAAGAGTACGTTTTGAAAAAAGGCATAGGTCCTGACACATATTTAAAATAACTAAGGTAGCTTATCATGGATGCTTCCGTTTACGGATCAGTAGCTCTTAAAAAGATAAGAAAAGAACATAATCAGCTTGACTGATTTTATAATAGTAGATTAGTCATCAGCCATCTTAGGATGGCTGAACAAGTGATCAGTCAAACAGTAGACGAACTTGACTGAATACAAAGTAATTTCAAAATTACTTAGAATGGTTTTAAGTAAATTATTGGAAGGATCAACAAACTCCTCATATTTGCTTAAAGTCATTCACATTAAAGCAGAAGTAAAGATAAAGCAAATAATACGTAAGTCTGCAGTGATAGAAAGATGTTACCTCAGATGTATGTTTTTATAACGCCCTGCAGATAATGTAGTTTGGCAGAGAACAAAAACATATATACAGGATAACTTATATATAGGATAAACAATGACTGAAATTTAAAAAATTAGAACAAGAAAGAGAATTAGTCACTGAGTTCCATGTGATCAGTCCCGGCGGACGTAGAAGAAGAAGGATCATAGTTGTCAGCTGGAGGAATATTCAACTGCTTCTTTAGCTCAACATTTTTTGTTTAAGAGCCTTGATGATCTCCTTCTGCGTTGTCTCCTCCTGAAAGGCTTTAAGCAGAGCCTCTTCAGAGTTCCTAATGTTATCAGCAACCTCTCGTTTAGTAGCAGTGATTTGCTCCCAATCATCAGTATCATGAGCTTTTGGGTGTCCCGCCATAATAGCGCTGCGGACTTCACTATATACTTCTCAACAAATATCTAGAATAGTTAACCGCAACTGATGTCGAAGTTCATCATGAGATCGAACTAAGGAACGAAGAGAGATATTCATCTGTATCTACTGATACTTGAGCGTATCCAGTTCACCCATAGGACTGAATAGAGACGTTATGGAGCTATTCAGTATGGTGAAGGTCTCAGCAAGTCTAAGATGTGCATCCCTAAGTTCATTGAAGCCTGCAAAAGACATAGAGGGTGTTGAGGTAGAAGGACCAACAGTATTTGCCTCGGTAGAAGGTTGGTCAGCAACAGCTTCAGAAGTTGCATCAGCAGGGGTACCTTTAGTTCTCTGTTTAACGTTGAATTCAGCATCTGTAGAAGATGGTCCATACTTGTCAGTAGCAATAGTAGTCTCTTCATTTTCTTCCTCAACCTCTTCAACAAATGTGATTTTTTTGTTTTGCCTCTTATGAGGGTTACGAAGGATCTTATTAACAAGAGCATCTTTCCTTTGCCATTTCAGAACAATGGAAGGAAGAGGGGCAATATCAACTTCTATTCCCTCAACATTTTCAGCACTAGCTAGGAGCTCATAAAAAGTAAACAAATCTTCTCCAGGTAACGATACAGTCACTTCTGATGGCATTGGAGCAGATGAGGACAAAAGAGGACATGTTAAAATTTGGGGAAGTATTGGTTCAGCAGATTGGAGGTAAGTATCAGTCGGCTGGATAGTTGAGTTATCAGCTGGCTGATAGGTTGGTGTTTGGGAAGAATGTATCGAAAGGAGAGATAGAATTGCAGGAGCAAAGGTGACGGAGATAGGAGTTAAAGAGTAAGTTTGATAAATAGGATCGGTATCCATATCAGTTTCAATACTGTTATCCTCATTGTCACCTTCATTTACATCAATAGCAACCCTTTCAAGAGAGTAAAGTTCCTTCTCAACAGTAGGAGAGGGTTCAGTTGAAGTCTCAATACCTACTTCTTCATCATCATCATCATTCAGTCCTAGTTCAGTAAGGACTCTATTGATGGCATCATTCACTGAATCAGCTCTTGACATAGTTTCAGCTTGGGCCACAGCTTCAGCATGTTCAACAGATGTCTGTTTATCAGCTGGAGAACTAACATGGTCAATATCTGTCACACCCCTATTTGAGCTCCTGCGTGGAACCCAAATGTAGACGTGAAACACATACATCACAATTAACATGCACCTGTATAAGTGAGCTAGACCAGCTCGACACAAACACAAGATAAATAAACGGCCACAACCTGTCGTTATCACAATAGTACGGAGCTACAAGAGCTCACAAAACACAACTATAAACAATAACCTCAACGAGCTAACGAGCTCGGAGTCAACGAAAGAAACAAAATCACACAGGCAATATGTCATATATACAATGCCACGACACCACGTGTCAGCACAAAAGGAAGTAACGAGTAACAATATACACATCATGTTACTACTACCTAAAATAGAGTTTACATAACTCTATCATCCATCGTCCTCACCGAGTACCTATATACAACGAGCAAAAGTAACTACCCCAAAAGTTTACCACGTGCACCCACGTACTATACCGGCCTCAATGATCAGAACCTCCCAGGTTCCTGCGATCTAAGGAAAAACAAAAGAAAAGGATAGGGTAAGTCAAGGACTCAGTAAGTTACTACCATGCAACTACATGACATGCTGGCATGTTGAGCTGTATAACAGTAAATCATACTGTATAGTAAACAATAATAGCATGCTTCTGTATCACCGTAACACATATTCAAATATATAAGAACAACTGGATAAACACCTTTAAAAGGATACGGTGTCGAGGCACACCTCCGACAACATCAAACCTTATCACCTCTTCTGTAATATCAATAACTAAATACTATCTCTTTAGTAGTGTGCGTGCGAATGACAATCGTTTCTCGAGTCCCGTACGACCTAGGTTTACGATGTCGGGCAAACACTTCAGCTAGCAAGAAGTGTGCCTCCCCTACTAGGGCTAACAGTGGGGCGTAGGCTGAGCATATGAACCAACCACAGTTAACACTAGCCCCTTCCCTGGTAAGTCATCGGTGGTCCATACACCCCCTGAACTGGTTTACCAGCTTGTTACGACTTATTGAACATTGACACTTGTCACAATATTATTTTACAACTAACTGGTTCACAAGTATCAACTACTGATTTACACGTAATTGTCACTAAATTGGGTAAACCCATAACTGGCTCGCAATTACATATTAAACACGTTATCACATTTAGCGTATTTCGATAGAGGTACTTCTACCCAAAATAATATTTAATAATTGTAGGAATTAATCCCACTTTCTCAACATAATCAAACTATATCAACAATAGACTCCATGGAGTCAAATCACGACAATTCTAAACATCAGTAATTTAGCTCGTGTTCGTAGTACGTCAATTTAATTATCCCATTAAGCTACTTAAACAAGTAGAACCATTATTTAAATAATCCAAGCTAATTAAAATTATACATGCATGAAACATATAATATTACATCACAAGTAACTAGTTTACTAGCATGGATCGTACTAAAATTAAAATGGGACAATTTTATATTACGAGCTAAAAATAGTAACTTACAAATATCGCAAAATCACCAATTAAAACGCAAAATCTTCCGAAGATATTGATCTACTAGCTAAGCACGTCGATCCTACGGTGTCCATTCGTCGAAAGCTCGAAGAAATAAGAACCAAATTGATCGCGTACGAAGAAAATAAGTTACAGGCTTGAAACGGAAGAAAGAGTGGAGACAGACCGATTATGTGGGTTTGTGAATGTTTAGGAGGGTGAAAACCCACTTCCATAGTGATATATATTACTCCAAAAGTCTTCGAAGGTCAAACAAGGTGGCTATCATGTTTTAGTGGCCAAACAAAGTCGGTTTCAAAATGTGATGTTAACAACATTTTAATATTAATTAACTTTGTTTATTTTTAATTAATAATATTATTACTAGCTAAATTTAATTGGGTCTAATTATATTTTATTAATACTAATCATAATTAATTAATAAATTTGAAAATATCAAAGTAAAGCATATAAACACATTAAATGTCACGAAATGCAAGTAACGTGCAAATAATATAAGTACGAAACTCTCGGGTGTTACACCCTCTCCTCCTAAAAAGAATTTAGTCCCTAAATTCTCTTATCGCAATTATTGAATAGATGGGGGTATTTCTCACGCATCTCGTGCTCGGTTTACCACGTGGCTTCCTCGATCTCATGATTACGCCACAAGATCTTCATAAGAGGAATCCGCTTGGTTCGTAGGACTTGCTCCTTCGTATCAAGAATCTGAACTGGTTGCTCAACATACGAAAAATCAGGCTGGAATGAAATCATTTCATTCCCCATCATATGAGACTCATCTAGCATGTACTTGCGTAGCATCGACACATGAAAAACGTCATGAATCTCTGACAATGATGGTGGTAAAACAACCCTGTAGGCCAATTTCCCGACTCTCTCAAAAATCTCAAACGACCCGAGGAGTAAGTTTTCCTTTCTTCCCGAACCATTTAGTACCCTTTCGAGGTGATACTTTCAAGAATACAAAGTCTCCGACCTGAAACTCAAGGTCTCTCCGTCCATTGTCTGCATAACTCTTTTGTCGACTCTGAGCTGTAAGTAATCTCTCCCGGATTATCTTCACACTCTTAGTCGACTGTTGTACCATCTCTGGACCCCAAAGCTTGGTTTCTCCAACTTCATCCCAACATATAGGTGATCTACATTTTCTTCCATATAACGCCTCGTATGGTGCCATTTCAATGCTAGACTGATAACTGTTGTTATAAGCAAACTCTGCTAATGGTAAATGACTATCCCAGCTACCTTTGAAATCTATGACACAAGCTCGCAACATATCTTCAAGAATCTGAATCAATCTCTTGAACTGACCATATGACTGAGAATGAAAAGCTGTGTTAAAGTTTAGTTTAGTTCCCATAGCACTCTACAATGCCTGCCAAAATCGGGAAGTAAATCGAGGATCTCTGTTAAATACTATACTTACGGGCACTCCATGAAGTCTGACGATCTCCTGAACATATAATGATGCAAGATGATTCAACGAGTATGTCATCGAAATAGGTAGAAAGTGAGCTGATTTAGTCAATCTATCCACTACCATCCAAACTGTATCATGACCCCATCGAGTATGCAGTAATCCGGTTACAAAATCCATCGTTATGTGCTCCTATTTCCACTCAGTAATTTTCAATGGTTGTAACAAACTTGTAGGTCGTTGATGTTCTGCCTTTACCTGTTGACAAGTTAAGCATTTCGCAACATATTCAGCAATCTCACGTTTCATGTTATTCCACCAAAAATGTTTTTTCAAATCCCAATACATCTTTGTACTACCGAGGTGGATAGTATATCTGGTCTTATGAGCCTCTTCGAGTACCTATTGTTTAATTCCATCATCTACAGGAACACATACTCGGCCTCAAAATATTAAGATCCCATCACTATTAAAGGCATGCATTTTACCTTCACTCATTCCACTAATTATCCCTTGCCTGAATGTTCGCAAAGATAATCCCATGTTTTGAAGGACTCCAATCACGTAAATCTTCTAACATTTTTCATTCCCGAGTCATTAAACAAGAAACATATGCGTTCCTGCTCAATGCATCCGCAACCACGTTAGCTTTCCTGGGATGATATAAGATAGTACAATCGTGATCTTTTAGTTTCTCCATCCATCTCCGCTGTTTGTTGTTCAACTCTTTCTGGGAGAACAAGTATTTCAAGCTCTTGTGGTCGGAATACACTTCAAATTTTACCCCATACAAATAATGTTTCCACTTGTGTAATGCAAAGATAATAGTAGCTAACTCCAAGTCATAGGTGGGGTAATTCTGTTCATATGGAGTTAATTTTCTCTAAGCATAAGCAATTACCTTTCCATTCTACATTAGTACATATCCCAAGCCTTCTTTTGAAGCATCACTATAGACAATGAAGTTGTCACCTCCATTCGGCAATGCTAACACTGGAGATGATGTCAATCTCTGCTTGAGTTCCTGGAAGCTTGCTTCACATTTATCACTCCAAACAAAAGGGGTCTTCTTTTGTGTCAGGTTGGTCAATGGCATAGCTATCTTGGAGAATCCCTCGATAAATCTTCGATAGTAACCCACCAATCCAAGAAAACTACATACTTCTGTCACTGTAGTTGGCCTTTTCCAGTTTACTACTGCTTCCACTTTTGTTGGATCAACTAAAATACCGGCACCAGATACAACATGTCCCAAGAAAGATACTTTCTCTAGCCAGAAAGCACACTTGCTGAATTTCGCTAATAACTATTTCTCTCGAAGCACAGTCAATACAATTCGTAAATGTTGCTCATGCTCTTCCTTGGATTTTGAATACACTAATATATCATCGATGAAGATCAACACAAAGCAGTCTAGATAAGATTTAAACACTCTATTCATCAGATCCATAAACACAGCAGGTGCATTTGTCAACCCGAAAAGGCATTACCACAAACTCATAATGTCCATACCTCGTGCGGAAACCAGTCTTCGGCTCGGATCTTAAGTTGATGGTATCCACTTCTCAAGTCAAACTCAGAGAATACAATGGACCCCTATAGCTGATCAAACAAGTCATTAATGTGTGGCAATGGATACTTGTTCTTAATAGTCACCTGATTCAGTTGCCGATAATCAATGCATAATCTCAACGTACCATCTTTATTTTTCACAAACAACACCAGTGCACCCCAAGGTGAAACACCCGGTCTGATAAATCCTCTTTCAAGGAGTTCTTCAAGTTGTATTTTCAATTTTTTTAGTTCAGCAGGTGCCATCCGATAAGGTGCCTTAGAGATTGGCGCTGTACCTGGCAACAGCTCAATACAAAACTCCAATTCACGGTCAGGAGGCATAGTATATTCAGTAGAGAACACATGCAACTGGAATATCCTCTAACTTTGGTGCAGTTTTACTCTTGTCAACAACACAAGCTAAATATCCAGTACAACCACGATAGAACAGTTTACGGGCTTTCAATGCAGAAATAACATGGATACCACATCCTAATCTGTCCCCCACAAATATAAATTTAGGACTACCCGACATGCTAAAAATAACCATTTTACGATGACAATCAATGAGAGCATGATGAATATATAACCAATCCATACCCAATATAACATCGAAACCATGGATAGGTAATACAATAAGGTCTGCATGCAAAGTATGATTATCCACAAGCATATCACAAGCCTTATACACATCACAAACATTCACACAATCACCTATTAGTGTAGACACCTTCAACACATATGGCAAAGGTTGAGGCGATACATGCAAATTATGAATGAAATGTGATGCAACAAAGGAATGTGAAGAACCAGGGTCTATAAGAATATGGACTCTCATACTATAGATAAAGAGAGTACCTCTCACAACTGCTGTAGACTCGGCGATCTCTTGCTGATCAAGTGCAAATACAAGTCCCTGCACTTTCGGTCTACCATCACTACCTCTTTTCGTACTTGAGGACTGCTTACTAACATTTTCTGGCTGCTTGTTCTTCCATTTTGGGCACTTATTCTTAAAATGATTGATGTCACTGCATATCAGACATTTACCCAACTTTAACCAACACCTATGAGCATTATGCAACTCTCATGTTCCTTGCTAACCCTGAGTGTTCTCTGTCTTATCCTTAAATTGTCGTCTCCCATGTCCACCTCGACGGTTACCAAAACCACCTCAGTTATTCGAACCTTGGCCTCGTCTATGCTGCTGGGAGGACTGTTAGTTCGTTGGTACTGGTTCTGCTGAACCATCTTTCTTTCCCTTATGTTCCTCTATATACCTTTCCAAATCGAAGGCTCGATCTGCACTTCGATAACTAGTAAACTCAAACGGTAGAAGTTTTTCTCGTAGCTTAGTTTTCAATCCCTTAACAAATCTCCTAGCTTTCCTAGCTTCATCGGGGATCAAATGTATACCATGTCGAGCTAACTCGGTAAACCTCTCCGCATACTTTGCTACACTCAAGTTTTCTTGTTTCAAGGTGATGTGATTCCGAATGAGGATCAAATCGAAGAAGTTCACTTGAAGACTCGAAGATGAAGAACGAATAAAAAATATAGAAATTGAAAAGATAGTTGGATCTCCCTCAACCCACTATTCACAATAAATAGGAACCTTTGGGTGTAATCGATACCCATTAGACGCGATTGTCTAAGAACAACGATTACGGAATGCCACAAACCCGTGATCCTCGAGCTTAATAAGTTCAAGTGATGAGTTTCTAGTCCAAGAAACTCGGTTGCTCACGATTCTATCAGAAAAGTGAAGTGAATAAACACTATGTTTATAATATCATCAAAAGTTGTGTTTACAAATGAAGAGCAAGCCTTATGTATCCCTAAGAGTCGCAACACGTTGTCTCAGAAACCAAGGCTGAAGGTGATGAAAACAAAGTTTAAAAATCAACAGAAAAACTCTTCAAATTTGCGAAGTCCGTGCGCGCGCTAGGGCGCGACTTCCTGCACGCTAAGGCACGATAGCTCACTGAAGTTTGTCTTCGAATTCTAAAAGTGTTAGAAGTTGGCGCGCTAGGGCGTGGTTTTGACGCGCTAGGGTGCGAGAACAACCTGAAATTTTGACAAAAATTTGATTTCTGAAGAACTTCTGAGAGCAGGCGCGCTAGGGCGCGGCTTGGATGTGCTAGGGCGCGCGGGCTGCTGAAGATTTGTTGCCTTGTGATGTCGTTAAGGTTTCCAACATGCAAACGAACGTCCCTTGATGTAGTAGTTCATCTGTGATTGTTGTTTTGGACTTGGTCTTCTCTACCAGTGACAAAAGTGCTTCTTGAATCTTTTTGGTACGCGATCTAGTCATGGGGCCTTCAGGTATGCTCAACGGGTCTTGGTTATGAATATAGGTGTCTTGACTTGTCGTGATCCCCATCATTTCCTCCCTCTTTAGAAGGATTCGACCTTGAATCGTCACCTGCATCGAAAAAAGATAAGTCAGCCACATTGAATGTTGCATGAACATTATAGTCACCTGGGAGATCAAGTCGATAGGCATTGTCATTGAGCCTTTCAAGAACTTGCAAAGGTCCATCGCCTCTAGGGTGTAACTTAGAGCGACGCTTCATCGAAAACAGTTCTTTCCTCAAATGTAGCCATACCCAATCTCCGGGTTCGAACACAACCTGTTTTCGTCCCTTGTTTGCTTGCTTGACATATTGAGCCGTCCTCTTTTCAATATTCAACCATACTTGTTCATGTAACTTTTGGATCACTTCCGCCTTGCGTTTCCATCCACACTTGCTTGTTCTTTCATTGGAATAGGAACAAGATCTAAAGGGCTACAAGGGTTAAATCCATAAACAATCTCAAATGGAGAATAATGCGTAGCAGAATGAATAGATCGATTATATACAAACTCGACAAATGGAAGACTTTCTTCCCAAGTTTTCAAGTTCTTGTTCAAAACAGTCCTAAGCAATTGTGATAAGACTCGATTCACCACCTCTGTTTGTCCATCCGTTTGAGGATGATACGAAGTAGAAAACAATAGCTTAGTACCTAGTTTGTTCCACAAAACATGCCAAAAATGACTTACAAACTTAGTATCTCGATCACTCACAATTGTCTTTGGCATGCCATGTAAACGCACAATCTCTTTGAAAAACAAGTCAGCTATGTAACTAGCATCATCGGTTTTATGACAGGCGAAGAAGTGTGCCATTTTTGAAAACCTATCAACTACTACAAAAATTGAGTCATGTCCTCGCTTAGACCTTGGCAAACCAAGTACAAAATCCATAGAAATATCAGTCCAAAGACAATCGGGAATAGGCAAAGGAGTGTATAACCCATGCGGTTCCACTCGGGACTTGGCATGCTTACACTTAATGAAACTCGAACACACGCATAACATCCACTTTTATCTTGGGCCAAAAGAAATGCTCTTTTAGAGTTTCAAGTGTCTTAAAGACTTCAAAATGTCCCATAAAGCCGCCATCATGCGCCTCACGCACAAGAACTTCACGAATAGAACTCTTTGGTATACAAAGTTGGTTCTCCTTGAAGAGATACCCTTCATGTTTGTAATACTTACCAAAAGACATTTTCTCACAAGATTGATATATGAATGCAAAATCATCATCATTACAATACAAGTCTTTAATGAATGCAAAACCAAGTAATTTAGAATGCAAGGTAGTAATCAAAACATGTCTTCGCGACAAAGCATCGGCTACTACATTATCCATACCCCTCTTATGCTTGATTACATACGTAAAAGACTTAATAAACTCAACCCACCGAACATGCCTTTTATTCAACTTCCCTTGACCCTTTAGGTACTTGATTGACTCGTGATCCGTGTGAATCACAAATTCCCTAGGTCTAAGGTAGTGTTCCCATGTTTTAAGGCATCTCACCAAAGCATACAATTCCTTGTCATAAGTGGAGTAATTCAGGGACGCTCCATTCAAATTTTCACTAAAATACGCTATGGGTCTATTCTCTTGATTTAAAACACCACCAATACCAACACCAGATGCATCACATTCTAGTTCAAACATTTTCTCAAAATTCGGTAAAGCAAGAATGGGCGCAGAAATCAACCTTTCTTTCAAAAGTTCAAAAGCAGCTTATTGCTTTTCTCCCCAATGGAACCTTACCTCTTTCTTCACCAATTCATTCATCGAAGCGGCAATTGTGCTGAAATTCTTCACAAACCTGCGGTAGAAGCTCGCCAATCCATGAAAACTCCTAACTTCACTCGCACTTTTAGGAGTAGGCCACTTGTAACACCCCGACCCTACTTCCTTCCTGGTTAACTCATAATCATTTCTTATCAACCTTAAAACCCTCGGAGAGTGAGGTGTCATGCTTGTTAAGCGTGACGTGTTGAGTCGAGGACCGTATTTGACGCGCGTTTAACTCAGGGTGAGTTGCGCTTTGTTCCTTTATCCATTCGAGATTTTCCTTGACATCGATTAGCGTTCGTATACGTTACGTCTTCTCTTTGGGTGATTGACCTAACCTTGGTTTAGACTCCTTCACGACTATTGATCACGTTGATCTTGTCGTTAAGCCGCACGCCGACTCATTTCGAGTGTTTCATATGCCCCGATTTGTACTTGAACCTTTGTATGGTTGATTATGCGAGCTTTACGTTGAACTTCTAACGTTGTTTCTGGAACTTTCGAGAACCTCTCTTGAGTATTTCGACCTTCTCAAAGACTTAGAATCACTTCGGGATCATCTAGGACCATTTCGGGGGCGTTTCGGAGCATTTTCGGAGAGTTCGGAGGATCTGGACACAGAGCGATCGCCCTGGGCAGATCAAAGCGATCGCCCTGCTTCCAGAAGACAAAGCGATCGCCCTGTTTAAGGCAGAGCGATCGCCCTGCCCCGTCCCTGTTCGTCCGGTTTTTCGTCTTTCTCGGTTTTAAACATTTTTAAGTGGTTTAAAATGCTCAAACAAGCCCGGGATTGGACCAAACACTTACCCATGGTATTAATAAAAGATCACACTCTATTTTCCTCCCTCATTTCTTCCTCCCAACTCAGATTTTAGAGAGAGCAAGAAGAGAGAGAGAGAGAGAAGAGAAAGATTTCGCGATATCTTGAGCTCCGCTTGTCGGATCGACGAGCCGTCTTCGCCGTAGCGTAGAGGACGACGAGGAGAACATTTCTACCCAAAGGGATCGTCCGATCTGTTAGTATATCATAAACCCATCTCTTCTCCCACATCTTAGAGAGAAAGTGGTGTTAGAGAGAGGAAGTTTGATTCGAGCTTGGTTCGAGTTTGGGATCGTTGATTTGACTCCGTGGCGGCGTAGAGGTCGTGGAGGAGTACGTTTTCACCATAAGCCCTTGATTTCGTGGAGGATTTGCGGTGAAGGTAAGTAACTACAATGCTTTGTGTGTTTTACGAGTTGAATTGGAAGAGTAAAGCATGTAGGGGTGTTAGCGATGATATTGTGACTTTTATTGGGAAATATATATGTACATAATTGTCCCTACGAATGATGTTAGGTTATACTTCATTACTTGCTTGATTAAGGATTACGGAATAAAGAAAGAATTGGTGAATTACCGTTGAGTTAGTAGACTTCGAATAATAAAGACTCGTAGAGCTTGATGTTGTTGCTAGTATGGTTGTTGTTGTTGTGTTGTTTCGGTTGTCCGATAATCGTTATGCCGAGTAATAGAAACTCATTGAAGTTTGGTCGTTTACGCATTAGCGGTAACATTACGAAATTGGTATGAGTAGTAGACTCTTCGTGCGTTGGGCATTGCAATTGATATGAGTTTGTAGGGACGATACTACGGTTTGTCCCGATATTTTAGATATTGGAAACAACTCTAGCGGAGTCAATATGAGATAGTATGATTGTACGTAAATATACGAACTATATACTAGTCGTGGCCGACTCGGCGAGTCGAATAGGACGTAATATATAAACGCCGATTAATGTGGTAATGTCATTAATGTGTATAGTTGACTCTACGGAGTTGAGAAACGGATAGTAGTAACTCCTACATGACATATACCAATTCCCTACCATGTGGGATGACGAATTGACGGGTTCATGACTTAGTGAAACGTTGACCTTGGTTGACTTAGTCAAACATTAGGCGACTACGAGTTAAATCGAAATAAGTTGAAGTATACGACGATAAGAGTATGTAATATATTATGACGCGCATGAGATGAAAGATATTGTGTGACGATAGGATACTTAGAGATCCTTAGTTTAACGTAGCTGTGGCGCCTTAATTAATGGTTGTAAGTACGAGTAGACTTATCTTGTGGGGTTATGAGTTTGCGTACATGTGAGAAACATGTTACCTTATTTTGGGATTAGGATGAATAGCCTATCCTTGTGTTATATAGGTCCCACATTATGGACATCGTTTGATCGTTGATTGTAAGGTATAAATACCTTACATTGGGATTCATGTATGTGTCTAGCTATCACGACACTATTTGGTGGTTGAATTGTACGATTGGCCTACCCCGCCGATTGTCTTGTTGTGTCTACACATTCGATGATTACGGACATGTTGTGATTGTTCTAGTATGAGATAGGACAATCATCCTACTTTGATGATTGATCGTAGGACAATCATCCTACTTTGATGATTGATTGTGTGTTTAGTATTTACAAGCACATTAAGTGGATTTGATATGTGATTCAAAAGAATACATGATGAGTTGTTGAGAATGACAAGTGAATATCTACTTGTGCGTTGCATTAAGTCCAGTGGCATTGTTTGACTAAACAAGGTGGGACGACCTATAGTCTTTACGAATTTGTTTTGTAATCGCTATAAGTCGCCGTCGGTTGCACACACCCCTCACTGTTGGCCGCGGTGGGATGTAGCCCCGTTGTAGCAATACGCGCGACTTTGGTTTGCTAGTTAGAACTCGATGGTATTAATCGGGGACGTCGATACTACGTACACGGGTATCGAGGCACATATGTTTTCTCGTGTATTGCAGGCAACGCGAAGTTGGAAGAAAGAGAAATAATATCCTTCATGATGTGGTTTAATTAAGTTGCACTTATGTGAACACCAAAGTGCTAAGTGAATTATGTGACTTGTATACTTTTAATATGATACATGATCATTATGGTATATAAATGTTATTACCACGTTATTCCTACTATTGAGCATCATGCCATGTCATATAGTTACATGTGATAGTTTGTTGATTATTGGCCAAGTTAGAATAGTCCCTTGACTTGCCGGTTTGTGGTGAGATGTTAGGTAAGCGGAAGTGCTACTTAGACTAGCTACATGTAGAGTTTGGTTTCTTGTTGCATTCATTCTCATAGCATACAACACATTGTAGTGGCTTACGGGGTCTTTTAGACTCACTCTTGTTGTGTTAACTCTTTTAGATTGCAATCGAAGGACGACATAGTGCGATCGGTGAGACTTGCGAGTCTGCAGAATGATCTTTGGGCGGTTGCTCTCCGGAGCTTGTGTATAATTATGCTTCTTAATTTCTTAGTTCGGAGAACGATGGTTGATGTAAAGTTATGTAAACTTTACTTATGGGTAGCATTGTTCGTAACTCCTTTAATGTTGTATTCTTTTGGAGACGACACTCGATGTCGAGCCATTTATTATTGTAGTTTTCTCGAGCATGTTAGCTCGCGAGTATTTGGTGTCGTTGTTTCTCCGGCTCAATAGTTAGCCGTCGAGGTCTATTATTGGGATTTCTCTTAATATTGTTCTTCGGCTTATTTTTGGCCGTGGAGATTTTATAGTTATTGTTTTGTTATTTGAGTTTTGAAACTCGGGTTTTATTTAGTTGTGGTTTTCCTTGCATAGTTTTGGTTTTGAGCTTGTGTAGCTCGTGCACTTGTGGACTTTAGTTGTTTCTTCTAGTTTGGCGCACCGAGTTGGGGTTTAATACCGAATCCCGAACTCGGGCGTCACTTGGTATCGAGCTTAAGTTAGCTATTCGCGGGATAGGATCCTCGGCTTAGGTGGTTTGGGCATTGGGTTGAGTGATTAACGCCGAGTGTTTGAGTATAAGCATTGTGTTGATGTTGGTGAATTTTTGGAGTTAGTCCATGTAGGACTGGGATGGTTGAGTTCTTACGCTCACGAGAGCGGAGACAAATGATTGGTAGTCCGTTAATTTCTCTTAAGGAGATTCGTGATTATGTATTAAGCCCTCGCTAAAATGTTGTCGACTAAGTGTGAGTCGTGTGATAAGTTTAGTAGTGAGATTTGACCATTATAGGTTGTCTCCTTGATTTTGAGATGTATAGTCGAGATGTTTTAAGGAACGTCTTAGTCTTGAGGTTGGTAATCATTTAAGGAGATAAAGGTGGAAGACCCGAGATTACGGGTCACGAGTCCCTAGTGCTTATTATGGAGTGTCAAGTTTCGATAGTGCGAGTATAAGAGTCCGTACTAACTTAAACGCCTTATTTTTGCATATCACATCATGGAATGCGACATTTGTACATACTAGATTGTGTCACATAGGTGCATTTGCTTGTATTTGATACTTATGTGCATGAGACCGACTCTAAGGGCATATTTGTAATCACATGTCCCTAACGCCCTGTGACGGTAGCTTTTGAAGCCACTTCAGAAGGGCCCCTGATTTGGTTGTCAAGAGATATTCGTCAAGACTAAGATGATAGCATGATAGATAGAAATTGTCTAACCCTGTAGCCAACCGGAATGGACAAGTAAATGGAATATTGCACTTGAACAAATTTGTGTACCTTGTGCGTGAATTGTGTTTCATTTCTCGTGTATTGGTTTGACTTGATTTGGTATTGTGTGAGCCGTTGTACTTAGTTGAACATGAGTATTTCGGGCATGCGATTAGCCCTTGAGACTTGTATACTGTCCCGTGTGTTATAAGTTTGTTTGTTTCACCTTGGAGATATCAAGTTGGTTTGCCATCCCAGTGGTGAGCGTGTGTTTAGTGTGTGGTATGTGCGGTGTTGTAGACTGGATACATTGTATTAATTCAGTCTTGCCTTATAGACGTTTGCGATACGAATAGATCCTGTCACCTTGCGCATGTGCCCTTGGCATAGTGAGATGGTTATCATTAGGACCCTACATGCATGTTATATGTGTTGGGTTGAGAGTTTAGAACGTTATGTTGATAAGTATGCCTCCGTTGATTCACTTAATGTGTCCCACTTCCCATTAGAGATTTAACGTCTCTATTGTATGCCTGTAGCAGGATGGCGCGAACTAGAAAGACTGCAAGGATGTCAGTTATGCATCCGACCGTATTTCAACTCAGACACGCACTACGAGAACTGAAAGAACTTGAGGACCAACTGAATGTGGCCCTCAGTGAGACACCCCGAGTGGAGCAAGTGTCCCCACCGAACCCTCCTGCACCGACCCAAGACTCTAATAGAGCGAGTCAAGGTTAGAGGTGAGACCTTGTAATTGAATCCGTAAGAGTCATGTTCATCGTGACTTGTTCTATTATTTATTTGTCTCCCTGTTATCGGACTACCTTTTGTACTCTGATTGGGTACTCGTTCGTTAGAATACTATATCTCGTAGTTGACCTGTGGATGTGATCATTGAGAGTGTGTTACACTCTATGTTTCGAGTAGCACGTATAGTATATGGTGTTGGTGTCCAATGATACCGATCCGCTCCGTTGAATGTATTTAGAGTTTAAAACTCTTATTATTATTTATGTTGACCTGTGACTCATTGACGTGAGTAGTTGCATCGCGAGCATGTTGACTTGCGATTTCGTTGACCCTTTATTTTGTCGGCTTTGGGTGTAGGTAGTATCGTTATGCACGACGAGTCCTATGACTCGCGTGACTCCGAGGTGTTGCACTTATTGCACCCTTTGATTCAAGCCTATTTCCTTGATGATAGGACGTCTACGTGTAACCTTTGAACCTTAAGGTTGTGTTAGCTCGGACTTAATTGATCGCGGGATTTCCCGTGAGTAATTGTTGAGAGTTGTACCACGGGAAGTGGAGATTTGTTAGCGCGCGGAAGCGTGGTGGTGGTATGTGTTCGAAAGGAGTCGTATGACACTTTGAAGTATACTCTGAACTTGGACTTGACTAGAGACGGTAGTTGGTCTCGTAATGAAACCCCAAGATTTCTCATGTCTCGAAATTATATCTATTCGTTAGATATTTCGCATGCGTACACTACTTGAGGTTGATGACCTCTAACTTGGACCAACCCCCTTTATTCGTTGGACTTTCACTCTCTATCGGTAGAATTATGATTGCATAGGCTATGGTATAGCCTTGTTGTGATATATGTTTTCCCGTGAACGTTTGATCCTTGAATTCGCGGTCGAATTCTTTTAAGGGGAGAGGATGTAACACCCCGACCCTACTTCCTTCTGGTTAACTCATAATCATTTCTTATCAACCTTAAAACCCTCGGAGAGTGAGGTGTCATGCTTGTTAAGCGTGACGTGTTGAGTCGAGGACCGTATTTGACGCGCGTTTAACTCAGGGTGAGTTGCGCTTTGTTCCTTTATCCATTCGAGATTTTCCTTGACATCGATTAGCGTTCGTATACGTTACGTCTTCTCTTTGGGTGATTGACCTAACCTTGGTTTAGACTCCTTCACGACTATTGATCACGTTGATCTTGTCGTTAAGCCGCACGCCGACTCATTTCGAGTGTTTCATATGCCCCGATTTGTACTTGAACCTTTGTATGGTTGATTATGCGAGCTTTACGTTGAACTTCTAACGTTGTTTCTGGAACTTTCGAGAACCTCTCTTGAGTATTTCGACCTTCTCAAAGACTTAGAATCACTTCGGGATCATCTAGGACCATTTCGGGCGTTTCGGAGAGTTCGGAGGATCTGGACACGAGCGATCGCCTGGGCAGATCAAAGCGATCGCCTTCCAAGACAAAGCGATCGCCTGTTTAAGGCGGGCGATCGCCCGCCCGTCCTGTTCGTCCGGTTTTTCGTCTTTCTCGGTTTTTAACATTTTTAAGTGGTTTAAAATGCTCAAACAAGCCCGGGATTGGACCAAACACTTACCCATGGTATTAATAAAAGATCACACTCTATTTTCCTCCCTCATTTCTTCCTCCCAACTCAGATTTTAGAGAGAGCAAGAAGAGAGAGAGAGAGAGAAGAGAAAGATTTCGCGATATCTTGAGCTCCGCTTGTCGGATCGACGAGCCGTCTTCGCCGTAGCGTAGAGGACGACGAGGAGAACATTTCTACCCAAAGGGATCGTCCGATCTGTTAGTATATCATAAACCCATCTCTTCTCCCACATCTTAGAGAGAAAGTGGTGTTAGAGAGAGGAAGTTTGATTCGAGCTTGGTTCGAGTTTGGGATCGTTGATTTGACTCCGTGGCGTAGAGGTCGTGGAGGAGTACGTTTTCACCATAAGCCCTTGATTTCGTGGAGGATTTACGGTGAAGGTAAGTAACTACAATGCTTTGTGTGTTTTACGAGTTGAATTGGAAGAGTAAAGCATGTAGGGGTGTTAGCGATGATATTGTGACTTTTATTGGGAAATATATATGTACATAATTGTCCCTACGAATGATGTTAGGTTATACTTCATTACTTGCTTGATTAAGGATTACGGAATAAAGAAAGAATTGGTGAATTACCGTTGAGTTAGTAGACTTCGAATAATAAAGACTCGTAGAGCTTGATGTTGTTGCTAGTATGGTTGTTGTTGTTGTGTTGTTTCGGTTGTCCTGATAATCGTTATGCCGAGTAATAGAAACTCATTGAAGTTTGGTCGTTTACGCATTAGCGGTAACATTACGAAATTGGTATGAGTAGTAGACTCTTCGTGCGTTGGGCATTGCAATTGATATGAGTTTGTAGGGACGATACTACGGTTTGTCCCGATATTTTAGATATTGGAAACAACTCTAGCGGAGTCAATATGAGATAGTATGATTGTACGTAAATACTGTACGAACTATATACTAGTCGTGGCCGACTCAGCGGAGTCGAATAGGACGTAATATATAAACGCCGGTTAATGTGGTAATGTCATTAATGTGTATAGTTGACTCTACGGAGTTGAGAAACGGATAGTAGTAACTCCTACATGACATATACCAATTCCCTACCATGTGGGATGACGAATTGACGGGTTCATGACTTAGTGAAACGTTGACCTTGGTTGACTTAGTCAAACATTAGCTGACTACGAGTTAAATCGAAATAAGTTGAAGTATACGACGATAAGAGTATGTAATATATTATGACGCGCATGAGATGAAAGATATTGTGTGACGATAGGATACTTAGAGATCCTTAGTTTAACGTAGCGTGGCGCCTTAATTAATGGTTGTAAGTACGAGTAGACTTATCTTGTGGGGTTATGAGTTTGCGTACATGTGAGAAACATGTTACCTTATTTTGGGATTAGGATGAATAGCCTATCCTTGTGTTATATAGGTCCCACATTATGGACATCGTTTGATCGTTGATTGTAAGGTATAAATACCTTACATTGGGATTCATGTATGTGTCTAGCTATCACGACACTATTTGGTGGTTGAATTGTACGATTGGCCTACCTGCCGATTGTCTTGTTGTGTCTACACATTCGATGATTACGGACATGTTGTGATTGTTCTAGTATGAGATAGGACAATCATCCTACTTTGATGATTGATCGTAGGACAATCATCCTACTTTGATGATTGATTGTGTGTTTAGTATTTACAAGCACATTAAGTGGATTTGATATGTGATTCAAAAGAATACATGATGAGTTGTTGAGAATGACAAGTGAATATCTACTTGTGCGTTGCATTAAGTCCAGCTGGCATTGTTTGACTAAACAAGGTGGGACGACCTATAGTCTTTACGAATTTGTTTTGTAATCGCTATAAGTCGCCGTACCGGTTGCACACACCCTCACCTGTTGGCCGCAGGTGGGATGTAGCCCCACTGTTGTAGCAATACGCGCGACTTTGGTTTGCTAGTTAGAACTCGATGGTATTAATCGGGGACGTCGATACTACGTACACGGGTATCGAGGCACATATGTTTTCTCGTGTATTGCAGGAGCAACGCGAAGTTGGAAGAAAGAGAAATAATATCCTTCATGATGTGGTTTAATTAAGTTGCACTTATGAGAACACCAAAGTGCTCAGTGAATTATGTGACTTGTATACTTTTAATATGATACATGATCATTATGGTATATAAATGTTATTACCACGTTGTTCCTACTATTGAGCATCATGCCATGTCATATAGTTACATGTGATAGTTTGTTGATTATTGGCCAAGTTAGAATAGTCCCTTGACTTGCCGGTTTGTGGCTGAGATGTTAGGTAAGCCGGAAGTGCTACTTAGACTAGCTACATGTAGAGTTTGGTTTACTGTTGCATTCATTCTCATAGCATACAACACATTGTAGTGGCTTACGGGGTCTTTTAGACTCACTCTTGTTGTGTTAACTCTTTTAGATTGCAATCGAAGGACGACATAGTGCGATCGGTGAGACTTGCAGGTGCTGCAGAATGATCTTTGGGCAGTTGCTCTCCGGAGCTTGTGTATAATTATGCTTCTTAATTTCTTAGTTCAGTGAGAACGATGGTTGATGTAAAGTTATGTAAACTTTACTTATGGGTAGCATTGTTCTGTAACTCCTTTAATGTTGTATTCTTTTGGAGACGACACTCGATGTCGAGCCATTTATTATTGTAGTTTTCTCGAGCATGTTAGCTCGCGAGTATTTGGTGTCGTTGTTTCTCCGGCTCAATAGTTAGCCGTCGAGGTCTATTATTGGGATTTCTCTTAATATTGTTCTTCGGCTTATTTTTGGCCGTGGAGATTTTATAGTTATTGTCTTGTTATTTGAGTTTTTGAAACTCAGGTTTTATTTAGTTGTGGTTTTCCGCTGCATAGTTTTGGTTTTGAGCTTGTGTAGCTCGTGCACTTCTGTGGACTTTAGTTGTTTCTTCTAGTTTGGCGCACCGAGTTGGGGTTTAATACCGAATCCCGAACTCGGGGCGTCACACCACTCCTTGATTGCCTTTATCTTTTCTTCATCAACCTCCACACCTGTGGCACTTACAACAAACCCAAGAAAAGCAATCCTATCCAAACAAAAATCACATTTCTTAAAATTTGCATATAAAGAGTGCTTACGCAATACAACCAAAACAGCTCGAATATGTAACAAGTATTCCTCTGTATTTTTATTGTAAATAAAAATATCGTTGAAATAGACAACTACAAATTTACCAATAAAATCTCGGAGAACATGGTTCATTAGCCTCATAAACGTACTGGGTGCATTGGTCAATCCGAAGGGCATAACCAACCACTCATACAACCCAAATTTGGTTTTAAAAGCAGTTTTCCATTCATCCCCTTCTCTAATCCTAATCTGATGATAACCACTTTTAAGGTCCATCCGGGAGTAGATTATAGCACTATTCAACTCATCAAGCATATCATCCAATCGAGGGATAGGATATCGATACTTAATGGTGATTTGATTAATAGCTCTACAATCGGTACACATCCTCCATTCACCATTTTTCTTTGGGACTATTATGACGGGGACTGCACAAGGACTTAAAGATTCACGAATCTTACCATGTTTCAGCAATTCATCAACTTGCCTTTGTATTTCTTTGGTCTCTTCGGGATTGGCTCGGTACGCTGGCCGGTTCGGCAAAGTAGCCCCGGGCATAAAATCTATTTGATGCTCGATCCCTTGAAAAGGAGGCAAACCACTTGGTTCGTCCTCGGGAAAGACATACCTCAAATTCCTGCAACAAAGATGATATAAAAGAAGGCACAATTCTTGATATATCATTAGTAGAAACCAAAGTATTTTTGAAAATGATGATTAATACCTCTCTATCATCTTCCAACTCCGTCAAAACCTCATTCGGTTTGATAAAGAAATTTTGTTTTGCCTTCCCTTGGCCTTTGGCCTTTTTGACTTTATTTTTTTCTCCCTCATTCACTCGTATTTCCGCTCTCACATTTTTTTCTTTTTCTCTCCTTTTACCTCAACACTCTTATTTTCACTCGCTTCCATCAACCTGCTCTTTTCATTTTTCCCCTCTACTTCACTAGACTCCCTTTTCTTGGCCTTTTGAGATTGAAGTTCAAATACTTGTTGTGGTGTTAAAGAAACAAGTGTGTGGGACCTTTCCCGATGTGTCAAAGTGTAATGGTTCAAGAAACCATCATGAATTACATGGCGATTATATTGCCATGGCCTTCCTAACAGAACATGCCCCACTTGCATAGGGACTACATCAAACATGATCTCATCTTTGTATTTTCCTATAGAAAAGGAAATCTAAGCCTGCTTGGTAACTTTCGATTCTCCACAATCATTAAGCCACTGTAGTTTGTAGGGATGGAGATGTCTAATAACCGGAATGGCTAATTTTTCTATCACCTCCGTACTTACCACATTAATACTACTTCCACTATCAATGATCAAATCATATCCCTTACCCTTGATGTTGCAACGGGCATGAAAGATATGTTCCCTTTGTTGATCACATGACTCTTTTACTTGTGTACTTAAAACCTTCTTTACAACTAAAGCTTCAAGCGTGTATGGGTCTTCTTCCTCACTCTCTTCTTCTTCTTCTCCCTCTTCATTCTCATCATCTTCCGAATAATATTCATTTCCTTTCACGTACACTACCATCTTGTTCGGACATTGTGAAGCTATATGTCCCCTCCCATCACATTTAAAACACACAATTTCTCTTGCCTTGGGTGGATTGGGTTCCACACTCTTACCCTTATCACTTTCTCTACCTTTTGATGAGTCCCCAAAAGTTTTGGTAGGTATGGAACTAGGATTTTTACCCCCTTCTACTTTGAACTTGTTTGGATTTTGATTAGAAGAAGAAGAAGTATAGTTTCGAGTATAGGTACTACGCCTCTTAAGTTGTCGTTCCACCTTGACGGTGGCATGTACGACCTCCTCTATCTCATCATACTCCCTTAGCTCGACCACATTAGCAATATCACGATTTAAACCATTGATGAACCTAGAAATGGTTGCATCAACATCCTCATTGATGTTTGCTTGGATAAGCACCATCTCTAGCTCCCTATGGTAGTCTTCCACCGATTTGCTTCCTTGAGTCAAGGTCTGGACCTTCCTCAACAAATCCCGGTGATAGTAATTCGGGACAAATCTCCTATGAATGACTCGTTTCATCTCCTCCCAAGTGTTTATACGTCCCTCTCTAATCCTCCTAAGGTTGAGTACTAGTTGTTCCCACCAAACACTTGCATATTTGGTGAATTCTAATGAGGCAAGTTTGACCTTTTGGGCCTCGGTATAGTTATTACAACCAAATAATTCCTCAACCTTCCTAACCCACTCTAGGTATTCTTCCGGGTTAGCTTTACCCTTGAAAGGAGGAACTTTCATTTTAATGTTAGAAATTCCCCTTTCTTGTCGAGGATTGTTGACTCTCTCATCCTCCCTCATATTACCCTCATCGTTCTCTTCTTCCCAGTCTTCCTTATCATTCATATATCTTCCCCTCCTCGGTTGGAATCGGGGCAGTTTCTCTCGAGGTTGTGTTCCCCCTCTCTCCTCTAACCTAGCTAGACGTTGGGTGATATCTGCCATCATTCTCATTAACTGTTCATTAGGATTTATTTGGCCCTCCCTATCTACCCTCTTATTTTGCAAAGGTTCTTCACGGTTATTTCCATCTTGAGACATATTGAGGACAAAACACTCAACTCACAATTATATATATCGCTCGTGTTTAATCTCAACTCACACACTCAATTTCTTGGAAAGAACTTTTCACTTGAAATTGCCAACAAGATAATTGCAAGTCTTACAACGTTCCGGGGTGCCCAAGGTCAAATGTAAGTTGGAATTTTCAGTTGCTTGGGTTAACAATTCAAAGTGAGGAACAACTCACAATTGAAAGTAAAAATAGAATTGAAAAACAACGGATGAATTTATGACAAATTGATGAGTTCTCGACAAATGTTCCAGCAATTTTTTTTCTATGGCAATATAACAACAATATGAAGCTTTTCAAACCAATTTAGTCTCACAAATTTTTTGGACAATTTTACTCTTTTTTTTTTATTGCTCAAGAACACATACTGCCAATTTCCAGAATTCTCACGAAGAAGATGAAGATGAAGATGAAATTTTTTAGATGGGGTGATGTATTGAACTAATTTGGGAGCTTTGTTTATACAAGCCTTGTGAACTTCGAGAATGGAATGACATAGTTGATATGATACTCGAAAATAAGTTTGTGATTCCGTCGCTTGAAAGAGATATAAGGAAAGGAAACTTGCACCGAGAAATGTTGGGCCTTCGAGATCTTAGAAAGAGTGGGGGGAAACTGGTATATTGCATGGCATTGCCGTCATCACTAGGGGATTCATAGAGTTTCCAGGCATCGATGTTGAGGAAGTATATTCTGTATCCTTCATATGTGTTAGACGTTGAACCTGTAAATTTTTAACCTGATTGTTGTACGTGATACAATTGGTGCAAATCTTAGATTGTAAAGAACAAGTGTTGAAAATATAGATAATTCTAATGATAAAAGTCTTAAGCAAAGTTATGAAAAGTAGAAAAAGTTGCGTGGGAAAACAAGAATGAAATGAGACTAAGTACTTTCACTTATTTGGTAACTAAGGTAAAGAATTCAGGGTTAAATTCTTTTAAGGGCGAGAGGGTGTAATACCCGAGCATTTCATTAGCATGTTAATCTTATGATTATGTGCATGCATTATTAACTTGATTATCATGGTTCATGATTAAAAATAGATGAGTCGTAAACTCGTGTTTGCATGTTTTGGTATGTTGCTTACTTGCATTATTTCGTGGCGTAAATCGAACTGAAATGAAAGAGATGAGCCATGATACTTTGAACCTAGATATACTTGATGTTATATAGGTTTCATAATGTTAAATCGAGGCTTGAAAAAGAGAAAGATGTTGTGTTAATTCGAAGTTATAAAACGAAGAAGTTTCGACGTTGTTTTCGGGTTCGTAAACTTGTCATGATTTTGATTTGATCCTAGGATGATATGGAACCTTTAATGACAACCTTTGATGTGTTATAAGTGTTGTACAATTAATCCTAGGAGTGTCCGAGTGATTGAACCAAGGAAACAGCACAAAATAACGAAATCGGACGGAGGGAGTGAACAGTAGGCGTGCTCGCGCCTACTTCCTTGGCGCAACCGCGCTGGCTTCGGCCAGAATGTTGACAGCTCACTTTTTGAATCATTCTTTAATGCTACCTCATAGTTTTTAGTCCCTTGACTGGCCTGGGTCGTGGGTAAACTTGGGAGACTTCATTTATAGGCCTTAGAACATAGCAAAACACTCAATTCTCTTCCTCAAATTCTCCATATTCACTAAATTGACCTAGGGTTTCAAGGGTTTGTTGCATGGTAATTTGTTCTTCTGTCAAGGCAGCAACAAAGGGGTGGTTCAAGTGAGTTCTTGGCTGGTATATGCACTGAAATCCAGGGGATAATCGGTGGTCTAGGTCTCTATTTGGGTAAGGGACCTTTAGCTTATGCATGTTTGTTGTTTAATTGGTTAATTTCGGTTGTATGCTATTATTGAGATGTTATCGTGATGAAATCTTGAATCCCAGCCATGCTAAGATGTTTAAAATGCTGAGATGATTATCGGTATGTGATATTAAAATGTATTAGTTGTTATATGAACCTTGAAAATGTTGTAAATCGATTATATGCTTGAATTGGTGAAACCGACGAAAACTAGTTGAATTAAAGTGTATAACATGGTTGCAAAAATGATGTTGTGACTTGGTATTGAGTTGGTTGATATGGGTAACTTGTTTATTATGTTAATAAGTGAAAATAGAACCCGAATTGATCCTTGAATAATTATCAAAATATTTGAAATCGTAAACGAACTCGAATTGATATGTGAATATCGAATAGGTCAATAAATGTGCACATTTAAATACTAACTTTTAGAGGGTTTTGGTTGACTACTGACTATCATGGGGCAAAGATCAGTGATAGTTGGGTGTGGCTAATTCGAATGGTGTTATAAGGGGAGCTGGTTAGTCGGAGGTGTACCTCGACTTTTATATCCGGATATAAGTGATCCCGTGATGTTACTACTTGTTTAATACGTGATATGAAATGTTGTTCAGCTCATTACTTTGTAGGTTGGTCATTACTTCCAACTGTTATGGGAAAGTTCGCAGTCGTGAGCTTTCTTGCACTGGTAATGAAACTTGGTTGGTTATTAGTTATGATGATTATGTGTTGCTATATGTTAGCATCCTATTACTATTGCATACATGTATGACATGCATAAGTATAGTGGAATCTTACTGAGTTATAGGTGACTCATCTTTTCACTAATATTTTCCTTAGATTGAAGCGAGGCAAAAAGGAGTCACACAAGTGAGGTTGTGCGACTTGTGATTCAATAACAGATGGTTGACTTCATTTTGGCTTTGATTTGTATATATGACAGGATAGTGGTTTTATTGTACTGTTTATGTATCATTAGCATTGTATATAAGGGTTGGATGCCTTTTAATTTGGGTTGTATGTAAGTTAAATAAGTTTTGTAAACTCAGTTGTATCCTCTCTAGTTTATAAATTTGAATGGCGTGTTGCCATGTCTCGGTGTTAATTGTGAGGTTGTGTTAAACAGGTGATTATTATGATTGTGTATAGCGGATCCATGCCCTAATTTAGGCTCTGTTTAGATGCTTGAATTGGGGTGTGACATGAGCTGTCACAGACAAAGTAGGTATGAGTTGTCTTTATCTTTCTGAAATAAGTAGTAAAGCTCGAACGGAAACAGTCAGTAAACATTAAACAAAAAAAACATGTTTGTTTTAATAAGGCGCGCAAAGTACTGACTTAAATTCAAAAGATAGTTAGGGAAGCTTATCAAGGAAGCTTTCACTAAGATTAGTAGACTGACTTAACATATAAGTTAAAGACATTATCAATCTACTGAATTATGCCAATTATCAGTTGACTGACTTGAAAATGTTTAAGTCATCATCGGTCACTAACTTAAGGCAAGGAATCAGTTGACAGACTTAAGGAGTTAAGTGAGCTGACATAGGTTTGGGATTCCAAAAAAATTAGAATGGGTTTAAGTAAATCATGAAAAGACCAACAATCTTCATTTCCAATGGCATGAGCTTGATTGACAATTTCAAAATGAGTCGTTTACACAGTAGCAAATTAATTACTAGTCTCGTGCGCTTACATATGTGATAGTACTTCAAAGTCAACTTTCAGTGGATGGATAGGGTTAAAGAAATATCAACGAAATCTTCGTACAATGCCAGGATAAGCTTCAGCATACTTTGTATCCTCATATCATCAAACTTGTAGTACTAAAGAGATAAACAAACTAGGCTGAAATGCACAAGCTTGTTGATGATGTGTGATGATCTTGTCCAGAACATTCTTTAACATATTTTATTTTCCCTAAGTCCCAACAGACTAACTAAGATAATATAGTACGCATGCTATTTATTATGATTGTTTATAGGCACTATTACTAAGACTAAGTAATGGGTACAAGAAAATATAAGGCTAAGAAATATTTCTAATAAATCTTAAATATAAATCAACAGAAAATTCCTAACACCTTCTAAACTCCAAAAGCTATATCAAAGGTTGATGGTTTCCTTCACACTTATAGACCTAATAACCAACCCTTTTCATAAACGTAATAACCGAGCATATCATTAGCATGTTAATCATATAATTATGTGCATTCATTGTTAATGTGATTATCGTGGTTCATCGTGTTGATTTGATCAGTCGTAAATTCATGATTTCATGTTTCGGTGCTTTACTTTCTTGCATTGTTTCGTAGCGTAAATTGATCCGATATGAAAGCAATGAACCATGATACTTTATACCTAGATATACATGATGTTATAGAGGTTTCGTGTTGTTAAATCGGGTTTGAAAAAGTAAAATACGTTGTGTTAACTGAAAGTTACAAAACAAAAAAGTTGTCGACATTGTGTTCGATTTCGTGAACTTTCTCGTGACTTTAAATCGATCCAAGAATGATATCGAACCCTTGGGAACATCCTTTGATGTGTTATAAGTGTTTTACAATCATACCTAGGGGTGTACGAGTGATCAAATCGAGAAAACGGAGTAAAACGAAAAAATTGCGCGAAGCTGTGAACAATGCGCGCCAAGGCACACCAGCCTGCACCCCAGCGCGCCGTGTACGGACAGCATGGGCAGATTTTGTGTTTTTGGTTTTTCTTTGATTTCCACCTCATGCTTTGGCTTCCTTATTTGGTATAAACGTGGGTAAGGCTTAAAAGAGTATACTCCAGCCTTCTAAACTCAAAAAACCCTCAAATTCATCTTTCAAATCCTCCAAAATCCTCCCAAAATTCCACTTTTTAACCTAGGGTTTGTGTGTGTTCTTGCATAAGCTTTTTTCTTTCCACCAAGGCAACTCAAGGGAGCTTGTTTAAGTGATTTTGTGGCTGTGTTACTCACTGAAATACAGGGGAGAAACAAGGGTTTAGCTCTTTGATTTAGTAAGGGACCATTAACTTGTTCATGTTTGTGTTTAATAGGTTTATTTCGGCTATTATCAATTGCTAAGTTGTTATTATGGAAATTTTATAATTTTCAGCCATGCTATGATGTTTATTAGGCTGATATGATTATGGATATGTGTTAATAAAGTGTGTTGATGTTCATATGAGCCTTAAAAGTGTTGTTAATCACGTGTATACTTCGAATTGTGAAACCGGCAAGAATTTGACTTAAACAAAGTATGTGACATGGCTGAGATTTAGGGGTTATGACTTGTTATTGAATGAATTGAGATGGTTAAAGTGTTCAATATGTTGATGTGTGAATCTAGAACTCGAATTGATCCTTGGAGGATAACCAAAATACCAAATTTGTAACCGAATATGGAATAAAGTGTGAACGTGAACTTGACTAACCGGATGTGCACATTCGAATACTAACTTTCAGGGGGTTTTGGTTGACTTCCGATTGTCATGGGGCGGAGTGCAGTGATAGTCGGGTTGTGGCGACCTTAATCCGGCCTGTCTCCCTATTTCTGGCCAAAGTAGGGTTTACACCACGTAGATTGTTGGATAAGAGTGGTGTTGTCACATGGATGCCAAAGTTGTAGGGACTTGGGGCATGTTGACTTATTCTGATTATGTTAAGATGGGTCATGCCCGAATTTAGGTTATGTGTAGTAGCTTGAATTGGGGTGTGACAGAGTTGGTATCAGAGCATTCGTTTAAGCTAGAAGCCGGGAGAGGATCTTTGGCCTAGAGGTTTTGTATATGTGTCTAATATTGGGTGGCTGTGTGTAGGTGAGCGATGGTGGGATCGAAAGGAAAGGGGTCGTGGTGTATATAGAGCCGGCATGAGTGCGACGGGGCTCCAGGAAGGAGCAGAAAGTCACGCTAATGTTCCCCCTGTTCATCCGGTAAGTGGAGCACAAATTAAAGGGCTTGGTGGTGTATATCAACCTATTGAGAGATTGATCGATGTGATAGCTCAACAAAATACCAATAACTAGACTGCAGTACTTGAGAGGTTGACGGCATTGTTGGCACAGCAGGGTGCAGTTAATCAACAGATGGTGAATCAGAATGTGGGTAATTAGAATCCTCATCCAGTTCTTGTTGGGATCATACAGGGTACTACTCACTTGAGAGATTTCTGAAGCTGAATCCCAAAAGCTATGATGGTGAACCAGATGCATTGAAAGCTGAAAGATGGCTTGCGGGAATGGAAAAAGTCTTTAAGACACTGGGGTGTTCTGAAGAAGAGAAGGTGATCTTTGCAACTTTTAAAATAGAAGGCATAGCAGATAACTGATGGATGTTGATCAAAGATAAATGGGAGACTGATGGGACTCCTCAGACATGGGCTAATTTGTGCCAGAATTCAAAAGGAACTTCATTCCAGCTGTGGTTCAAGAGCAGAGAGAAATGGAGTTCATGACACTTGAGCAGGGAAATCTGACTGTGGCACAGTATGAAGCAAAATTTACTCAGTTGGCCGGGTATAACACTCATTTGCTATCTACTAAGAATAGAAAAGTAAGAAAATTTGTGAAAGGGCTTCGGGCAGAACTTTGCAACAAGTTATTTCCACTTGAGCTGACTTCTTATGCAGTAGCAGTGGATCGAGCTTTATTGGTTAAGAATGATTTAGAGGAACAGAAAATGAAGAGAGCTGTAGTGTTTGGGCAGCAGACTAGTCAACAAGGTGGCAGAGGCCAGGGTAACAGTAATAGAGGAGGATCTAATTCACAAGGTGGGAGAGGTCAAGGAAGTTTCAGTAACCGAGGAGGACAGGGTAACTGAGATGGTCATCCCCAGAGACCACCTCGAGGGTCACAACAGACACTACAGCAAAGGCAACAAGGGAACCAGTAGGGTAATAGGCAGACAGGACAGCAATCAAAGAATAATACCGGTGGTTCTATGGCATCGGGACAACAAACTGTTGCTAGTGGGTGTACATTTTGTGGTAAGGGTAATCATATGGTAGACAGATGTTGGACGAAGCAGGGTAAGTGTACTATTTGTGGTAAATATGGGCATTTCTGTAGCCATTGCCCAAAATGGAGTAATACTCAGTCACCGAATCAACAGCCACAGAATCAGAACCAACAGACCTCAGGGGTCAAGAGAGGGAGTGATGGGAAACCAAAGGTCCAGGGGCGTGTGTTTGTTTTAGACCAGAAGGATGTTCTGGAGTCTACGTCGGTTGTAGGAGATACTCTTACTATTTTCCAGTCTAGAGCCCGCATATTAATAGACACAAGATCATCTCATTCCTATGTGGCATCTCATTTTGTTATGAATTTGCATGTACAACCGCATGTCTTGCCTTATATGCTGGAGGTGTCAACCCCGATAGGGGAATGTGTTGTTGCTAGCGTGATTTATAAAGCTTGTGATGTATTTGTGGGTAATTGTAATTTGCCTGCTGACTTGATTATTTTACCTATTTGGGATTTCGACATTATATTGGGCATGGATTGGTGTTGCATACCATGCTCATATAGACTGTTATCATAAGCTGGTCACTTTTAAAATTCCGAATCAGCCTGAATTGTAATTTTTGGGGAAAAAAGGGGGTAGTAGGTTGTATATTATTTCTGCATTACAGGCTGGTAAATTGATGGCTAATGGATGTACTGGGTATCTGGCACATGTGTATGATAAACAGATGGCTACACCTAAGCTTGAAGAGGTACCAGTAGTGTGAATATCCTGATGTATTTCCTGATAATTTCTCGTTGCCACTTGAACGGGAAATAGAGTTTGTATTGAATTGTTGCCTGGTATTGCTCCAATTTCGAAAGCACCTTATAGAATGGCACCTGCTGAATTAAGGGAGTTGAAGATTTAGTTACAAGAGTTGCTTGATAGAAGGTTCATTAAACCAAGTGTTTCACCTTGGGGTGCACCAGTTCTATTTATGAAGAAGAAAGATGGGACTCTAAGGTTGTGCATTGATTATCGACAATTGAATCAGGTGACTGTGAAAAACAAATATCCATTGCCTCATATTGATGATGATGATCTGTTTGATCAGTTGCATGGGGCTATTGTGTTTTCAAAGTTTGGTCTGAGAAGTGGGTATCATCAATTGAGAATTTGAGCAGGAGATATTCCGAAGACTGCCTTCAGGACGAGATATGGGCATTATGAATTCATTGTTATGCCATTCGGGTTAACTAACGCACCTGCAGTTTTCATGGACTTGATGAATAGAATCTTTCAACCTTATTTGGATAGCTTTGTGGTGATGTTTATTGATGACATACTTGTTTATTCCAAGTCTGAGAAAGAACATGAACATCACTTGAGGTTGGTGCTGGACTTACTACGTGAGAAGAAGTTGTATGTAAAGTTCAGCAAATGTGCATTTTGGTTGAAGGAGGTTACTTTTCTGGGACACGTTGTGTCGCAAGCAGGTGTTGCTATTGATCCTACGAAAATGGAGGCAGTTGTTGAGTGGAAGAGACCTAGTACAGTGACAGAGATTCGTAGTTTTCTGGGCTTGGCTGGGTATTATCGGAGGTTTATACCAGGATTTTCAAAGATTGCTACTCCATTGACTAATTTGACTCGAAAGAAGATTCCTTTTGTGTGGGATGAGAAGTGCGAGAATAGTTTTCTAGAGCTTAAGCAAAGGTTGACATCAGCACCAGTTCTTGCTTTAGCTGATGGAAATGAACATTTCATTGCTTATAGTGATGCTTCTAAAGAGGGACTAGGTTGTGTATTAATGCAGAATGGGAAAGTTATTGCTTATGCTTTGAGGAAGTTGACACCATGTGAGCAAAATTATTCGACACATGATCTGGAGTTAGTAGCTATTATTATTGCGTTGCACAAATGGAAACATTATCTGTACGGGGCTAAATTTGAAGTATATACCGACCATCAGAGCCTGAAGTATGTATCTTTTCTCTCAGAAAGAGTTGAACAACCGTCAGCGCAGATGGATGGAAAGGCTTAAAGATCATGACTGCACTATTCTGTATCAGCCGGGAAAGGCTAATGTAGTTGCTGATGCTTTGAGCCGGAAGATGTATGTCTCTTGTTTGATGATTAGGGAATGGAAGATGCTGGGAGATGCATGCCAATGGAACCCTTGTCAAACAAACCATGGCATCATTTTTGCGAATGCTCGTGTTCAACCAGTATTACTTGAGAGAATTAAAGAAGCACAGGAAACAGATGTTGAGTTGCAAAAGATTGTGAAGAAATTAAAGGAGGGCGAAGAAGAAGGAAACTTTCATGTGCATAGTGATGGGTTACTTAAGTTTAGGGGTCGAGTGTGTATCCCTGATGATGCAAAAATTAAGCAACAAGTGATGGATGAAGGTCATAAGTCAAAATATACTATTTACCCAGGAAGTACTAAAATGTATCGAGACTTGAAACGGGACTTCTGGTGGAATAACATGAAGAGGGAAATCGCAAGTTACGTATCTAAATGCCTGACGTGTCAACAAGTAAAACCTGAACATCAGAGACTAGCAGGATTACTCCAACCATTAGAAATTTCAGAATGGAAATGGGAGAATATTGCGATGGACTTTGTGACTGGATTGCCGAGGACAAGCCGAGGACACGATGAAGTTTGGGTCATCGTAGATCGATTTACCAAATCTACACATTTCTTTCCTGTGAAGATGACATCTTCCTTACATCATCTTGCCATGTTGTACATCCAGGAGATCGTGAGGTTATACGGGGTACCTGATAGTATAGTTTCTGATCGAGATTCTCGCTTTACATCCAGATTCTGGCAGACACTTCAGGAGGCACTGGGGACTAAATTGAGTTTGAGCACTGCATTTCATCCTCAGACAGATGGTCAATCAGAAAGGACTATTCAGATATTGGAAGATATGCTGTGCGAGCTTGTTCACTTGACTTCAAGGGTAGCTGGGACATTTATCTACCATTATGCCGATGTTAGAAGAAGAGATCTTGAGTTTGAAGTGGGTGATCAGGTATTCTTGAAGATTTCTCCAGTCCGAGGTGTGAAAAGATTTGGGAAAAAGGGAAACTTGCACCAAGATATGTGGGACCTTTTAAAATCCTGAAAAGAGTAGGAAAATTAGCATATCGTGTGGCGTTGCCAGCAGCACTTGAGGAAATCCACAATGTATTCCATGTATCGATGCTGAGGAAGTACATTCCTGATCCTTCACATGTATTAGAGATTAAACCTGTAAATCTTCAGCTTGATCTATCATATGTGGAACAACCCATGCAAATTTTGGATCGTAAGGAACAAGTGCTCAGAACAAAGATGATACCAATGGTAAAGGTCTTACGGCAAAGTCATACAGTTGAGGAAGCAACCTGGGAAAGTGAGAATGAAATGAGAATCAAACACCCTCACTTGTTTAATAACTAAGGTAAGGAATTCGAGGTCGAATTCTCTTAAGGGGAGAGGGTGTAATAACCGAGCATATCATTAGCATGTTAATCATATAATTAAGTGCATGCATTTCGTGGTTTATAGTGTTGATTTGATCAGTCGTAAATTCATGATTTCATGTTTCGATTTTTTACTTTCTTGCATTGTTTCGTAGTGTAAATTGATCCGAAATGAAAGAGATGAACCATGATACTTTATACCTAGATATACATGATGTTATAGAGGTTTCATGTTGTTAAATCGGGCTTTGAAAAAGTGAAATACGTTGTGTTAACTGAAAGTTACAAAACGAAAATTAAAGCTGTCGACATTATGTTCGGTTTCGTGAACTTTCTCGTGACTTTAAATCGATCCAAGAACGATATCGAACCCTTGGGGACATCCTTTGATGTGTTATAAGTGTTTTACGATCATACCTAGGGGTGTACGAGCGATCGAATCGAGAAAACGGAGCAAAACGAGAAAATCGTGCGAAGTTGTGAACAGTGCACGCCAAGGCGTGCCGGCTGCGCCCGCGCCATGTATGGACAGCATGGGCAGATTTTATGTTTTTTGGTTTTTCTTTGATTTCCACCTCATGCTTTGGCTTCCTTATCTGGTATAAACGTGGCTTAAAAGAGTATACTCCAGCCTTCTAAACTCAGAAAACCCTCAAATTCATCTTTCAAATCCTCCAAAATCCTCCCAAAATTCCACTTTTTAACCTAGGGTTTGTGTGTGTTCTTGCATAAGCTTTTATCTTTTCACCAAGGCAACTCAAGGGAGCTTGTTTAAGTGAGTTTGTGGCTATGTTACTCACTGAAATACAGGGGAGAAATAAGGGTTTAGCTCTTTGATTTAGTAAGCGACCATTAACTTGTTCATGTTTGTGTTTAATCGGTTTATTTCGGCTATTATCAATTGCTAAGTTGTTATTATGAAAATTTTGTGATTTTCAGCTATTCTATGATGTTTATTAGGCTGATATGATTATGGGTATGTGTTAATAAAGTGTGTTGATATTCATATGAGCCTTGAAAGTGTTGTTAATCACGTGTATACTTCGAATTGTGAAACCGACAAGAATTTGACTTAAACAAAGTATGTGACATGGCTGAGATTTAGGGTTTATGACTTGTTATTAAATGAAGTGAGATGGTTAAAGTGTTCAATATGTTGATGTGTGACTCTAGAACTCGAATTGATCCTTGGAGGATAACCGAAATGCCGAATTTGTAACCGAATATGGAATAAAGTGTCAATGTGAACTTGACTAACCGGATGTGCACATTCGAATACTAACTTTCAGGGGGTTTTGGTTGACTACCGATTGTCATGGGGCGGAGTGCAGTGATAGTCGGGTTGTGGCGACCTTAATATGGCATGTCTCCCTATTTCTGGCCAAAGTAGGGTTTATACCACGTAGATTGTTAGACAAGAGTGGTGTTGTCACATGGATGCCAAGGTTGTGGGGACTTGGGGCATGTTGACTTGTTCCTCGGAATATCTGATATATGAATTACATGGTTATAATGATTTGATATGAACTTCAAAGATGAATGGTGTATAAGGGGAGTCGGTGAGTCGGAGGTGTACCTCGACTCTTATATCCTGATACATGCGATCTTTATCTGTTTAATGTGTAACATGAACTGTTGTTGGCTCATTTCTATGTAGGTTGGTCATTATTTCCAACTGGTATGGGACAGTTGGCAATCGTGATCCTTCTTACGCTGGTAATGAGACTTAGTTGGTTGTTGATTATACTGAATACATGTGACTTACTTGGTTATAACTTATGTTGATTACATGCTTCTTGTGTTAGCATCCTATTACTGTTGTATACATGCATTACATGCATAAGTTTAGTGGAATCTTACTGGGTCATAGGTCACTCACCCTTTCATTATTATTTTTCCTTAGATTGGAGCAAGGCGAAGGATTCACGTGCGTGAGGCTGTGCAGCTCGTTGTGAGATTAGAAGGTGGTTATTCTTTTGGGGTAGACTTTATTGTGTATATGTTAGACAGTGGTTGTTATGCTGTCTAGGTCTCAAACACGTGTAGTAGCTTGAATTGAGGTATGCCATAAACAATGTGGGAAACCTAACAATCTCCCCCTCATACATTGAGCCTAGGTTGGGTGGAGTAATAACCTAAATTCCCAAAACACAAGGTGAAGATATTGTAACCTAGCTTTGATACTAGGGTTAGGTGCTATTAGTCTTTCTCAACCCTAAAAGCTAGCTTAAAGGATGAGGCTTTCCCTCGTACTTACTAACTAAACACCCAGCCCTTCCTATACCCAATGTGGAAAACTCAACAATCTTCCCCTCCCACATCGAATCTTCCCAACGCCCCTACACATCGGCCCTTGGGTTGAGTGGATTAGCAACCCAATCTCCCGGAATCTGACAGACTATTGTAATCTTGGGTTGTGAAAATAGTGTTAGGTGCTCTCGAAACTAGCCAACCATTATTATATTTGAAAAGGATGGTGACATTATCTATTTTTTTATATAATATACTAACAATTTAACTCTTAAGATTAGATGAGATAATAAAAAATATAATATTTTTATAGTTATAGTAGGTAGATAATCTTGGACTCTAGCAATTAATCAATTAAAATTAAACCATTTTAGATTAGAAAACTCAATCAGAACAAACAAATCTAACCAATCATATAGTGTGATCAGGGGCGAAGCCACAACAAGGCCAAGGGTGGTCATGGCTCCTTAGGCTTTTAGTGATACGCATATTGCCCCCTTTTATATGACTATAACCTTTGTTATTATATCTTGGTCCCCTTCGAGTTCTACATATTACTTTTTTGAAATTAATTTGGCCCCCCTAAGGGTTAAAACTTGGCTTCGCCATTGAGTATGATATCCCTTTGTGAACCTTCCGGTATTTTGATCTACTCATTACCGTAGTTTCTAATCATTTTCAAAATTGGCGCTCTCCAATATTATATAGTCTCTAAATTTGTTTATACTAGTTTTTCCTTGCTAAATATTACAGAAATTTTGGACTCCTTACTTTTGTCTCCTTACTTTTGCATTATCTATATCTTTACTACTCTTTTTGTTCTGAAGTAAGTGTTCCATATAGACTTTACTTGGGTTTTAAGAAAATAGTTGACTTTATATATTAGTTTAATACTCTCAAAGTATCTTTTAGTGGTGTCAAATCAATAATTTTTTATTCTTTTTTCATCTCACAGTTAATAAGAGTATTATAGACAATTTGCTTAAAGAATATAGTTCTGAAAATAGAATGAGGACACTTATTTTAGAACGTCCCAAATTATAATAGGGGATACTTATTTTGGAGCGGAGGGAGTATATATAGTCCTTTTATTCCATGCAAATAGTTCACTACTCTATTTTTGGATGGTCCACTTAGTCGCTTTTAGAAATTATGGCTTCAATCTTCATAATCTTTCAACTTTACCTTACACATGTGTTATTGTCATCAAGACTTTACTTAAGTATTTTTGTAATTATAACAAACTATAATGATATTAAATACTCCTTCCGTTCTATGCAAAGAGTCCACTTTTCATTTTTAGAAGTTAACATGTGACTAAATCAAATCAAAATTCTACATACTTTACTTATGTTTTAGGAAATACAATTTTATTAATTAAAAACTACCTTAAGAATACTATGGATTACAACTTTGTAAAAACAACTAAATTTATGTAAATTATCGGTCAAACTTTAACTAAGTTGACCCAAAAAAGTCAAAAGTGAACTTTTACTTGGAACGGAGGGAGTATTCCTTAATTATTAACTTTTCATATATGGACTATTTGACTGAAATGAAGGGAATATTAGAATACACTCATTTTGTTCCATGACTTCCAAACTCTCAAAACTTTTTTCTTATTATCTTGATTTTAAAATCTATGAAAATTACGTGCATGGTGAAAGACTATTCATTTTCTTTTTTGACAATAAAAAGACTATTGGTTGATTCGTAGAAAATTTGAATCCAGTCCTAACATTCTTTTTGAATTCATCTATATGTATTTATAAATATGTCAACTTATGAAATGTATAATCTTTAGAAATACCAAATAATGAAATACTCCCTCCGTTCCACCCAAAGAGTCCATGTTTGAAAAGTCAAATTATTAAGGGATATATTAATATCATTGAAGTTGGTTATAATTACAAAAATACTTAAGTGCAACCAAAATGATTACAACCCAAGTAGAGGGTAAAGATGAAAAATTATGAAAATTGTAAGAATAATTTTTTGAAAGTGGACTCTTTAAGTGAAACGTCCCAAAATAGTATAGTGGACTCTTTGCTTGGAACGGAAGGAGTATATAATCTTTGAGTCATTCCGTCGGTAGGAGGGATATGCTCCTATTGGAGTAGTATATATACGATGATATGTATCAATTGAAAGTGTTCCGCGTAAAAAAAATGGAGTATTTGATTTATTTCAGCACCAAGAAAAATTTACAAAAAGTTGTAGGCTTCATTAATACACTATAGATGAAAACCAAATTGTTTATTCTAAAATTTGTAGTTTTTAAATAACTTCACAAAAACTAAGCTAAGAAAATCTCAATAAAACAACAAAGTAAAACTAACTGAACCCCCTCCCCCCCAAAAAATAAATAAATAAATAAATAAAAAATACTCGTGCGGTTTCTAAAGAATGCTTCATCTTTTTTTAGGCCGTTTCGTAAAAATTATACAGTTTCTAATCTTTCTTTTATCGAATGTTACTTTACCATTTGTCCTTCATTTGATTCATACTTTAATTGATGGTTATTAGCTTTTCTTAATTTGTGTGTCGAGTCAAACATAACTCCTTTTTAGAAATTGAGGGAGTAATAAATTGCTTTCCAATAACAAATGTATAATAGAAAAGGTTTATGTATATATATATATATATGTGTGTGTGTGTGTGTGTGTGTGTGTGTGGGTGTGTGTGTATAGCATGCAAAAACATCAACTACATAACTTATTATCATTATAATGGAAATTGAGGGGATTACCTCACATAGTTTCGGGAATTGAAAAGAGTTTTCCATACTTGTTGGGCCTACATTTTTTATCAACTTGTTTACAACTTACATATATCATCTTGACACTTACAACTTGAGCTCTCCTACTGCACCTTGACATTTTTTGCAGGTTGAATTATTGTTACATTACAACCTATTTTTTAGGAAGTAAGTCACCGAGATAAAGGAGGAGTCAACAAACGTTTCTTCATCAAACAAAGCCAGCAAGGGATCCTTATCTCTTCAAACCAACATTGTGGCGAGAATACCTCAACAACTTCAACCAATTTCCTATATTCTAGGCTTGTTTGTTTCTTTGTATTTGAGGTATAAAAAGGGAGGAACACATGTATTTTACACACACATTCTCACTAGCTTAAGCTCCCTAGTATACGCTCTTAGTCTTGTATTCAACTTGGTTAATCAATCACTTGGTCAAGGCGGGTTCCCTAAAACCTCCCGGGGTTTTGTGCGGCGAACAAGTGTTCAAGGGCTTTCCCTAGTTAACAAAATCCTTTGAGTTCATTTCTATAGCATTTTATAATCATTGTACCCATATTAACATTATCTTTGTCATCTTTCTTGTCACTAGTCTCCCTTGTTGAAATTTGACCAAAACAATTTGGCGCCATCCGTGGGACACTTTGATTATTTATATAGAAATGGCCAATCCATCGTCTGGTAGTCTTGGTGAGAGGAACCACCACTTCCTAGTTACGGTATCTCGGGCAATCCGTCTTCAAATCAGGCTGCCAATATGGAGCTAATGTCTAACATGGTCACGATATTGAAAAAGTGATCGACCAGTTGGACGCTCAAGAGCATACAAACACTATGATACTCAATGCCATTGATTCCATGCGTAAAGGAAAACAAACGAAACTCAAACATCTACTCCATTTTCACCTTTGCATCCTAGATCTTTGTTTGGTGCGTACGGGACCAAGCCATGTTGGAGATATCCCTATGTCTAGTACCTTACAGAAAGTACAATCATGACGTCAATTCCAACCTCGAGGCCACGGTTCAACTTTACAACTAGCCAACTGTGTTGACGTCTTGCTATACCTATCTTGCACCCTCGATGGGGCAAACAGGAGTTTCTTTAATACTTTTGACGCTTCGCATCCCAGTTTAATAATAGTTCTCTTTTGCGGAAAGTCAACTTATTAGGGAAATGCAAACCATAAAAGAATTGCTTCGAGGTGTGCCAGAGTCAACTTGCCTCATCACCAAATTTCCCCAACTTGCTACAACGAATCCCGATTTGTTCCACCATAGCTAATGTGGAAATCCCAAAGAAATTTTCAGTTCCCCATATGAAGAAGTATGATGGAAGTCGATCCAGTGAGAACATGTGTTCTTTGTATCAAGAATCAATGGATATTATAAGTATCCCCCTGTTTTTAAAGAAGCATGTTTTGCGGGGGCTTTGGCTCAACTCTATCGGGACCGCTTTAAAATGGCTAACAGGACTTCCTCTTAACTCTATTTCTTCCTATGCTCAACTTGTCGCATGTTCACTAATCAATTTTCATGCAACGGGCGTTCGACAAGTTGACCGGCGACCTTCTGGTGTGCTGACCTAATGAGAGTCTTAAGGAATACTTGATGACGTCTCCCTACTTGCCAAACCGAACGTGGTGAGCGCCTCTACTTGTATTTAGGCGTATCGAGAATGCGGTTAGTGCGGTCCTAGTGAAAGAAATTCAAGGTGAACAGCATCCGTGTATTATGTAAGTAAGTCTCTACTAGATCTTTGAAACAAGGTATTCTCATCTTGAAAAGTTAATTTTAGCTTTAACTACGCCGCTACAAAATTGCGTCATTATTTTGAAACACATTCCATTACTTGTTAGAACTAATTATCCTATAAGAAGTGTGTTGAGAACTCCGAAATGTCGGGAAGATTAGCCAAGTGGTCGGTCAAGCTAAGCACATATGACATTTCATACGAGCCCGAACACTATCAAATCTCAAGCTCTAGCGATTTCGTAGCGATTTCGGTCAAGTCCGCAACCCGAGGTAGAACAAGAGGTACAACACTTGAAGGTAAAACAACTCCTAGATTTTGGACACTTTATACAGATGGAGCTTCAAATTCCAAAGGAATCGGCTTGGGAATCGTTCAAGTCCCCCAGGCGATATCATACCTCAAGTCGTATCCTGTGAATTCAATGCGACGAATAATGAAGCGAGTATGAGGCTTTAATCATGGGTTTAACTACTGCTTTAAGTTTAAATATTACTCATATAAATGTATATGTTGATTCTCAATTGCTCGCTAACCATTTCAATGGCGCTACATGGCAAAACATTCCAAGATGACTCTATATCTTCAACATGTTAAAGCTTTGGCTTCAAAATTTCTGTCATTCTCATTGGAGCAGGTCCCTAGAGAAGAGAATACGAAGCGCATCGGCCAACTTGGGATCAACTTGCAAATCTATGTTGCATGCTAATATCCCCATTATTTATGTTAAGTACCCACTATAGACCAAGTGGAAGAAACTCAAGAAGTGACTCGGTCTAATGGGGCACAAGTTACAAGTCCATCTTGGACCCAACCTATAATTGAGTTCCTTCAACTTGGAACTATACCACCGGTGTTAAGAATGCTAGATCCTTTAAAATGCGCACTTCAACTTTTGTTTTAATAGATAATGTCTTGTTCAAGAAATCTTTCGCAGACACTATTTGAGATGTATTGACAATGAACAAGTTGAACTCGTCAAGGAGATCCATGAGGAACGTGTGGAAATCATTCGGTGGAAAGGCACGGCATCAAAGGCCCTCGGGGATGGTTATTGCGGCCAACAATGCGTCGGGATGCTATGAGCTACGTACAAAAATGTGACGCCCAAAGGCACAGTAACATCTTGCATCAACCTGCTGAACCTCTACATCCTATTGTTTCATCTTGGCCCTTCATGAAATGGGGCATGGATATTGTGGGAAAGTTGCCTAAGGCTCCTGGAGGCAAAGTGTTCATGTTAGCAATGACTGACTATTTCTCAAAATGGATCGAGGCAGAGGCCTATGTGCAAGTAAGAGACAAAGAGGTAATTTCATTTTTAAAGAAGAATATTATTAGCAGGTTCGGTGTCCCATCAGAGATCATATGCGATAACGGATCCCAATTCATAAGTAAAAAGACTGGAGATTTTTGTGCTCGTTGGGGCATCAAGCTGATCACATCCACACCAGTCCATCCTCAAGCTAATGGTCAAGCTGAGTCAAGCAACAAATTGATTGTCAACAACTTGAAGAAACGACTAGATCAAAAGAAAGGAAAGTGGGCTGAAGAATTACCACTTGTACTTTGGGCAGACAGAACAACTACAAAAGGAGCCACAGGTAGAACTCCATATTCTTTGGTGTTTGGAGCAGAAGCTGTAATTCCAGTTGAGGTAACAGTCCCAACAGCGAGGTATGGCTTGTTAACTCCAGATGAAAATAACATCTTGTTAACCCAAGATCTAGATACAATTGATGAGATCAGGGATTTAGCCAAGATAAGGATGGCAGCCTATCAACAACGGATTGCTAGATCCTACAACAAGAATGTCGAATAAGAAGGTTTCGGGTTGGTGATTTAGTTTTGAGAAAAGTATTTCAAAATACCGAGAACCGAATGCGGTAAATTGGCTCCCAGTGGGAGGGACCATATCTCATTGATCTTGGCGGCAAAGGTGCATCGGTTGTCAACCCCAAATGGAGACAGGATTCCTAGGAGTTGGAATGCCATCCATTTAAAGCTCTATTTTATGTAAGTCAAGTAGTTAACAACTAGACTTATCAGGTATGAGTTAATTTATGTCAAGATTCATTTACGTATTTCAAATTCTTAAATTTATTGGAAACCCTTACTGACTTAAGCATCGGAGGGGTGTTGGCTATGCTAACACCCAATCCTAACATGAATTTGTTTTGCAAGGTATACAAGCGGAATAGGCTCAACATGTGAACACGCCAGTACGGCTCCAACATGTTGAGACCTAAACTGGAGCAGGTTGAACATGTTAACACGCCGACGGCTCCAACATGTTCAGACCTGAGACGAAGAAGTCCAACATGTGAACACGCCATACGGCTCCAACATGTTGTGACTTTAGCTGGAGAGGGATGGAACATGTTGACACGCCAGACGGCGATACTTGTTCTATCTCTTCAAACGACTTACCTCTAATCAAAGGTACATTTTGGTTAAAAGATTTACATCTTTTCTAAAGAGTTAAGGTTTTTACACCTTCGCCCGTGCGCACGATTTCACATCTATACAAGATGTGACTATTGGTTGTAACATTAACATGTTACCTATTGCTTAAATCAGTAAACATTCTTATCTGCTAACACAAGCAAATGTTTCTAAAAGAAACCTAGATTACTTCAGTAAAAGTTCAGCATGTTCCCAAGATTAGGGGATAAGTTGGTTAAGCCAACAAATCCTATCAACCTATGAAAAGCATAGAGTACTAGACCAACCTAGTACCCCTAAATAGATTGTTTGTGCTCTTATGAGCAGGTTACATGACCAACGAATAAAAAGCATAAATTGTTTATAACATTCCCCAAAACCTCTAAAGTATTCAAACTTGATCAACATTTTGGCCTACTGCCGTCGGTGTTACTTCTGTTTCCTTTTCTTGATTCTCGCCTTCAATTGGTTTTCCCACCATCTTTCGGCACCTTGTTGGCATCCTCAATCAACTCTTCTAAGGTGGAGAATTCACCTCTTCGCATCCACCGACTCGCCAATGAAATCTTCCAGGGTTCTTCTTTCTTCTTCTAGGTCCCAATTTGACTGGCCATTCTTAAATTCCTCCATCATTTGGATCTGGTCTCTAGCAGTGCTTTAGTGGCATTGAACTTGAAGTCTTCCTTGCGGCTTCAAGTTCCTTGACATGGGCTTCACTCTCTTTCATCCTTTCGGCACATACGTCCGCCAATTCTTTTCTTAACTTCACCATTTCGCACGTACTTTGGCTTCTTTCTTCAACTTGTCTACTTCCCAGCAGCTGCTTTTGCTTCTTTTTGTGCTTCTTCGGCCTCAGCACTACTCCTAGCCGCCTTGATCTTCAGAATGGCAGCTTGATCCATGATGGGAGTCATTATGCCCGAGAGCTATATAAGAGAGAGTGTTAGTACTTTATGAAATCCTTTGATACATAGTTTAGAATGTACACATTATTACCTTATCCGCAAAATCCTTCATTACCACAACAAACTTTTCTCTTGTTCTTTCACCATCCAGGATATCACTTGCATCAGTATCCGCAGCTTCCACTAGCTTTCTTTTCTTTGATTCTTCTTTATTCTTCGAGACGGAGCTGGAAGCCATAGATACTGGAGTTGGAGGCAGCTTGCTATCTTTCCTCAGAGACCTTCTTGCCTTAGCTCCGGCGAGCAAATCAGCAGTACTAACCAGAGCTTTGGAACGAGTGGTGGCTGCAATATAGGACATGGAGTTAGGAAAATTTGGAAAAATAGAACGACTTGCAGATAGGCAAAAACTTTGGGATAATAAACCAAACCCGTGGACATCTTGCTTGGATTTGATGGAGACTCTTCTTCAACCCTTTCTGGAGAGAACAAGACTGGAAATGCCTTGAAGGACCTGACGAGAGGGTCTAATTCAAAAATCTTCTTTACGTTTGCCTCTGTCTCCTCTTGCTCTGGGAACAAAACGCAAAGCTTGGCGACTTCTACAAAGGAAATTCAAGTTCGTTAAGGGCTAAGATGTACAAAGATTTTGGTAATGAGCAAAACCAGAGGAAATTTCCTCTACCTTGAGACCTCCACTTTGAGACTACGCCAGCCTCTTGGCTTAGGCTGTCTTTCCTAACAAAGAAAAATCTGTTCCTCCACCCCCTGTCAGCAGGGTCGTTGTTAGAAATCAAAATAGGGTCACCACCGCTCTTGACTCTAAAACAATATCTTCCCAGACCAAATCCCCTGATCTCAGTGGTATAAGCGAACTCCTCTAGGTCTACATTCAAACCTATCTCATCCCGTAACCTAACTAGGGTTTGAAGACACCTCCAACCCTGAGGCATAAGTTGGGCATAGTTCAACTTCGCGAAGCAAAAACCTAGTAATCGGGGGAAAGGGAATTTAAGGCCAATGGTGAAGGGGTATTCGGAAAGCACACCCACTCGTGAGAATAACACTCGGAAGTTAATGAGGGATGGGTAAAGAAGATGGTTTCGGGAGGCGGTGCGTGATTTTCTTGACAACTTCCGGATCCGCGTCGGAAATCGAACATTTTTCCTTCTCGGGCTCCTTTAACAGGTTTTGGGTTGAGAAACCTCTCGTAGACCGTCGTCACTTTCGATTATACATAGTCTCTTTTTCCCCATTTTTGCAACTTGAAAAATAGCAACAAGAAACCGAGAAGAGTACGAGGAACTCACCGGAATTGCTACACGTTTTCCTTCTCCACACGATCTTCTTTGATATCTTTCGGAAGGAAACCTTTTTGTTAACAACTCGTGAGAGGAGGAGTTGGAGAATGTTCTGGTTTGTTCAAAGAGAGAAGTTGTGAGCGGTTGTATGTTTGAAAACGCAAGAGTAACCTTTTTGCCTTGGGAAATCTCAAAACCGTCCCATCGCACCTTTAGCATTAATAACCGCCGTACGTTGTCAATTCTTGGCAAACTTTTTAAATTTTTGTCTCTTTATATTCTTTTGAAAAATTTGAAAAGTTTGGGGGCAATTGTTGGGCCTACATTTTTATCAACTTGTTTACAACTTACATATATCATCTTGACACTTACAACTTGAGCTCTCCTACCGCACCTTGACATTTTTTGGGTTGAATTATTGTTACATTACAACCTATTTTTTAGGAAGTAAGTCACCGGATAAAGGAGACGAGTCAACAAACGTTTCTTCATCAAACAAAGCCAGCAAGGGATCCTTATCTCTTCAAACCAACATTGTGGCGAGAATACCTCAACAACTTCAACCAATTTCCTATATTCTAGGCTTGTTTGTTTCTTTGTATTTGAGGTATAAAAAGGGAGGAACACATGTATTTTACACACACATTCTCACTAGCTTAAGCTCCCTAGTATACGCTCTTAGTCTTGTATTCAACTTGGTTAATCAATCACTTGGTCAAGGCAGTTCCCTAAAACCTCCCGGGTTTTGTGCGGCGAACAAGCTGTTCAAGGGCTTTCCCTAGTTAACAAAATCCTTTGAGTTCATTTCTATAGCATTTTATAATCATTGTACCCATATTAACATTATCTTTGTCATCTTTCTTGTCACTAGTCTCCCTTGTTGAAATTTGACCAAAACAATACTACCGCCAATAGTTGAATACTCCGAATTAGGCTCTCATTTTTGTTTTTATTTTTTCTCTCATCTTTGTGGGTGATACGATTGCAGTTGGATGTGTTGTCATCTGTGTACTAGAGGGACTTGATTTATAGGAGGGATTTAACTATATAAAGGGCTAGGGAAATGACTAATAAGCGATGGAGTTTGGACATGCAATACAGAGAATGGTTTTTGCGTGATGGATTATACGGTGCAGAAGGAAAATCTTTCAGTGAGACCTATTTCCTTCTAACTCAATTATTCTCGGTTAAAGAAGAAGATCAAAGGTGCCGCAAGCCAAGTAAGAAAGAGCATCTAGCTGTGATATCCGCCTTATATAGCATAGCAGGAAAGCATAGATAGAACCCTCGAGAGAACGAGTGTGGTGGGGCTTTCATACCATAACATTGAAAAAAACATAGCTTTGGCGTCCATGAGACGACGAATCCAATCCCTAATATAGAAGGCTAATTCAGGTCTCTGCTCTTTACTTCATCCCCGGAATCTTCTTGCTTGTGGGAAGGCGGGAAAGCCCTTGTTCCTAGATAAAGACCTCTTCCTCTAGAACAGCATTGCCCTTCTTATTTTAGATTTGGCTAACACTGTTAGGGTTAAGGTTATGGAGAGGAGTCGATTTCCCTCCTCGAAAGGGGCAGTTATATTTGTCACTTAAATAGAAGATGAAGAGATTGAGGATCTTTAAAGAAATCTTAAATCACCATTAGATTACATATTCAAGTTGAATTTTTAAAATTAAAAGCTTAGAATTTGTGATGGGATATACTTTCCATAAACAATTGACTTTTGATCAAAAGGTAAATGAAAAGAGAGAGAGAGAGAGAGAGAGAGAGAGAGAGAGAGAGAGAGAGAGAGAGAGGTTCCCTCTTCACCATGGCATAGTATGAGACAACTCTAGTCGTGTGACTCGAAGTGATCAGAAGGGAGAGAGAGAGAGAGAGAGAGAGAGAGAGAGAGAGAGAGATTTGAAGACATAGTTAAGATTCAAATCCCCTTTTATAGAGAGATTTGAAGACATAAATGTTTATGAGATTCAAAACCCCTTTTATGGATTTTTGTGATTTTAAATCCCTAGATCACCTAAACCTTTCTACTTTTATAGAAGAGGAATTGATTGGTCTTCAATGAACGAATGCTTGAAACAAGCGAGTAATGATAATTTGCGAACGTTGATGTGAGTAATTGGAGGTGGAAGGAGATGATGTTATGCCTTGATAAATATTTCAATGGTAACAACTAGTCGATAATTGTTCTATTAGAAAAAAGGATGGTTGATTTCTTTTCTTAGTGCTATCCTAAGGTTGACCTTCGAAAGCAAGCAAGTAGATTTTTCGAGTACCAAAGCTAGCTCGTCCTATCCGTGTTATTTAAAACTTTACCAAATGATCTAACTCCAAACCAATCTACTTATACAAGAAGTGACTTACTCGGTCCTCCATTTACAAAGTATCTTCAGTTTTTACATGAACAATCTCGAACACATAATTTATCGATCTTACTAAAGATAAATTTTGACTTTTTAAAATTTCAAATTTACTTTCTTATTGCGGATCACGTAGTTAGCCTATAGTGCTCGTCTCGACTCAATCATAAATTTTTCTATCAGTATCAACAATATCTGAATTCACAAAAAAAAAAAAAAAATTAAGAAAAGTTTAACCAAACACGAACACGTGGCATCATCAAGGTTAAGATGACAAGGAAAGGACCCACAACCCTGCACACATAGCGTAACACCAGCCCTAGCTCCAGCGTTGTCCGTACGCATTGCTTTTCAAGTTCAAATATCTTCAATTTTCCGGTCTCGCTCTCTATTGAAAAAATTTGAATTGTTTCAATCTCACTTAGGCCCTCTCCACTCGCGCCTCTCTCTCTCTCTCATCAAAATTTCTCTCACTAAAACCCTAGCATCCATATCTCTCAACCCTCCCCAAATTCAAACCAGTTGCGTAAAATTGACGCGCGTGCAACCCCACGCTCCCCCATTTAATCCAATCTTCGAATTCGTAACACTCGAAACCCTAGATTTCACTCCGTCGATACGCAATGAGGAAGGGAACTAAGAGGAAGACGGCGCCGAAGGAGGAAGCCGCTGCCGCAGATACCGTGGCAGAAGAGACGAACAAAGAGCAGCAGAATCATTCTACAGAAGACAACGCGAAGAAAGAGCCGACCATAGCTGCTAAAAGAGCTAGGCGAGCCAAGCCGTCTAAGCCTGTATCTGAGCCCGAGTACTTTCCTGAGCAGCGTAATTTGGTATTTTCAGTTTCAACTTTCGTTTTTTTTTTGTTTGAATTTTGCTGTGGTTTATGCCGTGTTTGTTGAAATATGAGAAAGTAATCGAATGAAGTCAATCATGAACTTATTGTGGCTTTTTGAAGGTCTTGATAACTAGGGATGATTATTTTAGCTATTTCTTTGTCAATTTGACTCCAAGATTATTTGTAGGCCTTAAGTTTTTTTTTGGGGGTCTTGATTTGTATATCACGATTCAAATAGTGGCATTGATTCCATGGGAGTTTCTTTCTCCCATTGATATCTCGCAAATCGCTAGACTACTTTACAGAGCCATATATTTCTTTCCAATGCGTTTCAAATTGATTTTTGTTAGTTATTCTTTCTTCTCTTATGGTCAGGTGCAACTGGATTCTATAAGTTTTACTATTATTATTGTTATTATTTGGTTTTGATGATCGAACACAAATTTCCATGGACTTTATATGGTATATTAGCTTAAATACTGGTTTCTGTATTTTATTTTTATATTTTATTTGCTTGTCGTAGTTTTTTGTCACTGTTTTTCTATTTGATGCTAATTTTCTGTGTACAGGAAGACCTATGGAAACAGGTGTTCCCAGTTGGGACAGAGGTATGTTCTGACAGTGCTTTTGCAGATTTTAGTAACTGTAGCTGTAATATCTGCTCACCTTTCTTGTGTTATCATTCAGTGGGACCTGTTGGATCTAGTTTATCAGTACAAGTGGAACTTCTCAAATCTTGAAGTGAGTTCTGTTATTATGCTCATTCTATTCTTTAACCATTGACTAACCAAGGAATGATTATTCTGTATTCTTTAATATTATGGAAGTATGAATTCATGGACTGAAAAAAGCAACCGATGGCGCTATTAAATTTTCTAATAGTGGTTGTTAAACTGTGTCCAGAATGCATTTGAAGAGGGCGGACTATTACATGGGAAGAAAGTTTACCTCTTTGGCGGTACTGAGCGTAAGTGATGAATGAACTTGGACTACTTATTTTTTCCATGATGATTACAGATACATGTAGATACTACTATCGTGCAAATTAAAATTGTGCTTTTCTTACACTCAGATAGAGGTTAGTTCAAAGCTTTCGGATCAATATTTAATTTTTTACATGGTTGTTCTACATTTGTTGACTAATTAAAATTAAGAATTGTATGTTTATAGAATGTTTGGTTGTCTTTCCTTCCTAATACTCGCTTTCTTATGTTTCCTTTTTTTTTTTCTTTCTTATTTGTTCTTGCAGCACAAATGGTATCTTTCCAGGGTCAAGAGAAAGTGACGTGCATACCTGTGGTGGTTGCTGTAAGTTGATGAGCTAACTTCCTTTTTCTAACAGAGTTGTAAAGAGTGGAAATATTATCCAGGCTATGTTGGCATTGTTAATTCTACAGACATTTCTGATGTGCTTTATGCTTGCAAAATCTTGATTAAGGGCCTCAGTATCATTATATCATTTGTTTAAGCACGTAAAAACTACTTGCGTCTTTGTGTTTTCATTGATGGTGATGTGCCTTAGGTTCGCAAGATCTTGAGGGTTCTAAATATCATGTTGGATTAATTTTCTATTCGCAGCTAATTAAGACCACTCGCAAACCTCATCATAAAGCTATCACCATATCCTTTATTTCTTACTTGCAGTGGTAGAGTTATCACATTATTGAAACAACTTGTTCAATAAAAATAGCATACCAAGAACTGTGCTGGCAGCTTTGCCCTCTAGAGATCTCTTATCTATCACAAGAAGAAAGTAAAAAGCTGCAAACATTAATTTACTCGGTACATGTATATCCTATAGCTTAGTGATTCAAGTATGTCTAATGATCAAAATATTTACTATTCTACATAGATAAAACCCAACCAAGCACCTTACTAAACACATTTGTATCAATTCTTCTATCGTATCAAAAACCTTACTTCAACACATGGAAAATGCAAAGAAAGAAATATCTTAAATTAGTTCCCATTCCAAATTGGAATGATTCTAGGCAAAATTAAACATCATAGCTTGGGATGAAACCTTATAGTGATCCCATTTGAAGTCCTCAAAGGTACGACATTTAAACTGTTCCCATCAGTTGTTGTTCTTGGTTTTCCCTTCTTTTAACTCCATGCTAGAGTCATTTGTTAACTATATGTTTTTAACAGCGACAGGACAGGTACCTAAGAGCTTCCTAATGAAGTGTCTCGAGTTTTTGACATTTTTGTTTTCCAAAAGATCTTGGGAGTTTTTTATTACTGTCAATTTGTCATCTGTTTGTTTCCTCTTTTTCTTCTACTTGGTAGATTCCTTGTGTTATAGTTTTCCCTTCTCTTACAACTGTTCCTATTGCTATCAAAGATCTCCTTTTAAGGTCTGCCCCTTGCATTTGTTGAAAACTTAACCTAAATACTAGAAACTAAATTGCCAACTCCATGCCTCATCAATTATCCTGCTTTGTTCGCTTTCTTTGCTATTATTAAGTTAAGGACAATTTAAAATTTTAGTCAACCTCAAGACCCTTTATCTCTTACTGATCAGCTGTAGATTGGATTTCATACGCTCTTAAGTGTGGTCTTTTATACTTGTACTAATTATGCATATCTTTAAATTGTTCCTTTAGACAATTCCTGCATCACATCCGTCATGTGTGCCTGCACTCTATTATGTATGTCAGGTTCTGCTGTTTTGATCAGTTTTCTTGTTGAGCAGGTTGTATCTCCTATTCCTCCTTCTGATAAGATTGGAATCAACTCAGTGCAAATGGAGGCTGGAGAAATTCTGCCCATGAAGCAGATGAAAATGGATTGGGTTCCATACATTCCATTGGGAAACCGGTATAAATGTCATCTTACTTTTTGATTTTTTCCTCTGAATGTTTCTTATTTGTGTCCTTGTTAATGTTGTATCTAGTGTACTCTAACATGCACTTTTATTTGTCTACAGGGATTCCCAAGTTGAAAGACTTAAATCCCAAATCTTTATATTAAGCTGCTTGCAAAGACGGTACTCTCCTCCGTCAATCTGTTTTCCTTTATCATAGTCTCATATATGCACGTTCATATACTTCTCATCTTACTCACTTTTGTATTTGACGTTCATCTTTGAAGAGTTTCTCTACAATGTCTTCTGCTATTTTGGCAAATATATTAGGTTAATTGTTAAAGATATTTTAAAGACAATATTTTCTTTGGTTAACCTGTGTTTTTTTGGGACATATTATTGGAAATTCTTCTGTTATCTGATTGCCATTCGATCTTCAATATATGTCAACAATTTATTGTAGTACATATGGTATTTAGCTTCTTGCTTGTGTAATAGCTTTGGTGGGGTTTACAATCACTCCTCTTCGCAAAGGGTGTTCTGCAATTAGGTTCAAGTTGAGTAGTACAACTATGGAGCACTGTGCTGCAGTATTCACTTCTCGACGAGTTAGATATAATATAATCTGACTATAATTCATACCATGGTAATATGTGCTCTTAGATTTCTGTTCGCCATTATACTTGGGTTTCTTAATATCGCCAAACTCTTTGAAATCAAGGAAATTGTGTAGTGCATATGTTGAGATTTTGTCTCAACTAAAATAAACTTGTTGGCTTGGCCCTTTACCCAGTGCTGAGCCGGCTGATTGCGAATGCCAATCTTCTATTCCTTCTTAGAGATTGTCTAATTAATAATTATAATGTGACATGAGCTTTGGGATGCAATTTAACAACTGAGGAATAAGGAGACGTCCCTCTATCGATGACAGAGACCACAAAACAACTATTTTCTCTTTCAAGTTTGTGTATACATCTTCATACCAGTACGATTGCCTGCCACCCTTCATTTATTGCTTCTTCAGTTTCACTTCACAATAGCCAATGAGTCGGAACACTAAATGATGAATCTGTTCTGTCAACAGTTCAATGAGTTTATTAATATATAGGTACATTGTATGCATCTATAGATTGTGTTTTTCATCTTTTAGAGTGACTAAGTTATACTATTCCCTGCACATTTTGGATTAACTCGTGTATCTCACAAGAGGGGAATGTGAATTTAATTGTTGTTAATGGGCTTGTTTGTTATGAAAATTTATTTTCACATTTTGATGCAGGGCTGGTTTAAGACATTTGAAGATAGAGCGTATAAAGAAATTTGAATACTGCTTACCTTGTAAGTTAATGTATATTCCAATTCGACAGTTTTAATGCTACTGTAAGTTTTTCTATCTGGGTGAGAAGTGTCATTTACAAGCATTGGTTTTTTTCTGGTCAATAATATACAAGTATCAATGAAATCACATCTCCTTTGAAAAATGGAACTTTCAAATTATGTTAAGTGGTTCACTAATGCCTGGAAGGAGTCGCGGTTTCTGTTTCGTTTTATTAAATGAGTAGAAAATGATGGCTATGGAAGGGTTGTTTTGCACATTAGTTCTTAGAATTTGTTAAAAGTTTTGTTAAAGCCAAGCTATTTGTGAATTTTGAAACCTCATATTTTGTACGATGTGCTTGAATGGGAAATTGTCCATAGGATGGGGCATATTGATTCTTATTGAATTTGTTCGCTACAACCTTTGTTATTTTCATTTGACTGCCTCAATGTTGAAATTTCATAAGAAATTTCATGAAATGACGGGTTTGCTCTTAAGAAAATGCATTTGTTTTCTGGAATTTTGAATTGCTTTCTCAGATGAGAAGTTAAATAATAATGTGATCTAGTGTTTGGAACTAATTTTTATTGGGGTACTTTATCAGTGTTGTATCAGAGGACTCTTGTTCTTGTTTTTGGTACAACAGAGGACTTTTGTAATTTTCTTTGATTTAACCCCATTTCCTCACTTAGCGAGCATTTATTACAAATTGCTATGTGTAACATATAATATTTATGACCTTCACCTTCCACTTAACATTTTGAGGAAAACAATTATTCAAGATATAAGACATGTCCAACATTCATCAAGGCATCATTCATTCAAGTTGGAATACTTAAGATCTACCCCTTCCTTAAATACATGTCTATATTTATGACCTTCAACTTCCACTTAATATCAAGAGGAAAACAAGTATTTGAGATATAAGACATGTCCAACATTCATCAAGGCATCATCCATTCTGTTGGAATACTTGAGATTTTCCTCTTTGTTTTTTAAATCATTAGTTTTGGCTGTTTAATCTTTAACATAAGTTATTTATAATGAAACTGCTTTTCAGTGCCTTCAAGGTGTGAGACATGTCCAACATTCATCAAGGATCAGTGATTCAAGTTGGAATACTTAAGACTTCTCCCATTTGTAGTCTAAATCCGTTAGTTTTGAATGTTGAATCCTAAATTTGTATTTCTTTGTAATAAGATTGCATTTCCGACCATTCATGTTTGTGGAATAGTTCCAAGTTCCAGCATATAATTTTGAGGTGTTGAACATGCGACTTAAAGTGCCAGGTATAGGCATGTACATGTATCTGGTACTGGCACAAGACCTTTGGAGAGCGTTGCTGTTTCATAGCAAGTATTACGTCTTCAACATGAGAAACAAGTGGGCAAATGAAATAGATGGACATAGAGGATGGAGCTGGATTCTACCACTTTGCTTAATTAGCCATGTGTCCGATGTAGGGGCATTTGCCATGAGAACTTGCTTTTTAACATGCTAATATTTGTGTCAGCTTCCATCCAACTGTATTGGCTCAAGGGGCAATTATAGCATAAACTGAATATTAGGGGCCAAATGAAGAAGCGATGTGTGGTTCAGGGGTGTGTTTCTTTCGTTGCTGATGTTTGTCTTAACCTCTATTCTTCATTCAGTTTTTTTCCTTTTCCCCTCTTTCTTAACCATATTCAATCCTTGATAGGATATAACACGTCCCCCTTCCATCCCATTCTGGTGTTCTTGCCCTTTTTTCTCTATTATTTATTATTATTATTTTTTTTTGATCAATGCTTATTGCATTGGGCAATAGGAGCATAATGATTATGCTGATTAACATACCTTTTGCCATGGTAAGTGGAATATCTTCTGATGACCTTTTTGTCCTTTTACAGTCTTTAATAATCCCATGAAGGAAGAAGAACTTGAACACAGCACCGTTGTGGATATCATGTATCCGGTGGAACCAAAGCCTGTAAGTGCTGGACTTGTTTAACTTCAAATTTGTTGTTGTGCTCCAGATAGTATTGCTTGTTTGTAGCTGCTAGATAGTGCGATAAGATAGATTAATTGTGATGAAAATACTAGCTACATCTGATATAGAAAAGATACTGTTGCTGCAGTAACTGACTTGCCTAAGAATACATCTTTGCTTAACAATTTGTACAAACTGACTTTTCTTTTACTTGTATAAATTGCAGGTTGTCTGCGAGTTTGATTGGGAACTTGATGAGCTTGAGGTCCACTATAATCTTCCTGTTTCCATTTCTCTGTAAATTGTTTGGTTGTCCAATCTGATGTTCAACTTGCACAAAATATATATTGTTTAGCTTTGTTCATAAGATGATTAGACAATATCACATTATAACATTCTATATGCAAAAACTGGTCATGAGTTACCTTATATTTCATTTTTCAACGCTTAGAGGAAAATGCCTTGTATGATCTGACAATCATCACTAAGATTTATGAAAAAAGGAGAGAGACTATATAGCATTTACTTTATTTGTGATTATCATATCAGCATATGTCCTATAATATTTAATGGTACGTTAGTCTATATTAAAGTTCTGAATGTTTAATGACTACATTAAAGCTAGCTACCTTCCATCTCTTGCTTTACTGACTTATAAAGTTTTAGGAGTTCACCGATAAACTAGTGGAGGATGAGGAGTTGTCTGAGGATCAGAAGGATGCCTTTAAGGTAAACTTTACTGATGGCAACTAGCGTCCCTGAATTTTAAATCATATTCTTAATAATTTGTTTTATTTTTTCTTTTGATTATACTGTAGGAATTTGTGAAGGAGAAGGTTCGAGAAGCAAAGAAAGCGAACCGTGAGGTATTCCTAATGAATGTGGTTGCAGCCATTGTGTTTCTTCTTCTTCTTCTCTCTCTCTCTCTATATATATATACATATATATATATATATATATTTTTTTTTCCCTGTTTAACACTGGTTTGTTACAAGCGGAGCTTTGTTTGAATCCATCTTCTGGCAACTTTAGGCAAGGGAAGCCCGGAAGAAAGACCTAGAAGAATTGAGTGAGGAGAGAAAGACTGCACTCGAGAATATGAGGTTTTATAAATTCTATCCTGTTCCTACATCTGATAGTCCAGATGTCTCCAAAGTCAAGGTATTTAAGATAATTTCTATTCTAGCATACATACATACATACATATATGTATACATACATATACATACATATATATATATACATACATACATACATACATATATATATATATATATATTTATATGTTTTTGCATGAAAGTACACCATACTTCTAGGCTGACTTTCATTTAAGATGACTGATCACAACACTGCTACCAATTTTAAAGACTTGGGATGTACGTCAAACTGGGTAGTGCAGATGCTCTGCTCTACTCAAATAACCCATCTCTACTCGAATAACCCTTATTGACTTGTCTTTTTTGAACCACGAGTCAAGTTAGGCAGGTTTAGTTGATCGAGTTTATCCAAGTAACTTACCTGGCTCAACTCACTACTGGCATACTAACGCGACTTGACTCAACTAGGATAAATTTGAACTAATTTTATGTTTATAATGAAGATAGTTTGAAAATTGATGGTTTTACATTAAAGATAGAAAACATGGATAATTTTCCATAATTCCATTCAAATTAAACAAATTGAAGATAACAGGAGAGTATTTGGTATCCGACTTGACTCGAAGCAACTCGTGAGGGAGATGCAAGTGTAAATTGTTATGATGGTGTATGATCTTGGTGCACCTGCTGTCAAAAGGAATTTACTTATGTAGGTTGGATTTTTTAAGATGTGGAAAGCGAGTATGAGGTGGGGGAGGCATGGGTTGCTTAGAGGTCATCAAAATTAAATCACAAAAATTGATTTCCTTTTAAGAATCACATTGTAAACAGTTCTAAAAATGCCAAAGGACAGACATTACAATATGTTCCAATGTCCTAAACCTTGCACCCTGAAACTTAAGTTTAGGATCATGTTGGGTAGTTTGAAAATGGAGTTGCCCATATTCAAGATATTCCTTGAACACAATTCTGGATTGATGAATCAAAAGGTGTGTCTCAATTCCTTAAAGCTAGCAGAGAACCCTCTAGGGGTCTGTTCACGGGGACAAGAAACCACAATGATGCCATGCCAAAATAAATACACTGTCCAGTGCGCGCCCAAGTCCATAAGCTCCAGTTTACATGACTGTATGCCTTCTCGCTGCCTAGTTTACAAATGATTCAAGAACGGCTGATTACTGTCAGTCTTTGGAACACAGACTGTAAGCACTCTGCAGCATCGATTGGCCTTCCTCAAATGCATTTTGCAACTCTGAAATTTAAAAGATCCAGCTCCCTGCCAAATCTCATTGCCAGAAACTTCTGGCATGAAATATTTTATTTTTGCTGTCTCAAAATTATGCTGAAATAAAATCAAGCCTTGAACTGTATAATGTACGAGTATTAAACTCCATATGACTTGTCAAACTTCAAACTAAACTTTTTCAACATACTTCCTGATAAGCTTTATTCAACCGAAGTGTCAATCCCCAATAAAAGTGTGTGGTCTAGCTGCCCCCAATCCCCCTTTAAACCTGAATATTCTAAAGCTAAATCCACGATACAGCAATATTTATTAGCACTACCTCATGTTTTTGTCCTCATTTCTTTGCTAACATCCTGATTTGTTGAATTTTTGTCTTGCAGTCTGCGTATATTAACAGATACTACGGCAAAGCTCACCAAGTTATGTGAATGGTGTATCCTACCGACCTGGTATATGTATGGATAGGGCTTAATCCAACTCAATGAAGATACTTTGCTGCTCGATAGGACCGCTGAAAGAAATGTAGCAAGAGATCCTGTGGCAGCACTTGTTGGCACATTTGCACTGCCTTTGCAAGTGACAGTTTTAAAATCTCGAAACAGATGAGGCTAACGTATTGGTTAGTGCGAGAGAAAAACGAAATGCAGAATATGGAATAAGTTCTTGTATACCTTTGGATGTATTCTTAGGAAACGACGCTTAGCGGCTAAGCAATTTTTGAGGCAGTTGATTAGGCTTCATAAGCTGTGAAGTCCTTAGTTGATTCATTTTGTTGTGTTCTTAAATCAATTGATATCTGTAGCCAATATTCTTCTACTACCAAAGTTATATCATTGTGGTACTGAATTTAAACATTTACAATCAGTGTTCTAAAAATTGGGCTAGGCGCCCCCCTAGCGCCGCAAAATTGACCAAATTGGGCAACAGGTTTTTCTCAAAAATTGCTGCCCAGGTGCCGACTAGACGCTCTAGGCGTTGCCAATGCCTAGTTGGATTTGCATTTATTTATTTGTTTGTTTTTTAATTCTCTTCCCCAAAAATGGTGTCGTTTTGGTCTTTAAAAAAAAAAATACCTGGTTTAGAAGTTGACACTGAGTTAGGGCTTGAACTCTTAAAATCAAGACAAAAAATCTCTCTCGTCTTCTCCAAAGGACCAAATCTCTCCATCTCTTGTCTTCTCCAAATCTCTCTATCTCTCTCATCTTCTCCATCATCTCTCCCATATGTTGCCGCGCTGTCTTGCTTCTCCTACTGTTGTGCCAGCCCTTTGTGCTGTCTTGCTTCTCTCCTACTGTTGTGCTAGCCCTTTGAGTCACCAACCACATGAGGTATGTGTATGTCCACTTTACTGTTTGAAATTATTGTGTTAAAACTTAAAAGTTTATCTTCGATTCAATGAAAATTTGAAATTATTGTGTTTTGAAGCACTCTGTTGACATTGTTTTGCTGTGAGAATGTTGTGATTCTTATTTAGTTATTGAAATTTAGTATAATTTGGGGCATAGACTGTGTGGTGTGGGTATGTAGTTAAGGTATTTGTTGAAATGACAAAGAGACTAATTTGGTTTTTATTATAATTTTGTAATGTGATCATTACTTTTAATTTATTTGGTGATATTTAGTTATTTACTATTATTGCACTAGGTATTGTATAAATATATGGTATAAATGTGTAATTACGCCTTAATTTCTAGGGCCCGCCTAGTCCCCTAGGCACTAGGCGCTGCTTTGTCGCCTAGTACTCGCCTAGCGATTTTTAGAATACTATTTACAATCAATGTGATGCGGTCCGAGCGAGCTCAAACACATTGATGAAGTATGTGTCAAGAGATCGTGCATGGAAGTTTAAATGTACTTTGTTCGTGATTGTTCAAGTAATCAAAGCTCAAAGGAAGGTTGTGATTCAATTGGATGAAGATGGGAGAACTCAAGGAAACTTTCTAGCCTTGATTCGGGCCTATTTTGATGTTACTAGAGACTATGGGGGTGTTTTGATAATTCAACAAAGTTTGGAAGTAAATAAAGGACTTTATAAAAACTATAGGGGTTGTTACGACAATATAACAAACTTGGAAGCTTTCTTGCGGAAGATTTCCAGAAAGTATGGCGCTAAGAGCCTAAGACTGGAGTCTTAGCGCCTGTACGGCAGTTTTGACGATTTTGGCCAATTTTTGACTTTTTTAATTATTAAAATATTATTATTTGTCCTAATTCCTCAAGGATTTGTTCCTAAACGTTTTTAGGGTTTAGTAGCGTTTGTTTTAGCCTATTTAAGGCCTCTTTATGTTTTCCAAAAACACAACTTTGAGATTAAATTAAATTGAGAGGATTCTTCAATTCTTCTTGTTCTCTGCGAACTATTCGAACTTATCAGGACTGTCCTGTGGCGTTCACCCTTTTCAACTTATCAATTGGGATTCCATACCAATTGTGGCGTTAATCCTTATACCAAGGTTCGTGGTCGTCTCAATTATCGGGTTGCGGCTGTACATGCCAAGGTTCGTATTTGGACTGATTCATCGGGTTGAGGTGTCACCTTCCATTCAACTTCCTTGATCTTAGCTTCCGTTCCGCATGAAATCGTGATTCGTCGAGAATCATTGACGAAGATCGTATCATTTGGTATCAGAGCAAAGGTTCTTTCCATACACAATCCTTTTAATTATTTCGTTCTAGCTTTCAATTGTTTTCTAATTTTTTAGGCTGTTGATTTTGTTCCCTAATTTTTTTTTTGTAGTATCATAAATTTGGGTCATAAACCGTAGTTTATTCACAAAAAATTTGTTCCTATTATTCTTGCTTGTTTCAAACCCTAAAATTTTTTAGGGTTATAAATTTCAAAAAAAAAAAAAAGAAAAAAAGTTGCAGTTGAAACTTTTCGGCTTATTTCAAAAAAAAAAAAAAAAAAAAGGCAAAAGGCCGAATTTCAACCCAAAATTGTTAGCTTCACTAAAAGTGTTCTCTAATCCTAGATTCAAGTATAAAAATTGAATCTTTCTTCCTCTAAAATTCTTAATCCTTCCGTTTGTCTTATTCTTGGTTGTTTGTCACTTGATAATTCTAGTTTTGATTGTTTAGTTCAATTAGAACGTTGAAGAATTGATTTGAGTGGAAAAAGGCAAGAGTGTGTGAGATTAAAAGAGGGAAAAAGCCTGAAATTGTGTGAAACACGAGAGTAAGTGAGGAACAATCTTCTTGAATATTGTTACTATGTCTCAAGACGATAGTAAGGGTTCTAAGAGGGAAGGCAAGAGTCCCATGAAGGAGGGGACAAACATAGATATATTGGAACTTACTGAAACCTTAATAGCGGCCATGAATCGTACGCTTAGGCAACAGTTAGATCCGATGAGGGAACAAATGGATAGAATGGAGAACGAGCGTAGGGAGCCTCCGCGACGTGTTCCAAACGCGTATGGAAGAGATAGAGTGAGGGAAGAAGAGAGAGAGTACTATGGAGATGATGTTGATGATGATGATAGGTGGTCCGATAATGGCAGACGAGGAAGTGATAGGAGAGAGAGGAATCGGTTAGATGATAACCTTAGTGGTATCAAGCTAAAAGTGCCATCTTTTCAAGGTAAAGATAATCCTGAAGTTTACCTTGAATGGGAGCTGAAGGTGGAAAAAGTTTTTGGGTGTCATAACTACTCCGAGTTGAAGAAGGTTAAACTCGCAGCAGTAGAGTTCTCCGAGTATGTTGCAGTTTGGTGGGACCAACTGTGTAACACTAGAGTAAGATATGGGGAGAGACCTGTTGAAACCTGGGAGGAGATGAAAAGGATTATGAGGAGACGTTTTGTGCCAACACACTACTATAGGGACTTGTATTTAAAGTTGCAAAACTTGAGACAAGGAACTAAGAGTGTCGAGGAATATTTCAAGGAGATGGAGGTTTCAATGATTAGGGCTAATGTGGAGGAACATCGGGATGCTACCATGGCTAGATTCTTAGCAGGGTTGAATAGAGAGATTAGTAATGTTGTGGAGTTACAACATTATGTAGAAATAGAGGAGTTGGTCCATAAGGCAATTAAAGTGGAGCAACAACCCAAGAAGAGGGGTAGCAGTAGAGTGGTCTCTAGTTCCAATTCCAATTAGAAATCTAACTATGGGGATAAAGATGAAAAGCCCAAGATGGAGGCCCCAAAAGTAGGATCAACGGTACAAGCAACCACTAGCAAATTTGAAACCACTAAACCTAAGAATCGCGAAATCAAATGCTTTAGGTGTCAAGGGTTAGGACATATTGCTAGTGAATGTGTAAACAAGATGGCCATGATTGTTCTAGAAGGTGGTGAAGTGGTGACCAAGGATGAGTATGAGGATATGCCACCATTGGAGGATGTTGTCGAATATGGTGCCGAGGGGGAGATAAATGTGACAAGTTTGGTAACAAGGAGGGCCTTGAGTGTTCAAGTGAAAAGTGAGGAGGAGATACAACGAGAAAATATCTTTCACACTAGGTGCTTGGTGCAAGGGAAGATTTGTGGAATAATTATAGATGGGGGTAGTTGCACCAATGTTGTAAGCACTACCATGGTTGAAAAGTTAGGGTTACCCATTCTTAAACATCCACAACCCTACAAGTTGAGTTGGTTGAATGATAGTGGTGAAGTGAGGGTAAACAAGCAAGTCCTTGTATCTTTTCGTATTGGGGGATATGAGGATGAAGTGTTGTGTGATGTGGTTCCCATGCAAGCCACTCATATATTTCTAGGGAGACCTTGGCAATTTGATAGGCGTGTTACACATGATGGCTTCACCAATAAATATTCTTTCATGTTAAACAATCGATGTGTTACACTTGCTCCTCTAACTCCAAAGCAAGTGTACGAAGACCAACTGAAACTACAAAAAGAAAGTTCGGCTTGTGAGGAAAAGAATATTGAGAAAGCCGAGAAAAAGGAAAGTTTGAGAGAAAACAAGAGTGAGAGGCCGGCTAAGGAAATGAGTGAGGATTGTGAGATAGTCGGGCAAAAGGAGAGGTCAAATAGAGATAGTGAAAAAAAGAAAAAGAGAAAAAGTGTGCAAGAGAGAGAAGAAAGATTCGAGCGAGAGAGAAGAGAAAAGAATCTTTTTGTGACGGCAATTGCTTTGAAAAAAAGTTTGTTTTTGAAACGACCAATAATTTTGAAACAACCAATAATTGAACCAAGGTTCAATAAGGTGAATTTGAATACTAACAAAAATGATATTGTGTTGCCTAGTATTTTTGTTTCTCTTTCACAGGTTTTCAATGAAGTGAATCCTAAAACAAACAAAAGTGTGCTAAGATCTAAGTGGGGAAACCAACTAGGCCAAGATTTGAGGACAAATCCCTTTCAAGAGGAAGGGAATGATGCAATCTGAGCGAGCTCAAACACATTGATGAAGTACGTGTCAAGAGATCGTGCATGGAAGTTCAAATGTACTTTGTTCGTGATTGTTCAAGTAATCAAAGCTCAAAGGAAGGTTGTGATTCAATTGGATGAAGAGGAGGACTCAAGGAAACTTTCTAGCCTTGATTCGGGCCTATTTTGATGTTACTAGAGACTATGGGGGTGTTTTGACAATTCAACAAAGTTTAGAAGTGAATAAAGGACTTTATAAAAACTACAGGGGTTGTTATGACAATTTAGCAAACTTGGAAGCTTTCTTGCGGAAGATTTCCAGAAAGTATGGCGCTAAGACCCCGTACGGCAGTTTTGACGATTTTGGCCAATTTTTGACTTTTTTAATTATTAAAATATTATTATTTGTCCTAATTCCTCAAGGGTTTGTTCCTAAACGTTTTTAGGGTTTAGTAGGGTTTATTTTAGCCTATTTAAGACCTCTTTATGTTTTCCAAAAACACAACTTTGAGATTAAATTAAATTGAGAGGATTCTTCAATTCTTCTTATTCTCTGCGAACTATTCGAACTTATCAGGACTGTCCTGTGGCGTTCACCCTTTTCAACTTATCAATTGGGATTCCATACCAATTGTGGCGTTAATCCTTATACTAAGGTTCGTGGTCATCTCAATTATCGGGTTGCGGCTGTACATGCCAAGGTTCGTATTTGGACTGATTCATCGGGTTGATGTGCCACCTTCCATTCAACTTCCTTGATCTTAGCTTCCGTTCCGCATGAAATCGTGATTCGTCGAGAATCCTTGGCGAAGATCGTATCACAATGTTTTCCTGTTATTAGCGTGAGCTAAATCATTGGAGTTTTGGCCATATGGCATAACCATCTGATGGAACTGAACTATCAAGACAGCAGCGAGATACCCGCTATGTAGTATGCAGTGTGCCCTCTAATAAGGGGGTTAACGCATCGGTCTGTAGACCTAAATTTCTGTCATTCAAATTCTCTCTCAATGTATCTATTTGATCGAAACTTTTGTTGTTCAATTGTTTCCTTTCCAATTCATTTCTACGATAGTATCCTTAAGAGTTTCTCCATGTAATCATCTATATAGTAAAAATTGCTAGACATGTAGGAAAGATAGATTTTTCCGATGCAAACCTCTTATGCTGAGGCGGAGATGATGTGACATTTAGTTGGTAAGACATTCTCTACTTTTAGACGGTCACCTAAAGGAGTCTTGTATCGGAGAATGTTTAAGAACTCTCGAAAGAGGTCTTTTTTGTTTAAGCATGTGACATGAAAAAAGCTAAATGATAGCATTGAAAATGCTCTAATGGTCTCTTTTCCGATAGATAGTATCCCTAATTGTCTCTCTTCCGATACATCATACATCTATTCGATAGTATCCCTATTCAGTGCACTTCCAATGCATCTGTTTGATAGTATCCCAACTGAGTGAAAATTACTACTCCTCCAATGCATCCTATTGATAGTATCGCCAATTGAGTGAAAATTATTACTCTCTCAGTTCCTAAAATTATTGTTTCGTTTTGACTTTTTAGAGTCAACTTTATAGTTTTTCAAATCAAAATTTAATGTATATATTTTTACTTTTTTTTTAAATCATTAAATACATACTCCCTCCGTTCCACCCAAAGAGTCAACGTTTGAAAAGTCTAAGAGCCTGTTTGTTCGAGCGTTTTGGCCAAAACGCAGCTTATTCCCTAACTTAGCGTTTCAATGCTGTGGTAGAGAAAGCTGTGTTTTTAAAACGCAGCTGCGTTTTGACATAATATCCCAAACGCATTTATAAAGAAAAAAGCCGCGTTTTAAATAATCTGTATTTTAAAAACGCTGTGTTTTCAAAACACTGCGTTTTGAAAACGCTACACCAAACGGGCTCTAATTATTAAGAAATATATAAGTACCATTAGAGTTGGTCATAATTACAAAAAAGCTTAAGCATATTCAACATGTTTATACCATATTTGGAGGATAAAGTTGAAAAGTTTATGGAGAATGAAGACATAATTTTAGATAGTGGACTTTTAACATGAAACATCCCAAAATAGTATAGTGGACTTTTTGTCTGGAACGGAGGGAGTAATTCTTAATTCTTTTTAAGTAATACGAATTATGTGTAATGATTCTGAAGAAAATGAAAAAATACAAGTAAATTTTTTGTTTGAAAGACGATAAGTCTGACTCTAAAAAGTCAAAACATGACAATAATCTACAACAATAGAGGGGGTGCTAGTTGATTGGTTCAACCTATGAACATAAAATTTCAATCAAAACATTATTAAGTAAAATTGTTAAGTTGGCAAAATATTTTTATAGAATACCTTTTAGACACGATTATTTTATGGAACTAAATATTGGACAGTGAGAAAGAACATGTTAACCAAGATGAATGTAATTGAAATGCAAATATTAAGATGACTATGTGGCAAATTTAAGAGAATTTGTAATGAACAAATTTGTGAGAAAATCGTCCAAATTCGAAGCAATTGAGACTAAAACGGAGTTGAGTTGAGTTTTACATTTTAAATATTGCTTTGGAATGATCTAATTTGTTGATTGTTGCTTGATGGACGGGGTTTGATCACGCCAAAAAGTACTCTGGTGATAAGGTCAAGTTCACGCATGCAGCTAGTATATCGGTAGGATGCCCCGGCTCTCAATACGCACAAGTGCCAGTGGAACTTGTCCTCCGGTAGATACCTGAGATAGAAAGAAAGCAGTAGGGAGCTTGACGTTGGTCCAACTAAAGCCCTCCGGTGAGAGAATCAGTATATAGGTGAGAGTTATGGTCTCAGGTGAGGATTCAGGCTGTTCTCTAGGAGTGAATGCTCTGAATGCTTTGGAGACTTGGTAGTTGTGTATGTTTAATTGAACTTAGGTTATAAATGAAGGCAATCACCTTGTATTTATACTGGAAGAATGTTGGTTAGGGACAGGTGGGCCTGCCAGATGTCAACCTGGGACAGGTAGTCACATATCCGTTTATGACAGCCGCTATTTGCATTGATGAGCTTTTAATGGAAAGTAACCAGCATTAATGTAGAAGATAGACCTCCTCTGGGAGCTGTGCAGATCTTCTAAAAGTAGCTTTACTTAGGAAGCAAGATACTGGTTCATCTAATAAGGAACCTAGTGGTGCCCTCGGGATGACGTAATAGCAGGTAAGCTTTAAATGCGGCAGCTTTCGTTGACTATCTTCAACTCCCCGGGGTAGAGACCTCAGGATCTTAGTTTTCGTAGCCCAGGTCTAGACTCCGCGGGCTCTCAGGCCCGGCGTGGAAGGCGTTCTCAGTTCTCCTGAGCTCCTTAGGTAGACCGGGATAGGATGAAGGACAAATGTGTTCGGGATTCGAGCTGTTGGTGAATCTCGGGATCGAGGTGAGCTATCCTCGGTGTCCTAAATTAGCACGACCACGTGTTCCGCTAAATGCCACGTGGAGACGAGATATTTTGGTACCTTCAGGGTTCATGGTTGTTCATATAGTGTTACTTTAAATTCTTGACAATAAGGGCAATATGATAAGGGCTCATCATACTCCTTTTTGAATTCCTTGTAATGGCTCCAACATCCACTTTATGGTCATGTTTTTTTATCATCAATTTTCGAAACCTTTCTCTGTGAGATTGACACATAGAACCATATATATATATATATATATATATACAAAAAAAATCTAAATAAATAAAACGTTTGTCTTTCGACTCGTAGAGAGTCATCTAGAAGTTCACTCTCGACATAAGGGGGAGGGTCTTTGAGTGCTACCGAGCAGCCGACTTTTGCTAATCAGTCCTTAGCCATTGCATCTTCACAATGGTTCGCTTTGCGAAAGATTTGGACAATCCTACGTCTCTAGTTTCGGCTCAACCGATTCCTTAACCTGTTCAATCACATTGAAGTCCATATGGAGAATGCTGTTGGAAATTGGTTTTATAATTGGTGTTTGACCAATATTTGACCAAATTTCTAGTTTGGTACCGTTTATTAAAAATGGAAATAAGTTGCGAAATTGAAATCTACGTTTCGAGTAGATTAAGTTAGTATATTTATTATCTCAAAACCAATTTCGGGTGAATGAGATATTAATGATTAAAGTATGCAACTTAACATTGGTAATTGAAGAGTTATGGGAATATGAAAAGCCATATCCCACATTGAATAGAAAAGGTGATTAAATGCACCTTATTAATTGGCCCACTCTAGGAGGAAGCATTCAAGTGGTCTCCTCCAAGGTCCAACCTGGTGATGTCTCTTGGGCTAGCTTTTGGCTAGCACAAGCAGCTGCGAGGATGGTGCGAGCTCGAGCCCGAGCCCGAGCCCGAGCGCGTACGCGCAGGTCGCAATGGGCGCTTTAGAGGCCCAATTTGCACTTCGCACGTACTCATCGTCGCTAGGAGCTAAGGAGCCTTAAACTTTTGTCCAGCTGGGTGGCTAAGTTAGCTCAGGGATGGCCCAGGTACGTTCCAACCCTCGAATAGGTGCAACCCAGTGATGAACCGAACAACCATCAGCGGTTATGGGCAGTTCAGGGTGGTTATGGACCAAGCGGTTCGGCGGTTATCGTAACTGATCGAATGGGTGCAGTTAGGGGAGGTTGCGCAGCAGTTAGAGTGCGAACCAATCCGCTGGATCGCGCTCACACGATCAGGTGTGATCCGACGGTCCAGATTCAAAATTGTGTCTATTCGCAGAAAGGCACCACAACTCTTCAGTAAATATAAATAGACCCCCCGAATTGACAGTTCCTAACACCGAAATCCTAAGCATCTAGTCTGTTAGTCAGAATTATCATATTGTTGCATATATTCCCTTCTCGAGTCTTGGAAGTTCTGAAACACCGATCAAGTTCGCCGGAATCTGCGTATTGAAGTGCTGCCTACGCTGATTGAAAAGTCGTTGCATCTTAGGGACGATTGCCAAGAACCGTTAGCACTAGTACGGGGCAATTTCGTCTTGCGGAGATTGTGTCCAACACAAGCCTCGACTTCATTTATTAAAGTTAAGTAAAATATTTTTTTTTCTGCTTCATCTTATTTCTGTCCGTGATATTTCCGAGAAAACCAAAAAGAAAATTACCCAACAATCGCAAGACGAAATTTTGTTTTCTTGGAAATGGCAATCGAAACAACTGCTACTCCCGCTTCTACTTCTACTACTCCTGCTTCTGCTCCTACTCACCCCGCACACGGTGAGAAACCAGCCAAGTTTACAGGTACGGATTTTAAACAATGGCAACCTAAAATGCTCTTCTACCTCACAACTCTCAGTCTGCAAAGGTTCTTGAAAGAGGACCCCCCTACAGTTGCAGAAAACGATTCGGATACGCAAAAGCGTATTGCTGCCGATGCTTGGCATCACAATGACTTTCTGTGCAGGAATTATATCCTGAACGGATTGGAAGATGAACTCTACAGTGTTTACTGTGGAATCAAAACTTCCAAAGAGTTATGGAACTCTTTGGAAAAGAAGTATAAAATAGAAGATGCTGGGTCAAAGAAATTTGTCGTTGGCAAATTTCTTGACTACAAGATGGTTGACTCCAAATCAGTAGAACGTCAAGTGCGAGAGATTCAAATCTTACTTCACAGTTTGGCTGCTGAAGGGATGATACTAAATGAATCTTTCCAAGTGGATGCTATTATTGAGAAATTGCCGCCGATGTGGAAAGACTTGAAGAACTACCTCAAGCACAAACGAAAAGAAATGGGGCTTGAAGATTTGATAGTTCGACTTCAGATTGAGGAAGGCAACCGCAAAACTGAAGGAAAGTCCAACAAGGCTGGGATGGAGGCCAAAGTCCATATTGCTGAATCAAGTACCAGTAACAAGAGGAAGCACACTGGAAATGCCAAACATGGAACTGCAAAGAAGTTCAAGGGAGATTGCTACAACTGTGGCAAACCAAATCACATGGCCAAGGATTGTCGACTTCCGAAGAAGGACAAACAGAAAGGTAAACAAAATCATGCCAATGTGATTGAGGACGATAATACGCCCGATCTCACTGCAGTGGTGTTTGAAGCCAACATTGCAAAGTTGGAAGATAACCCAAGAGAATGGTGGATAGATACTGGAGCTACCCGCCACATTTGTGCTGATAAGGAAGCTTTCTCATCCTACACTCCTATAAGTGGAAGGAAATTGTTTATGGGAAACTCCTCGACTTCCAACGTCGTAGGACTTGGGAAGGTTGTGCTGAAGATGACCTCAGGCAAAGAGTTGACGCTCGTGGATGTGCTGCATGTCCCAGACATCCGCAAAAACCTGGTTTCCGGCCCCTAATGAGTAAGGCCGGATTTAGACTAGTTTTTGAGTCTGATAAATTTGTATTGACCAAAAATGGTCTATTTATTGGGAAAGGGTACCTTGATAAAGGACTCTTCAAAATGAATGTAATGAATGTTTACCGCCCTGAGGCGAAGAATAAAGATGTTTCTTATGTTTACTTGTTGGATAGTTCTAATTTATGGCATGATAGATTAGGACACGTAAATTTTAACACAATTAAGAAGTTGGTGAATCAAAATTTAATACCTATGTCTAAAATTGATTCACATGACAAGTGTGAAATTTGCGTTGAGGCAAAAATGACTAAGTCACCATTTCCTTCAGTAATAAGAAACACGACACCTCTTGAATTAATTCACACCGATATTTGTGATTTAAAATTTGTGCAAACTCGAGGTGGGAAAAAGTACTTTATTACATTTATTGACGATTGCACAAGATATTGTTATGTTTATCTTTTGAAAAGCAAAGATGAAGCTTTAGAAGCTTTTGAGACTTATAAGAATGAAGTAGAAAATCAACTTAATTTAACAATTAAGAAGATTCGAAGTGATAGAGGTGGAATATGTTGCTTCGTTTGAAGACATATGTTAGGAATCTGGCATAATTCATCAAACGACGGCTCCATACTCACCTCAATCAAATGGAGTTGCTGAACGAAAGAATCGTACTCTTAAAGAAATGATGAATGCGATGTTGATAAGTTCAAGCTTACCCCAAAACTTGTGGGGGGAAGCCATTTTTTCAGCAAACTATATTCTTAATAAGTTATCACACAAAGGTAAAGATAAGACTCCATATGAGTTATGGAACGGTCGACAACCATCTTATAAATACCTTAAAGTGTGGAGGTGCCTGGCTAAGGTCGAAATACCTAAGCCTAAACAAGTCAGAATCGGACCTAAAACGATTGACTGCATTTTTATTGGATACGCAAGCAATAGTAGTGCATATCGGTTTATAGTGCACAAATCAGAAATTCCTGACATGACTGAAGGAATGGCGATAGAATCAAGGAATGCGGTATTCTTTGAAAATATATTTCCTTGCGGCGAAGGGAAAGAAACAAGTTCTAGTAAAAGAACTTATGAAAATGCAAACGGTTCATCTCAAGAAGAAGAAGAACCGAGGCGCAGTAAAAGGACAAGAGTTGCTAAATCTTTTGGTCCTGATTTTCTATCTTACATGATAAAAAATGAACCTAGAACTGTTAAAGAAGCTTTATCCAGTCCAGATGCTCCGTTCTGGAAAGAAGCTATAAATAGTGAAATAGAATCCATAGTGCACAATAATACTTGGGAATTGGTTGATCTCCCTCCAGGATGCAAACCGTTGGGATGCAAATGGATCCTTAAAAGAAAGTATAAGGCAGATGGATCTATCGACAAGTTTAAAGCTCGGCTGGTAGCCAAAGGATTTAAACAGAAGGAGGGTTATGACTTTTTCGATACGTATTCTCCTGTCACAAGAATTACGTCCATTCGTATTCTCATTGCTATTGCAGCTTTGCATAACCTTGAGATACATCAAATGGACGTAAAGACAGCCTTCTTAAATGGAGAGTTAGATGAGGAGATTTATATGGAGCAACCCGACTGTTGCCCCTGGAAAAGAGCAAAAGGTGTGTAAACTCGTAAAGTCACTATACGGACTAAAACAAGCAACTAAGCAATGGCATGAAAAATTTGACCGAACATTATTGTCAAATGGTTTCAAAATTAATGAATGTGACAAGTGTGTCTACATTAAGAGTACATCCAATGCTTACGTCATTATATGTCTTTATGTAGATGACATGTTAATAATGGGAAATACTCATGATTTAATCATGAATACTAAAAACATGTTAAAGAAAATTTTTGACATGAAAGATATGGGACTAGCTGATGTTATATTAAGGATGAAGATCTCTAGAACATCTGATGGAATAGTCTTATCGCAATCCCATTACGTTGAGAACGTTCTTCGAAAATTCAATGTCTTGGACAGCCCTCCGGCTAAGACACCAGTAGACTTAAGTCTACACTTAGCCAAGAATAGAGGAGAACCAGTTTCCCAACAAGAGTATGCAAGGATAATTGGAAGTCTAATGTACTTGACCAATTGTACACGTCCTGATATTGCATATTCAGTAAGCAAACTAAGCAGGTTCACAAGTAATCCCAACGCGGATCATTGGAAAGACCTAATAAGGGTACTTAGATATTTAAAGTATACATTGAATTATGGGATACTTTATAATAGATATCCAGCAGTATTAGAAGGATACTGCGATGCCAATTGGATATCAGACACGAAAGACTCCAAATTCATAAGTGGTTATGTGTTTACAATAGGTGGAGGAGCGGTGTCATGGAAATCGTCTAAGCAAACATGTATAGCTCGATCCACCATGGAATCCAAATTCATTGCTTTAGATAAAGCTGGTGAAGAAGCTGAGTGACTTAGAAATTTTCTGGAAGATATTCCTTGTTGGAATAAACCTGTGCCTGCTGTACTGATACACTGTGATAGTCAATCAGCAATAGGTAGGGCATAGAGCAGTACGTACAATGGTAAGTCTAGACACATTCGTCGTAGACATAATACCATTAGACAATTGATCTCAAATGGGGTTATTTCTATTGAATATATATGTAAAATCAAAAGAAAACCTAGCTGATCCTTTTACAAAAGGAATCAATCGAGATCAAATGTATACATTATTAAGGGGAATGAGTTTAAAATCCACAACAAAAGAACAATCATAGCGGTAACTCAACCTTGAGAATTGGAGATCCCAAAACCTTGGTTCAATGAGACAACGAAGTTATGAAAGTTCAGAGGAAACACTTGGAAACCTGTTTTAACTCATTCCTAGAACATCCAAGTGAGTAGACCTGCAACAGTGGTAAGGTTAGGTTGAACCTTTAATGATTCTTATACCTAAAAGGTGGAGTATTGCAGGATACTCTTTATAGAAGATCACCTATATAAGTGAGAAGTAAAAGGCCGCTTCTACTAGAACACTTAAGAAACTAAGATATGGTCCAGGGCCGAAATGGATACAACGTTGAGAACAAAAGTGTTAGAATTGTTATTGTGTAAGTACTATTGTCTCGGTTTACATTATACAGACGATTAGTTCAAACCATCATGGTACTAAGCGGCTAGTAAATCCGATAGTATTTTACTAAGGAAGGTTCAAAGCCAAAAACTACCTATCCTGACGCAATAACGGTTCGCCAGAACTTCCAAATGAGTCTACATACATAGCATGCATTAATTGTCATTCATGTGGGGGATTGTTGGAAATTGGTTTTATAATTGGTGTTTGACCAATATTTGACCAAATTTTTAGTTTGGTACCGTTTATTAAAAATGGAAATAAGTTGCAAAATTGAAATCTACGTTTCGAGTAGATTAAGTTAGTATATTTATTATCTCAAAACCAATTTTGGGTGAATGAGATATTAATGATTAAAGTATGCAACTTAACATTGGTAATTGAAGAGTTATGGGAATATGAAAAGCCATATCCCACATTGAATAGAAAAGGTGATTAAATGCACCTTATTAATTGGCCCACTCTAGGAGGAAGCATTCAAGTGGTCTCCTCCAAGGTCCAACCTGGTGATGTCTCTTGGGCTAGCTTTTGGCTAGCACAAGCAGCTGCGAGGATGGTGCGAGCCCGAGCCCGAGCCCGAGCCCGAGCGCGCACGCGCAGGTCGCAATGGGCACTTTAGAGGCGCAATTTGCACTTCGCACGTACGCATCGTCGCTAGGAGCTAAGGAGCCTTAAACTTTTGTCCAGCTGGGTGGCTTAGTTAGCTCAGGGATGGCCCAGGTACGTTCCAACCCTCGAATAGGTGCAACCCAGTGACGAACCGAACAGCCATCAGCGGTTATGGGCAGTTCAGGGTGGTTATGGACCAAGCGGTTCGGCGGTTATCGTAACTGATCGAATGAGTGCTTAGGGAGGTTGCGCAAGCTAGACCGATCCGCTGGATCGCGCTCACACGATCAGGTGTGATCCGACGGTCCAGATTCAAAATTGTGTCTATTCGCAGAAAGGCACGACAACTCTTCAGTAAATATAAATAGACCCCCCGGATTGACAGTTCCTAACACCGAAATCCTGAGCATCTAGTCTGTTAGTCAGAATTATCATATTGTTGCATATATTCCCTTCTCGAGTCTTGGAAGTTTGAAACACCGATCAAGTTCGCCGGAATCTGCGTATTGAAGTGCTGCCTACGCTGATTGAAAAGTCGTTGCATCTTAGGGACGATTGCCAAGAACCGTTAGCACTAGTACGGGGCAATTTCGTCTTGCGGAGATTGTGTCCAACACAAGCCTCGACTTCATTTATTAAAGTTAAGTCAAATATTTTTTTTTTCTGCTTCATCTTATTTCTGTCCATGATATTTTCGAGAAAACCAAAAAGAAAATTACCCAACAAATGCTATTTTCGGGAAATAGCCTAGATAGCTTCGCCCGCGACAGATTCCACGAGCACATCTCTAAAGCCCTTTTGCCATGCTCAAAACTAAACCTAGCCAAATAGCCCATAACTCCACTTTCCAACCTGACATGCAACCAAGGTAGAATTGAAACTTAGTGAGCCATCGCCCACAGTGATCCCTAAGTAGCCCTATTGCAACTTGCAAGCACAAGTAAATACAAAACAACTTTTATAATTTACTTGTGGCTTGTGCTTTTTTAAGTACAAGTAAATTCTTGTAGTTTTTTGGTCAAAATTCAATTGAATTGATTAAATAAGGTCAAAATAAGACTAATGTTTTTTAGGCGAAGAAATATGTAAAATCCTGGGCTTGTTCTCCTTTGCAATTTAGTGATTTTAAACTTACTCTCTCTTTAATCTCATCAGCTTTCTCTTTGCTCTTACTTTTTCAATAATTATTATAAAAAAAAAACTCAAAAATCCTAAAAACAAGCTTCTAAATCAAAAGATAAACATACCTTAGTGATCCAGAACTTTGAACATAAGTTTCATCAATAAGGTTAGAGATGTTAAAAGAGTCACAGCGTGACGGACTACAGTTTAAACCAAGTCGCCCCGTTTAAAATTCAGGTCTTTTTGGCTCGGCCCATTAGCCCGGGGGCTAAATGGGCTGACCCGCGAGGTTGGGATGATATAATATGCAAATGAATCTAGGCCCTTGAATCTTGATCTGACGACCCTGGTAAGTTGTAACACGAACCCTGGGCAACACTCTCCACAACATACAACAGCGTAGGGCGCAAGCTACGATTGCAAAAGGCGAAAGACGAAAAAGGTGATCTCTCTCTCTCTCTCTCTCTCTCTCTCTCCTATCGAACATGGGCCACACACTGCCCCTCCTTACCAGAGCTCATTCATACCGTTTCTGGCATGCTTACGTCTCTCTCTCTCTCTCTTTCTCTCTCTCCCTCTCCCTCTTTGTTGGATCCGAAAATCCGTTGATTATTTCGGGATTTATTATTAATTGATTTAATTAGGTTTTGCCTTTCTTAGGTAATTCCATATTTAAATTGATTGATATTAATTGATTGTTTACTTGTGTAGAACTCTTAATTATTTAGGAAAGATTATAATTGATGGTTATAAGGAAATATTGTATATTTGGTAGTTTATTTGATTGATTCTTTTAGCTAACTTTTAGGAATTAGATTATAATTAATTAGTGATTGATTCCTAACATAACTTTTAGTGTTCTTTCCTATCTTTGTAGATTTCTCCCGTGCCTATATAAAGAGAAGAAAGTTATATTCATTTAGATCGAGAAAAAGAGAGAGTAGTCTGCTAAGTTTGAAAGAGTTTACTGGAGCCGAATGTCAAGGAAAATGAGATCACATTTGTTCTGGACAATGAGATCACATTTGTAGTGACATTGAGCCTTCACAGCAGTTCTGTCCAAAACAATCTTTCTCATCTATTCTGTGTTTCATACACACGACTGAATCATTTCAGTATTTGTTGGATGAGCATAGACAGAACGTTTAGATACTATCTTTACTAGATTTTTCATATTGATTTTCACTACTTTATTTTGATAAGTGTTGTAATCTTCAACAAGTTTTAATAGTGAAAGTTTTGTCATATTGACACATCTACAAACATTATTGTTTGTAGATAAAGGTTTATTTCGTGTGTTTCTTATTTATTATTCCGCTGCATTTATCAAATGTCTCTGTGCATGTGATCACATTCATTAATCACATTTACAGTTTATTTGATTCACTTGAGTATCTCCGGGCTACAAATCTTTCAATCTCGATCAAAATGCTTCCCAATCCGTCTATATTATGAGCTGCATATTACTTGCCTGATCTTGTCAATTGGTTCTTTGCCTTGTGTTGTCTCGAGTGTAGCTGAGATGCAAAACGCTCCCTCATTTCTGTCAGTTGTTGCCTTGTGTGAGATGAGGGTAGTCAGGCATTGTTTGATACATTTGTCCACACCACTACTACAAGTTGCTTAACGTGCATTTTGTGAAGGAACTTTAATTTCTGGTGATTGAAGTAAAGGCAGAAAATGAATACTTAGCATTAGGGCATAATAGTAGCTGTTGGGGCATTATATTCAATCACTGATTTTATGTTGTTTACACTATAATGACGTAACATTTCAAGATTGTGGATTTTTGGAATTTCATTTAGATAGTCCGTTTAATGTTGATATGCATTTAAAATTTTTAATCGTGGTTCGATAGAGTTGGCAATTGGCTGGGCTGGGTCGGCCCAGGCAGAACCCATCGGGCCAAACTTTAAAATTAAATCGGGCTGGCCCAGCATAAATTTGCATCGGGCCTCCAAAATTAAAGCCCAGCCCCGCTCAATATCGGGCTCGCCCACGGGCCAATGCATCGAATTGAGCTAATTTTTACTAATTTTGTTATTTTGTCAGTCCGCACACAAGTCCATTGGGCCAAGTCTTAAAATTGAGCCGAGCTAGCCCAGCTCAAATTTACATCGGGCCTCCAAAACTAAAGTCCAGACCGTCCGAAAGTTGGGTTGGCCGGACAGTCGATTTTGCCATCTCTAGTGGACACATTTTGTTCTGAAGTCCAATAGGGTTAGTATTTGTTTTCAATATCACTGACCCGTATAAATTGGTCAATTTAGGTCGCGGTCCGTCAAGGCCATGGTTGGTTAGAACTGACCCAAAACTTTTAGGACCAGCTCGTTTAACATCTCTAAATGTAATGGGTGAATCCGACATCCAACTTTAGAAAGCACGAAAAACTACAATTTTGAATTTTCAATATACTTCCTCTATCCGTAGAAAAAGTCTCATATTCCTTTATGGTCTTTAAAATAAACAATTTTCTCTTTGCAATTTTTTAGAATATTTTTTTATTATTATTTATTATTATAATCTATATTTAAAATAAATTTTATTAATAATTTAAAAAAATCTATTTACTAAGTTAAATACGACTATGTTTAGGAACGGTTACTATAATATTTTCAAAACGTAACTTTTTTAAAACGCAATTTTTTGGAAGAGAATTGCTATTTGAACCCACAAAATTACTTAGTACACCCATTTACTAAGTACACCCCCCCATTATTTTCAATCCCTCAAAAAACTAAGTACACCCACCCTAATTACCTATTATACCCTTCATAATATTTATCACAAAATATTGAAAATATTGCTAAGTAAACCCCACATCCTACACCCTTATACCCTTGTTTGCTAAGTACACCCCACACCCTACACCTTATACCCTTGTTTGAAAGACCTGCTCACACCCCACGCATACAAACGGCAATCGCAAAATAGCTTTCTTCAACTCACGGCAACAAGCAAAGCACGGCAACAAGCACACAACAACAACAGCTTTCTTCAACGCAAAACAGCTTTCTTCAACTTCAACAGCAACAATGGAAGACAATAGAGGTGTGAATCTCGTCTTTATATTCTAGGTTAAAATGCTATATATTTTTGAATATATGTGTTTAATTTTTGTTAGGTCATAGTTACATTCCATTTTTTTGCATATTTTTGTTGAAAAAAATACAATTTAAAGGAAGTTTTATTGTAAAAATTGCATTTTTTCGAGGGGACCGTTCGGCACTGGATTGCCGGACAGAAAAGGTGGAGTTCGGCAAGGGTACCGAACAACTCCTAATGAGTTCGGCAAGGGTTCCGAACAGGGTTGGAACTGTCCGGCATGGCTACCGAACATACATGGAGTTGTCCGGCATGGGTACCGAACAGTAGAATGTTGGTTCGGCAAGGGTGCCGAACAGTGTGTTATTGAATTTTTTTTTTCCTTTGTTGATCATTAATACAAATTTAATATTTGCAGAAATCAATACATATCAGCGAAGAAGACCTACGGCTTCAGCTAGGGCTCACAGACAAAGACAACAACAAGAAGCTCAACAACAAGAAGAACATTTACAAGAACTATCTGCAACAACAACTACAGCAGCAACAACAAGTACTTCTACAACAGCAACAACAACAACAATTTCTTCTACAACAGCAACAACAGGAACAACATGAGTATGAAAGAGGAGGCCCTGTTGAGGATGAGGATGAGGATGAGGAGGATGAGGATGAAGAAGAAGAGGCATTTGTCCCGTTTCCTGGAGGGCCACAAGTTCCATTGCTGCTCACGACCTTCAATGACCATGTAGCAGCATGTATATGGAATGGGGAAGAGCGAGCATTGTTGAAGTGCTTAAATCACACTACCAAACAGGAAGAGTGGTCGATTCGGAATAACTGTAGTCAAGTAATGAAGAATTTTGTCAATAGCTCGGGCCTCAATGTGTCATCCAGATGCTCTTATGCAGAAGTGGATAAAGTCCTTGTCTCGGCATTTGTGGAACGGTGGCATCCAGAGACCAATACCTTCCACATGCCCTTTGGAGAGATGACAATTACACTTGATGATGTGTATTGTCGACAGATCGAATGTGTCTGGGCAACCACCGTTATCTAGGCGGAGTGTGCCACCAACACCTCAGGAGGTTGCGAATATTTTAGGAGTGCATCTCTCTGAAGTGCTCGTTGGGATGCATGGTGCTAGGGGGCCATCAATAAAGTTAGAGTGGCTTCGTGAGAGATTCCAGGAAGAGGGTACCTCTGATGATCCTTTTGCCTGTGCTCGGTCAGCCAGAGCATATTTGTGGTACACTATTGGTTGCACTCTTTTCGCTGACAAGAGTGGGACACGGGTGAACACGAACTATTTAGAGTTTCTGGATGACCTGACTAGAGTGGATTCGTATGCCTGGGGGGCTGCAACTCTTGCATACTTGTATAGACAGTTAGGGCAAGCGTCTCGAGCTGAGACAAAGCAGATGGCGGGATATTCGACGCTATTGGAGGTAACATACTTGTATTTTCAGTTCATTACATTCAAACATTAGAGAAAGTCTCGTTATACCATAGTATATTTGATCGAAACTGTTTTATTACATGTATGCTTGGATATACGAGCATTTTCCTGCTTTTAGGCCTCCATATCGATCAAATTACAGGGTTCAATACCCACTTGCAATGAGGTGGTTACCACAAGGAAAAGTTGGTGCCTCGATGCAAAAATTGATCCAATACCGGGAGCGTCTTGACGTCCTTACGCCCAATGATGTGAGTGTTATTTAATTTAGTTTTCTTTTTATTTTATAACACATGTATGTTAAATTAATTTTCTGTGGTTATTGTAGGTAATTTGGATGCCCTATACGGGTCTTTTTAGGGAGTTACATCCATTTCCCGCCGTCTCGTTATATCATGGATGTTTAGCGGCGTGCAATGTTGTGGAACCATACCATCCGGACCGAGTTCTTAGACAATTCGGTTATGTACAGACGATTCCATGTACACCGATCGCTGCTGATGTCCATGTCAGATGGGAAAAGAAGAGTTTGTCTACCCTCCTGCCCCTTGTACCATACTTTCTTGTTTGGGATAGTCACGTCCTATCTGCCGATCGTCTTGGCAATATTGCTCAACTACCAGTGTGCCCCGACTATATGCGGTGGTACAACGCACATTCACATCCGTTGGTTCAAAACCCCGAGAGACGGTCCCCCAGTTTACCGTGACATCTCCCGCTCGAGTACTTGACGCATGGGAGATGATTACGTCTGTACGGAATTTAGTACAACCTCCCGTACAGAGATGGAGGTTAGGGGATCGGGGGATGACAGCGGATGAATTGGCGGATGTATTGGACAGGACTTATATGATAGTGGGAGGTCCAGATACTACGGGACCTTCTACTGGAGGGTGAGACGAGGCGGGTCCATCTACTTCTGGACGTGACGAGGCGGGTACATCTACTGGCGGGACTCGTCGTAGGAGACGACGAAATTGATTAACATTTGACAAAGAAACTTTTGATGTAACTATTTGATGTAACTATTTGATGTAACTTTTGATGTAACTTGTTATGAGAATTGATGTAACTTGTTATGATAATTGATATAAATTTTTATGTTATATTATGTTAGCGTCATTTGAATGAATGTTTAGTATGATTGGTTTGGACAATATAACCATAGCATTATGATACTTTATGTTTTGTGATTGGTGTAAATTTTTTTAAAAAAAATTGCAAGTTTACATACTGTTCGGTAGCCATCAACCGAACAGTTTACAAACTGTTCGGTACCCCCACCGAACCGATTATAAACTGTTCGGTACCCCCACCGAACTGTTTAAGAGTTGTTCGGTACCCCCACCGAACTGTTTAAGAGTTGTTCGGTACCCCCACCGAACTGTTTAAGAGTATTTCGGTAGCTGCTTACCGAACAGTGTGTTGAGTTTGAATTTTTTTTGCTTAACTATCTGAACATCAATCCAAAAACAAGTTCTTGCCAAACTAAAAAAAAAACAATGAAATATTGACATCAAACATAACTATTTCCATCGAAACTACCATCAACAGTTTAGTTTACATCAAACTACAATCAACTACGATATAAACTAGCCTAAAAACATTCCAAACAAAGTTTAGTTTACATCAACAATGTTTAGTTTACATCAACGATAGTATCTTTACTATCCGTAGTGCGACTGTTTCTTCCATCAATCGTTTCAACATCGTACATATCTAATTGAACTTTAAAAATATCCTTCCAAGGAGCTGCACATTGTAACCGATTCGTTTCCCAGTATGTTGTCACCGGAGGCAATGGGGCACCTTCGCGCAATAACACCTTCAATAGAAATACATATATGTCTTTTAGGGCAATATAAAGTGTTGTTTTAATATAAATTACACATTATATAAATAGATGTGTGCGTACCTGGATATAATGGTCTCTGTTCACGCAACCGGTACATATCAATTTTGGATTGGATGGGGGTTCAGTTCTCAAAGGTAGGTACATGATTGACATTTTCTTATCTAAACTAACATAGGCAACATTATAGAATGATGCAACCAAGTAACCCATATATGGGTTACAAAACCAATATTTCTTCGGTGCAGTCACCTCGTAGTAGTCGAGACTTTTCAATACCTTATCAACCATACCATGTTCGTTGAAAACCTGTGCGTAGAAGTCTAAGTGGCTCGACAACTCATGCTGGAGGTCACCTCGAACCCTACCCCAATCCTCTTCTTTATATCCAACTAATTCAGCTATTGCGCGAAAACCGCAATGCCCATCACCAAGAACATTCTTAGTGTCTTCAATAAAATCTTTAAATTTTGGCGGTAGTAGATGAATATAACCAGTCGAAGTTGCAGCTCGGGTGGTTCGGCGGACAACCTATTGAAAAAAGATAAATTGACGTCAATATACTTTATGAAAAGTAATATTAAATATGACTAATTAATTAAATATAAAAAATTAAAAGTATTTACCGGAATCTTTGTCTTCGTGGTCGTGAATGTAGGACGTTTAGATGATGGACCAACCTCGTAGGTAACGAGTTGTTCTTCAGCCGGCGAACAACTACCTTGATCAATGGCCTCGACATACTCAAATGCGCTAGGATCCCGTTTTGTTGATTTGGACATCTTAGGCTTTGCAATCTTGGGACGACCACGAGTTTGGACTCGAGGTCAGGTATCACCAATGGTGTTGTTCTTTGGATTCGAGGCTTCCATCAATCGTTTCAACATTAACAGTCTATCCTCCGTCCGGGCGTCTCTAAAGTTTTTACAAACTCGTCAACGCAATGAGTCATTTTAACTTCTAGTTCCTCCCTCACACCAACAACCTCATCTCCCTTAGGTGGTATCATATCTAATTTTCTCCAAAATGAATCAACCTTTTCAAGGGGAATTGGTGTGTTCGATCTCACATACTCGGAAATCTCATGACGACATGGCAATCCACAAGTCTTTCTCAATGAACAACCACACAATAGAGGGTCTACAGGATCTTCACCGATTCCACTCATTTCTTCATAAATCTTGTTCAATGTATGTATTGACACCATACCTCGCAGAGACATAAATACAATTGATTTGTATTTATGTTGAACTACATTCTTGCTCTTCTCAAATGATTGCTTTATTGCATTGTGTGACGTCTCAATGAGAGTGTGAATCTGTTGCCAACAAGTATCGAAGTTACCCTGGCTAGATCCGAGCTGTCTTTTCAACGCTGCATGATGGCTCTCCACCCTGAAATCAGAAATCCATTGGTTCAAAGCACATCTTTATCTAAGACATATAGAAATCAATATACATTGAAGTGAATATACCTGTTTGTTGTGGTGTTGTCAAAATGGACGACGGTATTTGTCCAACAAGAAACAAATCTCTCCTTGTACGGCACTACCCAATTTTCGATGACATACTTCAAAGCAGATGGATATTCTTTGAAGTTTGATTGCAGGCTGCTGAGGAACTGATCAAACTCGACCTCAGTATCTGCAACCACTAAAACATTCCAAGCTGCAATAAACGAACCCCACATCTCCTTTTTTCGGAAAATTTTCTTGCAATTTGCCAAGACATTCTTATTAATATGCCACCGACAAAGAAAATGTCTTGAAGAGGGAAAAGTGTGCTCAATTGCATTCATCAAACCCTTTTCTCTATCAGTAACAATTACAATGGGTAGCTCAGATTGATGCATCAAGGACTTCAATATTGTGCATGCCCACGTATAGTTGTCTTCCTTCTCAGACTCCAAATACACGGCTGCAATAGAGAAAGTCATATGTGTCGATGTCACACCAACAATCTCCAACAAAGGTAACTTGTACCTATTTGTCTTGTAAGTACAATCCATAAAGATGACCTTCGGAAAACACTTCAATAAATCAATGCTCGTCGGGTGAGCAAAGAAAAGATCCTTTACAAGTATTAGTCTTCTCAGCGCCGATCATGATATAAATACCCATGCTTCTTCAATTGAAACATAAGTTGCATTTCGATCGGCCATCACGCTCGTAACTTTACTCTTCGTACGAGCATTGTAGATCGTCTTGATTGTGGACTTATTCTGTTCAAATTTTTGTTTTAAACCAAACAAAATGTCTTTCGGTTTACTATTGTTGTGTGACAAATCAACTACATATTCCTCCTCTTCCACTGATAATCGCCCAGCATATGAGTGGCCTTCTAAGTATTCCACAGTTGGATGATTATGCACACCACATTGAATCTCTAATTGTCATTCATTAGCAGATAACTACTTCCCCCTCAAACGAAAAGGACATCCACACTTCTTCGTACCAGTTTCTCTCTTCCTCTTTCGTTTGCTCACATTAGCATTAGCCTCTTCGACATTTTCTGATGCTGATGGTAGTGCCTCAACCTTTTTCTTTTCACGGTAATGGCCACTACGTTCACAAGTCATCAACATTCGAGCCTTTTTACAACTAGCTGTACCACTGTCCGACCTGCTGATTATTATGACAATGCCATGCTCCTGTCCCCTAGCACGCACCCAATCAAACATAAGCTCACGAGATGAAAATAATTCATGTGTCGTGAAAACTTCGGTGAAATCCATGGCAATGTCTTCAACATTGTTTTCAACTTCAGGTTGATACGGAATGATCTGATTTTCTTCGGGGCCAATCACACTGCCCTCCGAAGACAACGTATTTGAATCCTGTTAACAATTACAATAACAAGACTTAATTAGCAAATAAACAAACATACTGTTCGGTAGCTACCCATGGAACACAAAGGTGACTGTTCGGTACCCCTGCCGAGCAACATTACAACCGTTCGGTACCCATACCGAACATATATTAAAGTGTTCGGTACCCCTGCCGATCTACTTCAAGGAATTTCGGTTGGTACCAGCCGGACTAACTACAACATGTTCGGCAAGGGTGCCGAACAGTCTGTATAATGTTCCATGATCCATTACCGAACACGACACCCAGAAAAACTCGAAAAAATTGAAGAGAATTGCAATTAAAGACATGAAATGAGATGAAATACTTACATAATTGGTCCCTTTTACTGGTTTTTCCATTGTTAGCAGCAATGTGAATGTATTAGGTGGAATTTTGGGTTTGAAGTAGGATGGAAGTTGGAAGATGGAAGAAAATGAAGCTAAGGAAGAAAATGAACGCTCAAAATTTAGGGGTGTACTTAAAATCTTGGGGGGGGGGTGTACTAAGTATTATTGAAATTAGATAAAAAAGGGGTGGGGTGTACTTAGTAATAATAAGGGTATTTAAGTCTAAATTTATAATGGCATTTTCATAAATTTTGTTGGTGAGTGTACTAAGCAAAAGTGTGGATTCAAATAGCAACTCTCTTTTTGGAAATATAACTTTTTCAAACCACAATTTTTTCATTTAAGGTACTATTTCAAAACGCAGTTCCTTTTCTTTTCTAACAACATTTTAAAAGATACCCTTTTCTAGCGCAACACGCAACATTGAATGATCAATTTCTCTTTTTGTAAATGAATTCCGTATAACGGACTAGCCTTCCGGGCTACAAAACAACGCCGTTTCAAAAATTAGACCGTTATTGGACTTTCAACGCTACGCTACTCATGGATCTTAAAACTAAGAGGGTTACTATTAACACCACCAATTCCTATTAATACACCCCTCAATTAAATTACAAAAATGCCATTATATTGTTAGACATAAATACCCTTCTTTTACTAAATACACCAACCCAAATATTCAAACACCACCTAAATCTCTAAATACACCATTTACCCTTTTTTTTTTTTTTTCTCCTTTCTTCTTTCCCACCCCTCCCCTTTCTCTCTCCAAGAAACCTCCTCCCCCCCTTAGGCAACCCATTAAACCCCCCTTTCCTTCTTTCAAACTGATCCGTTCTTTCCCCCATTTTTTTTCCCTTTCTTTCCTTCTTCCCCTCCCCTCTCCCTTCTTTCCTTCTTTTCCTCTACCCGTCCCTTGAAAAATTCCGGCCGGCGATTTGTTGTTCGGGACTGAACTACCGAACAATTGGGGGTTGTTCGGTGGCATTTTCCGAACATCACTCCGAACAACCCCCGATTATTCGATAGTTCAGTCCCGAACAAAAATTCCGGCCGACGATTTTTCAAGGACTTCAAAGAGGAGGGTGGAGAAGAAAAAAAAAAGAGGGAAGAAGGGAGAATGAGGGAGATGGGGGGGTGTTCCAGCCATGCCATGTGTGTGTGGGGGTTAGGTTTAGAATGAAGAAGAAAAAAAAAAAGGGAATGAGGGAAAGAATGGAGGTTGCTGGAAGGAGGAGGGGAAGAAGAAGAAGAAGGAAGGAAAGAAGGAAGGAGAAAGGGGCGGGCTGTCAGTTGGGGTGGGGGTGGGGGTTGGATAGGTTAGGTTTAGAGAAATGAATATTTGGGAAATGGTAAAATAGGAAATATTGGGTGGTGTATTTAGAAATCAGGTTAGTTTGAAATTAGTGGAGAGGGTGTATTGAGAAAATGGGTGTATTGAGAGGAAAAAGTGGTGTTAACAGTAAACCTCTAAAACTAATAAGATGACTTACTTTCAACGCTATTTTCTTTCCCTCTCCTTCTCATGTTTCAAGTTGCACACTTTCCGACGACGTCGCCACTTTTCCCATGGACATCCCACTACCACCGACTCCACCAAACGACGATGCGCGAGCACCAACCGCCGGTAATCTCATGTACGGCGATCCCAATTCACCCGCCGACATCCTTCCCGAATCAGAAGCCATCGCTATCGCCAGAAAATCCACATTGATCAAAAAGAAGAAAAAGAAGAAGAAACCCTACATTGACCTTTCCGATAATCCACAACCGTCGACTTCATCTTCATCGTCTTGCTGTACATCTTCTTCTTCGTCGCACGCAATATTGAGAGGTTTGCGTGTTTCAAACAGAAACCCTAGAGTCCTCATCAGTTCGGTCCGGCAGAAGGAATACGACGTCGACGCGCTCGCCCTCCCCCTTGGAATGTCAATTGCAGCTTTTGTCGCTCAGGTTTCATCAATTCCTTTGCATTAAATGTATTTTTCTTTCAAGGTGTTATATTTAGCGTTTCGTCCCGTCCGTCTCTGCGCAAACAATTTTTCTTTCAAAAAAGTCGTATTTGACTACTCAAAATTTGTAATGTTATACTTTTGTTTTTGTATGTTTCATGTTTTGTATTGAATTAAGGTTATATATATTCTTTTCTAGGCATGAATGATATTTGAAAAAGAACAAAAATTTGAAAGAATAATGGAGGTTTGAAGCTTAAGTTGTTGAAATGTGGTTTTATTGGGAAAATAACAATTTTATTTTTTTGGGATGGAGGGGAGTATCTTTTTCACCTATGATCAGTGTTCTAAAAATCGCTATGCTGGCGCTAGGCCTAGCGCCTAGGGGCCTAGCCGGGGTCTAGGCAAGGCCTAGAAATCGAATCATAATTACACTATAGGTCTATACCATACATGCTACAATAATATAAATAAATAAATATAATCAAATAAACTAAAAGTAATGGTTACATTACAAGATTAAAAGTTAAAAATTAAAATTTAATTCAATAATCAATACCTGCTGCAATAATAGTAAATAACTAAATATGACCAAATAAACTAAAATAATGATCACATTTAGGGGTGGGCATCGGGTCAGGTAATTGGTTTTCAGGTTTTCGGGTCGGGTATCATTTTAAACTAACCAAAGCCGATCCGGAGATGCCAAAACCCGACACTTCGGGTAACCGAAAAACTTTGGGTATTTTGAATTCGGGTTTCGGGTTTTTTTGGACCAAAGCTGTTGTGTTTGCTTTAATTAATTAAACTCAAGGCTATTTAAGGGCCTGGGTCAAAGCCCATTTTTTTGGACCATTGTATTAGCTACTTGAACGAATTTTGAAGGAATGATGACAAAAGTAAAACACACTGGCATGCACCATTCTTTTCTTAATGAATCATGATCATTCTTGGCAATTTAGATGCTGGACCTGTACAAAATTTTAATGTTGGGAATTCACAAGGCAGGCTGTTCCAAAGCAGCTCAACTATAGAAGTTCCAACTTCTAAAGCAGTTCCACATTCAAATAAACAACTCCACAACATTTTCAAACAACTCTTAACATTCAACTACCCAATAAACAAAATATAATTCTCATGATAACATTCACCATTCACCAATATACCCAATGAACCAACAATCAAACACAAAAATAACTAAAGAACACAATAGTCTTCATCTTTGTTCCAAATTTTCCAATTGTCCAAAATAAGTAAATAACATTGTAAAATAAACTACAAAAACAATAAAACATAAATATCCAATCATCGTCCTTGATTCCTTCACATCTAGGCAACTAGTCCACGCCTGTAAAATAAAACAAGATTTTTTATAAATCAATAATTAAGTACTACATGCAGTACTCAGATAGATAGTCAGATCAATTTCTAAGCATTCAACTCAAAAAATAACGCAAATTTTCGGTTTATACAAAGATACATGCAGTACTTGATGATGAGGGTTGCCAGCAACTTGACTTGGCAAAACATTGACCAAGTAGGTTCTGGTACACATTATGATAGAAAGCTAATAAGCAAATATTGAAAATGAGGATTTGTGGGGGGTCATGACGATGAAATTAGCTTTAAGGACCACTTGTAGAGCTCTTTTTTGCCAGAGTATGGTCAAACCACAAATCTACAGCAACAATAACTCAAGAATTAATCTACTTTGTGTCTTGGTCAATATTCAGTACTGCATGTAACTAAAAAATAACTTAAAAATAACCCTAAAAAATAACGCAAATTTTCTCAAGAATAATAACTCAAAAATAACCCTAAAATATTACCCCCAAACACATTGATTCCTCAAATCTTCACTAAAGGCTAAAGAAATTAAGCAAGTAACCCCTCAATGAAATTTGTCATCACATATAATTAAAGAATTCGTTTAGAATCAGTACAATAAAATCAATTAAATAAAAATTACTTACTTTTTAGGCTTTTACAACACATCAATTGTCGTTGCCATTGCCGGAAGCTGGAGAAAGTGCGAGCTCCTGTGTTCGACGCCGACGAGGAGGAGCATGGACCAGTCGCTGAGGTCGGTGACGGTGGCCGATGGGTGAGGGTGACTGGAGTGTTCGGACTGTGGACTGGTGGGTTGTGGCTGTGGAGTCGTGGACTGATGTGTGGTTGCCGCCGGTCGGCGACGGAGATGGAGAGGGAGAAGAAGGGCGTCGATTGTTGAGAGGGAGGGAGAGAGGGAGAAGAAGCGGCGCATGCGTTAAGCTATTTAGGACTTCAATGTATTTAGGTTTAGATTAAAAGTAGACAAGTACACAAAGCTATAAAACGGGTATCCGAAACCCGTTCGGATAGATATAAAGGTAACCGAAAACCGCACCGAAAATACAATACAGGTTCGGGTATTTTACCAAAACCCGACTTTTTGGAAGATAACCGAACCGAAGGACTTTAACCCGATCGGGTCGGGACGGGACGGGACCCGAAAACCCAAAACCGATTGCCCACCCCTAAATTCACATTACAAGATTAATAGTAAAAAATTAAAATCAAATTCAATAGTATCATTCCAAATTCCAAAGTTTAAACTTTAAAACAAAATAACAATACTACAACATATAAAGTATGAAAAACAAACTTACTTAACTTAGGTTTTCTGATTTTTTAAACCAAAACAATGCTGTTTTTTGGGAAAAAAAATTAAAAAAAAATGCAATCTGGCTAGGCGGCCAGGCGGCGACTAGTCGGCTAGGCGGGCGGCTAGGCAGCGATTTTTCTCGGTGACGATATTTTACCCGATTTGGCCCTAGTTGTAGCATTTTGGGGGCGCCTAGGCCGATTTTTCGAACACTGCCTATGATAAGATTATAACGTCTGTATTTTTTCGCCATAATTCTCTTGGTGGTTACTCTGAAAATCAAAACCATTGAAAAAAAATGCTGAATCTTTCTAGAAGAATATTTCTTTAGGTCATAACAAAACCCTAAGTAAGAATTTTCTCTTAAGCATGTAAAAGAGGCTTCTTTCTTTGGAAAAGAATATTGAAGATGAAAAGAAGAAAATGGTAATCTTTATACATATATACATATATACATATATATATATACATATATACATATATACATATATATATATATATACATATATACATATATATATATATACATATATACATATATACATATATATATATATACATATATATGTATATATATGTATATATGTATGTATTATTTCTTTTGTTTTGTGTTGTGAACCTCAATTTCCTATTAGTTTGTATCCTTTACTCCAACTTACTCAAGGTTTGAGGAGAGAAAATTAATAAATTAGTGGTTTCCAACTTTTGCTGTCATGGGGGTGTAACTGGACATTCCAGCCTGTTTTTTTTGATAATTTGCCTAATTTTTAACGGAAATGGTGGATAGGCTCGAAATTAATTCATACATTTGAATTATGATAGAAGAAAAAGATATTAATCCTGATTCCTAATTGTGAGCTGTTAGACTAGAGAAGCTAAGAGTATACTGTATAGATAGGTTTTTTGGAAGAAAAGTTCTGCTCTAACGAATGTTTGTACGGCTTGATTGTTTATCTGTTAATTTTCATTGGGTAGGTTTGGGGAAGTTTCTGAAACGATGGTTTGTCGTGTCGCATGTTGTTGGGATGTGTGCCGGGGACATTGTGCAGAACTTTCATGTTCTTAGCATGATATGAATAAGAAGGTTCAGCTATAGAAGCATGGTAGGTCTAATAGACGGGGGATTGCATGGTTATATTGTTATTGAGGGTTGAAGTCAGTGATGCTGCTATTTCTAGCATGCACTACGGACCTCCTCCTATTTGTTTAGAGCTACATGGTGACAGCTTTTGTATGATTTTCTATAGGGACAGTGCCTTAGGTTTCTTTGGAAGGGCAATTGACACCTATGTCCATTGGAGATAACTCCTTCCTAACTCCTTCCTTTCGACTGCTGCTCTGCATCGGCGGCTGTTTTTAAGCATTGATTTGAATAAGAAGGGATTTACTCAGTGGACTATGTTTGGTGCTATGGTCTAATTGTGGAATTCTATGGAAGCTGCAGTTTGGTCTAAGATTTGGTGATGGAGCTTGGGGATCCTTCTACATTAACATAGCTTTTATAAATTTCTGAGCTGCGAAAACCCATAATTTTAGGTTTTTGGAGTTTTGGGTTTAGACCTTTCGTAAGCTTGGAGTAGCGAAGTCACAATTGGGACAGTGCCTTAGGTTTCTTTGGAAGGGCAATTGGCACCTATGATTTTCTATAGGGACAGTGCCTTAGGTTTCTTTGGAAGGGCAATTGGCACCTATGTCCATTAGAGATAACTCTTTCCTTTCGACTGCTGCTCTGCATCGGCGGCTATTTTTAAGCATTGATTTGAATAAGAAGGGATTTACACAGTGGACTATGTTTGGTGCTATGGTCTATTTGTGGAACTCTATGGAAGCTGCAGTTTGGTCTAAGATTTGGTGATGGAGCTTGGGGATCCTTCTACATTAACATAGCTTTTATAAATTTCTGTGCAGTGAAAACCCATAATTTTAGGTTTTTGGCGTTTTGGGTTGAGACCTTTCGTAAGCTTGGCGTAGCGAAGTCACAATTTTTTTAAATTGGAACGGCTCGAGGACATTGGGAAGGATTGTAAATATTTGATCCTCTTTGTTGGGTTTATCTTTTTCCTCGTAACCTTTTGACCATATCAACCGAGAAGTTTAATGCTACTTTTAACTGAAGAAGTTTGTTGCTGTACTTTTTACTACATGCTGTACACTTATTTGGGCTACTAATGTAAATTTATATTTATAGTTTAATCTTTTTCTTTCTTGTTTGACAAGTATTCTTGAAAATGAAGTTCTTAGAAATAGCTATAATTATGATATAAGATTTTACAAGTTTCTTATATCGGCCTTCGTATTTCAGCTCCCATTCTTTTATTAATAAAGATTTATGTATGATACTTAGTAAATGTAAATTTATAATGTAAATTTATATTTATAGTTTAATCTTTTTCTTTCTTGTTTGACAAGTATTCTTGAAAAGGGATTATTATAAAAATGACCAGCGTACTATCAATTAGGAACCGATTTAACCTCGTACTCCCAATATCCCAAAATTGACCATTGTACTACCATTTTGAGTCCAATGTGGTCCCTACCGTTAACTTTTCATCCAATTTTTTAACGGAGCAGTTAATTTGATTAACGGAGCTAATTTTTGAGGGGTATTTTTGTCCTTTTCTTCCAAATTCAACCATCCCAAAACAGAACCTTTCTTCCCGAGGCAATTTTGTTTGGGTTTGGAATTGTGATGGTGTCTTTGGGATGGTGGAGGTAAAGGAATTAATGGAGGTTGTTGGGTGGCTGACGGAGGAGGAGGGACGGAATCAATTACCTCTTTCTCTCTCAGTAGCCATGGCGACGACGCAGAGATGAAACCCCAGAAGTCTCATCTCTCTCACTCTACTCTCTCTGCTCGCGATCGCTTCAGCCGAAGTCTTCTTCGAGGAGCGTTTCGATGGTAAATTCATTTCTCCATTTCCAACTCTCTGTGTGTGTGCATTTGGCTTTCTAGCTATTATTGTTGCTATTTCGCTCGCATTTCGATCGATTTATTGTTACATTTGCAAATTTGTTTTCTATTGATCGAAGTTGTGAGCGATCGGAGCTTGTTTTCTGTATGATTCTCGATCTAGTTGAGTTTGATTACTACATCATTTCTGCTATCAAATAGATATGAAACTATCAATTTGGAGGTAGATCTGTAAATTTAATGGATACGGTAACCGCTTATTTTGATAGAGCTCATCTAATACATTGATCACTGGAGAAATTTTGTTTCAATCTATACGAGTAGACATCAAATAATAGTAGAAATCAGATGCGGAAGAACTCATGCCAATATATATATATATAAATTTTTTTTTTTTTAGTTTTTGTGTACTGGTATGGAAACAGTATTTTTGAAGTTGACTTTAACAACGGCGGAAGCGGGTGCAGCCGAGGCAATTTTGTTTGGGTTTGGAATTGTAATGGTGTCTTTGGGATGGTGGAGGTAAAGGAATTAATGGAGGTTGTTGGGTGGCTGACGGAGGAGGAGGGACGGAATCAATGGGGAAGAAAGGTTCTGTTTTGGGATGGTTGAATTTGGAAGGAAAGGACAAAAATACCCTTCAAAAATTAGCTCCGTTAATCAAATTAACTGCTCCGTTAAAAAATTGGATGAAAAGTTAACGGTAGGGACCACATTGGACTCAAAATGGTAGTACAATGGTCAATTTTGGGATATTGGGAGTACGGGGTTAAATCGGTTCCTAACTGATAGTACGTTGGTCATTTTTATAATAATCCCTCTTGAAAATGAAGTTCTTAGAAATAGCTATAATTATGATATAAGATTTTACAAGTTTCTTATATCGGCCTTCGTATTTCAGCTCCCATTCTTTTATTAATAAAGATTTATGTATGATACTTAGTAATAGGTTTGCTCGTCTTAAATATGCATAATAGACTTTCATGGATCCTTGATAATAGTTGTAGTTTTGTTTGCTGAACTTGAGGCATCTAATATGTTTTGTTATTCTTTTGCTTTTATCATCCTTTATTAATTTCGAAATTTCCATTGAACTCGGCAATCTAAATTTTGTGAGATAGATAGTTGAACGGAAATTTTTGAAGAGAAAATGGATTATCGGAGTGTGTGACTTCTGCTAATGATTGAATCAAGTATGAGCTTACTATAAACATTAGGTTGCAACTTGCAAATTGAGATTCGATTCAAACTATAAAGTCCCCTTACCTTTTGTTTTGGTAATAATTCTTCTTGTTTTTGTAATGTTTTTTGAACTCCCCTAGCTTTCCAAAATACTTTCTTTTCTTTTCAAACTGCCATTTTCCTGAAAAGTGCCAGGGAGGATTTTGTACTTTTGGTTGGGAGTAGGAGAGGGCTGATTTAGTTTTAGGTTTGTAAGCCTTACCTTTGCTGGTGACTCTAGTACAGGTATACTTCATCTCAAAGTTTCCACTTAAGTTGCAATTTAACCATGTAAAAGTTCTGCATTATCCACCCTTGAGCTTTGTTACCCAAACCTCTTAAGAAAGTACCTTTTAAATAAATATACATGAGGCCAAAATTATAATGCTATTGAAAAGACAGAACAAAATCCATGTAAAAAGATTTCCAATTTCTCTATGTAGAAAGCGTTAAGAAGATGTCCTCTATAATCTATTCACCACTGGAAATATCCAACACAATCATCAAGATGAGGGCTGTGTTTCATCATACTACTTGCACCATTGCAGAAACTTTCTTCATTTGTCTTTTCTTTCCATCTCTGCATAAACATAAACCACAAGGCATAAGACTCACGTCAAATGTACCATTTGACCCCAAATTACCAATCTCAATCTCTCTTTCAATCTTTCTCTTGTTGCATAGCAAGTTGCATCATGGAACAAGAAATACTGGAGATGGGAAATAAGTCTTGTTGATTGGGTTTAAATTGCGTGGTACTCATTGAGACCCAGGTGCTGTGGTGAAAGAATGTGGGTTTTTGTGGGATTAGGTTAGTGTCAATGGAGGTGGTTATATCAGGAAGAGTGGGAGGGAGAGGGGGAGGGAAGAGAGTTGATTATCATGATGGGTTTAAGAGGGAATGATGGGTGATGTTGATGTTACCTTGGTCGATCTATCCTATATCAATTTTCATCTTGGTGACATTTGAAAAAGAAGGTTTTGGTCATTGAATATGCTTTTAGGAACGAGGATGATTGGTGATTGCTGTTTTGCGTACGACATGGAAACGGCTTAAAGGATAATGTCATGTTGGATGGAATCTCAAGGTGATGGAGGTTACATGCAGCTATGTAAAGGTGTTAGTAAATGAAGCCATGCTTTTTATTCTTTAGTATGCGGATATGTAATTTCAATGTTAATGTAGATTTTTCATGATTGTCAGGTCTTTTTCGATTTTAGGAGGGAAGTGATGCCAGTTAAGGGCCTAACGAAGGGAGAAGGGTACGTCACTATGGTCTAACCAAGGACACCTCTAGACATTTGCTTTGAAAGGGAAACATAAATGAGAGGAACTTCTTTGAGTAACAATTGTCATGATCTAATATGTTGGCTTATGCTGCACATCAAAAGTGGCATTCCCTCCTGCGGAATGGTTAGAACACTATTCAGTATGTGTAGTGGACTTTTTTTTTTAATAAGAAAAGAGAATTTGATGCATGACAGGCGTAGGTAGACTTAGCCGCAAAGGTTGGGCCAAAATTGATGTAGAACACATTGGGAAAAAGGACTTTAGAAGGCTGTTTTTAAGTTCAGAACATGGGATATATGGATTCAACTATTTGATGGTTTAGGGTTGATTAGGGTTTGAAGGTCTACTAATTGGAAGAAAGAAAGTATTGCAGGGGCTGTTCTGGGCAGTATGAACTATGAGAACAGTGTTTAGGCTAAATAAGGAAGAAGAAACAGGATAAAACCTGGCTTCAGCGCTAGACAACCTTAGGCATCACATCTAGGGTTCTTGAGCACCACACCCAAGGTTCTTGAGCATCGCACCCAAGGGAATTTGATGTGATTCCAAGATCGTGACAAAGCGGAACCAACCAAGAACGCGGATTGAACACAGAAACAACGAATTGAAACGAAAAGATAGGGAGCTTCCCTCAATCCTAGGGCGGATTTAACCCCTAGAACCTTGGGGTGCGACCTTAACCTACTAATCGCAATTGATTAGGAACCAAGATCACGGAACGCTACAAGCCTGCAGCTCAACAAACTTGATAAGTTCAAGGGTTGAGAATTCTAATCCAAGAAATCTCTCAAAAGCTCACAATATAGTGAAAACTCAATTTAATTGAATCAATATCAAAAGTTCTAAAATTTTACAATGAACGAAGAAGCTTTTATATAGGCCTAAACAATCCTACTAACCCTAGGAAACTTGTAATCGGAAACAAACATACCTAAAACACCTAACAATACCTAAATATCAAAAATCTCGTCAAATACCTAAAATCTCGTTTGATGTGTGCGGGAGACTATGCGGCCGCACTACGCGGTCGCATAGTTTCCAGAAACTTGCTGATTTTTGCGCGAGCTCTTAATGCGGACGCACTGCGATTTGGTACGAGGCTATGCGGACGCACTATGCGGACGCATTATGCTGGAACTCTGTTTTTGTGTAGACAGTCCTTCTAGCATGCAGACAATCCTCCCCTCTTGGTCTTGAACGTCCGTAGGTGCTATGAGAGCTTCAAGAACATGCGTGAACTCCTCTTGGGTTTTGAATGGGTTTGAGTGACTTTGACCCCAAACAATCATAATCGGTCCACATGACTTGGTCTTTGATTCTTGGCTTGATCCACGGATCTCATCAGAATTGCATCACACAATTCAAAGAAATAAAGCAGAATTGCTGCTATAATTCTTACAATTGAGTCATTATTTCCTTATAATTGGAAATCAGACAGTTACAAGCAGGCCAATATGGTCTTTTTGTTGAGGGTTTAACAGGTCAAACGGAGGAATTTGTTTGGCAGACACTTAATAAGACAAAAAGTCAAGTCAGTAGCCAAATTAGAAAGTTTTCAAAAACGGGGACCATTATAGTAATAAGTGGATAAGTAAAAGGACCAAATAATTATTTATCCAAAAAACAACTATAAAGAACTTTTAGTAAACAAACAAGAACAAAACCAAAAATTCATTTCATAAATTATTCAATATAATTTTAAATACAATTCCAAAACAGAAGTAATTTAACTCACCTTCCAAGTCACTTGATATATGAGGCAGCAGCGAAATTATAAATGCACAGCACAGACTCCCATAAACTATAAACAACGAACTGAATAGGCGGGATGAAAGAGCTTGGAAACCTAGCCATCGTAAAACAAAAAGATAATTAAGCAATTTAGAGGCAACACCAAGCTGAGACAGAGTAGTTCAATTTGTTAGAAAAGTGAGAGAACTATTGAGAGCTTAGTGATTTAACTTGAGGCAAGTTCAGGCAATTTGAGGATCTGATCAATCATGAGACGAGCCTTACGTAGAAAGCTTGAGCAACCAGCAGAACCTCAAGTAGCTTTGCAGAATTACTCATCTCTAAATTCCTGTTTGAGATCCATGCTGCCACTTTTACCATCTATCGCTTATTGTGGGATAAAGACCATCATTTGGAGATTAGCATGTCAAGGTTAATTAAAATTTCTACGATTATGAATATAATTAGTAATAGATTTATATCTCTTCTATTACTCCGTACATAAATTATTTTATTGAAGAATGCATCTGTATTTGGTGATGTGGCCATGTTCCATGCAAAGAACCCCTCTTTGATCTTTGAATATAAGAAGTAATCTTATCTTTATCCAATTCGTCCAAGTTTCTCCGCTTTTTACCGAATTAACGCTACTCAGTTGATTCCCGAAAAGTGGCCGAGTTGAGCGATTTTGCCCCGAGTTTCGGCAAGTTGAGGCTGAAATGTCATTCAATCAACTAATCCTACTTTTGCGGTTCGGGGACCCAAAGATATAAACCGAGTCCTTGAAATTCAGCAACGCAGGCCGAAACTTTGAACCATGATCTGAAAATAGTTGAGGGACTTTATTTTTTAATTTTTTGTGTTTTTAAAATAAAATTAAATATGCAATATTATGACATTAAATATAGATATTTTTGCGGTAAATACATGAAATATAGAGGATTTGGGTTGAAAGTGGAATTTCTCTTTCCTTATCCATGCAATTTTATGAAATCTCTGTCTCATTGGAGCTCCTTGTAGTCGGTTACTAAGAGAAAAAAAACTATTTGGGTGTAAATGGTTGGAAATATATCCCATGAGTCCATGAACCCTACCCAGTACTCATGTCATATTGTGTGGCACTGTTACATAATGTGGAACATGATAGTACTTGGTAAAACAATGGCTCAAAAAGTTTTTTTCAATCTTTTGTGGAGGTAATCTGAAGTTTGTCACTTCCAAGATTCTTCATTTTGTTTTTGATAATGTTTGGTTGCATGTTCTGTTAGGTATTGGAAAGGAAAGATGCAGGTGGAGAAATGATGTCCGTGGATCATCTTTCGAAGGTACTTCACATATTCTCTTTTTGAGCCAATTAATATTGAATTTTTTCCCTTCTGTGCAGCAGTATCGTGGCCCTTCGTCACTCTATTATCTCTTGCCTTGATATGCCTGTTTGTTCTACATTTTTATTAGTGCTACCCATTTGCTGACTGAATAGATAGATGAGAGGTGAGACGGTTGAATCACCTGGTTGATAACCTTTTCAGTTGTGGATCGTTCAGGAGTTGCTACATTTGGATTCCTTTTGGCACGTTTGGTGCAATGAGAGGTGAAACCCACCATTAATGGTGGGTTGAAACTTCTGATAACCTCCTTTACACATATTATTATCAACTCCACTAAGGGGATCTGATTATTTCACATTGTCTACTTGCAGATCTGCACTTTGGCGGTTGCAGAGTCTTTGGACAATGTAAGATTGTGAACAGTTGTATCTGGAAACTACTCTTGTTGTCACACTAAGGTCTATTCTTTTTCTTCTTATTTTCTTATATAATGTTAAAGCAGTTGTGTTTTTGTTTTGGTTTATGTGGAAAATAGGTCTTTGGGAACAAGTTTAACGGCTTTGTGAAGAATTTTGAGAAATCATTTCAGAGCACCTTGATGACGCTCAGATTAATCAATGAATCTTCTCAGAACAATGGAAAACAGCGAAAACGCTTTAACCATGTAAGAAGTTCAGATCTGACTCCACCTGTACCCCGTAACGGAGAAGGGGATTCAATAGGGGATTCTAATATTGCTGATTTTCAGTCCGAAGAAATTCTCAACACTATCAGCTCTGAGGAACGATCACTTGAAGAAATTGATGAGAATGTGCAGACAGATCTAAGTTACCGTGAGCTTGCACTGCATGATACTCAAATACACCAACAGCTGTCCCGTGTTTCTCCAAACACACTGCATTTGGGTCATTCTGGTATTAACCAATCCGTGCTGAGCACTATGGAAAAATCTGTCGTTGAGCAAGCTCGTTCTAATGACCTCAAGACATTTGAGATCGGACTTCTCATGAAAAAGATGCAGTTGAAAGAAACACAACTTGCTCTTAACTGTGACTCAAATTTTTTGGAGAGGTTTAAATTATCAATGGGTATCTCGAAAGCATCCTTTAAAGCCAAAAAATTCAAAACTGAATTAGAAGATACAAGACATGCTGAGCTACTGAAAACGTGTGTAGACTGTCTTGTTGCTGGTTTGCTAGTCATGTTGGCCTGTGTTGCATATGGAACTTATGTTTATTCTCACCAAAGGATTACTGAAGCTACTGCATCTTGTATACCTTCCAAGGTAAATACTGTCGTCATTCCTATGGTGATAGATTTTTTGCTGCTCATGGTTGTCTGAGAGACCAATGGTTAGACTTGTTTAACAACTTTGTGCTTTGTCTTCCTAGCAAATAGTGGTTGATCTAACTGGATTTAGACACTATCATTAATATAATCCACATTACATGTTCTCAATCATGATTTTGTTTTGAAGGCAATGAGGGGTTCTACTCAAAATATTTGACGGTGATTCTCCTGGAACAGTCTAGATTCTCCCATAATTTCTTGTAACTGTACTGACCATAAATACGTTGAGTTCACTGTATGGATAGTCTTTACTCTTTAGATGCCATGAACTCTTTATGTAAGGTTTCTTTTGTAGGCACCAACTCCATGATTTCATCTCCTATTTGAGAATCAAAATGGTGATCAATTTTAAGTTATTGAGGTATCATTCATAGATGAAGAAGAACCATATCATGGCTTTTAGTGGGTGTCAGTGTCATCTGATTTTGTTGTTCACTATATTATTATTCTTTACCTCTAAACTTATGTAATCAAATAATGATAATTGAGAGAAATTCAATAAGGAAATACAGGACACATGGCTGGAAAAATTAGATGTCCCTAGGTACCAAAACTAGTATGGGGTCTTGACCACAAATAAATCAGAAAATATATGGGTGCACTCTTTATACATGCTCATAAATACCTACTGATTCAATATTTTGACTTGATGTTAAATGTCAGAAATAAAAGTTTTTCGGATGGAAAATGTATATTAATATTTCAGTAATGTGCACAATGGTGAATTGGTGATGTTAGTCATTACAAGGTTCCAGACCCAAACAAAAATGTCTCAAAATACAAAAACTAGCTGATGGTTTCAAGCATTTTTGGCTATCTTTCCTAATAAGTTTGGTATGTGAAGGAACAACAAACATTTTAGCAGGATTGATTCCCTGAACTTTCTAGAATAAGGTGTCTAGAAACACGATGGTTGGTATTTGGTGAAAATGGCTCAATCTTTCGAGTCGATTCTTTCTAGGAGACTTAGTTGTTACCAGAAGTTTGCTACTTTGTCAATCATTCATGGACGTTTTGTTGAGACCTTTTCCTTTTGCTTTCCTTTTCTTTTGGTGGTGTCTTTACTTGCGTACAAATTGCTATGGATAATAATGCTATTAGCTATGTTTCAGGGCTCCTATTCTGGGTGGATACCACAGCCAATGGCATCTTTTAGTTCGGGACTGCAGATCCTTAGATGTCAGGTTCAGGTAATAAGTCGCATGCTGTTCGGTGTGCTAATGATCGGGGCGATAGCTTATTTGCTCCTCCAGCGTTCCTCATCTTCGAAGCAGACAATGCCAGTTACTTTCATCCTCTTGTTATTAGGAGTTGCATGTGGCTTTGCAGGAAAACTGTGCATCGATACATTGGGGGGCAGTGGGTATCACTGGCTCATTTACTGGGAGGTTTTGTGCTTGTTGCATTTCTTCTCAAATGTCTGTACCTCGGCCTTGTTTCGTATTCTCTATGGGCCAATTAGTGTGACTGAATGGTCCAAAGGCAGTAAATTATTTCCCTACTGGATTAGGCGGTTTTTTTATTATGCTATTGCCCTGCTGTTTCTGCCGATGTTGTGCGGTCTTATGCCATTTGCGGGTTTTGCTGAATGGAACGAGCACTTCTCTTTGCTGCTCAAGGAACTTCTTCTGCCGATGAGAATCGAATGATGCATCCATTTCAAGGTTACTATTTTGATTACTCTGTTGTGCATTAGTCTATTTCTATTCGAGTTTTCTCTCGACATTTGCATGCTCAATGAGCTTCTGGTTTTGGCAATGTGTATTTAAATTTTCCCGCGCAGTTTTTGTTATGCAAAAGAAATTTAAATTTACGCTTGATCGGTGTTGTAAAGTTGGCAAGTTGCTTGGTGTAATATATAAACGTAAAGTTTACATGATTTTACTCACATATTTTTATTTTGAATTGAATAAGAGCGTAACTAGATTTTGGGACTGTTGTATGTTTTCAATGAAAATCACATTATATCTATTTCAAAAGTACCCTTCTTGATTGAAGTTATTACTTGATCGTTCCTCTTATGTATTCTTCTTTGAAATCTCCAATTAACTTCTCATTTATATTGTATCTCATGTTCCCTCCTTTTTTCTTTTCCTAAAATACCCTTGATTGTGTGGTAAACGTAATAGTTTCAATAGTTCCAAATAGTGAGGTAAAGTCTCTATGAAACCTTCTTTTCTTGGTTAAATGGTCCTGCGTAGTACTAATGCACACATGCCAGGGCTACAATGACTAGTTTGGATGACTACGTGAAGATTGTAGAAGGAAAACAGAAAGTCACGACTACAACTAGTTTGGGATGATAGCGTGAATGTTGAAGGAAAACAGAAAGTCATGACTACGACTAGTTTGGATGATGATCGTGAAGAATGCAGAAGGAAAACAGAAAGTCGAACACTTTGTAAGTACGAAGAGGGTTAGGATGAAGCATTCCCACCCGAGGGAGGAAGGAATGAGATACCTCATTTTGCAGAGTTTCGGATGAAGCATTCTCACCCGAGTGTATACCTCTTTATGCGGGGGTTCTCGTCTACACTTGTGTTAATATCAAAACAAGGGAATCAAGCAAACCATGGATGAGAATGCCATTCTCCATCCTTATTCCTTCCATCTAATACATGATCTTAGGATGTTGATCATCTTTTGGGTCATGAAATGCCTCAAACGTGGCTTAACGGACCAGAATACAAGAGCATAAAGATGGGCATTGACTATAACATAGCATGGGAGGGTGTGGTCACTGGTCATGGAAACATTGTTTTACTGCAAAAGTATTGGGTTGAAAGGCACAGAAGTTGTGAGTTGTGCTTGGTGTTCGCTACTTGTTTATGGATTGGAATGCATGAAAAACGGGGTCAAGTTGGTCGGGTCTAACGGCATGGCATCAGTGTTCAATTGGACTGTTTCAGGATGCAAGGTTTTGTGCCGGTGGCTAGAATTGGGTTGCGAGTGTGGTGTTGCACCGAAGCAATCTACCGATGGGTGTATAGTCATGACTCGCGATCTTTGGAATGGCGCAAGTTGCAAGAGAGCCAGTTATAGTAGGCATTTTGTGGGCTTTAGCATTGCTTAAATAGTTAAGCTAACAAGACGACACATAAAATGCCACATCCTTTTGTATAAAAAGTTAGGTACTCGTTAGGTTCTCTAGCATTAGGTACTCGCAAGTTGCAAGAAAATTTATCCAAAAACTACTGGTTAAAAATGGATACTTTTTCCAAAAATTTATCCAAAAACTACCGGTAAGCGATTCTCGAACCTACCGAATTTCGACAAATGTTTTGGTGCCCTTTAGTAACTCACTCTTAAGGCCTAACCTTGACTACGCAAACGATACGGTTTGCTATTTCAAACACTGTCCTATGGATGCCCATTGGGGTCATGTGGAGCGTATTATAAGGGCTTGGTTTGCTATTTCAAGCACTGTCCTATGGATGCCCATTGGGGTCATGTGGAACGTATTATATGGGCTTTTAAATCTTACGACCGATACAATAAAATTTGGGTGAATTACAGACCGGTTCTTTTTCAATATTTGTAATCGAGTTTTAGTTCACTCATCATTTTTTAAAATTGGAAAAATATATTTTTAGGGCAAAAAGACGATTATGACATTAATGAAAAAAACACGCGCGTATTAGTAGCACAAGGCATCGCGATGCCCAATTTAAGTATATATTTTTGTGCATTGCGATACACCACTTTTGCATCGCGATACACAAATCAGGGGGACAACACAAAACTACCGCACCTCGCCTTAGCGACCAGGGTAAAAAATGAAACTTTTTGATTGCCGCACCTCGTTAACGCGAGCTCTGAAAAAATAAGTTCTCTTGCTGGTGCTTTTGATGAATTCGAGCTCTTTCTTCGTTCACACATGGCCAGGGCAATATCTCACTATCATTCTTGGGATGACTTCTTGCATGTTTGGCTTAATAATTCTTCTTCCAAAAAGAAGTTTGGTCTTTCTTTAGCTGCTACAGTTTTCTTTGTCTCTTAGGTGGAAAAGTAGGCGATGCTCCACTTTGAACACGCGATCCTCCACTTTGTAAATCGCGATGCTCCACTTTGTGCATCCCGATGCCCAATTTAAGGATGTGTAATTTAATGCATTTCGATGCCCAATTTAAGGCATTTCGATGCCCAATTTAAGGCATCCCGATACCTAATTTAATATAATATCAAAATCAATCAAAATTGTTATTTTTGGTTGAAAAATTTAAATACAAACATGGTATTGACTTTCTCTGAAAAAACAAGTTCTCTTGCTGGTGCTTTTGATGAATTCGAGCCCTTTCTTTATTCACATGGCCAGGGCAATATGTCACTATATTCTTGGGACGACTTATTGCAGGTTTGGCTTAATAATTCTTCTTACAAAAAGAAGTTTGGCCTTTCTTTAGCTGCTACAGTTTTCTCTGTCTCTTAGGCTAAAAAGTAGGCGATGCTCCACTTTGTGCACGCGATGCTCCACTTTGTAAATCATGCTCCACTTTGTGCATCCCGATGCCCAATTTAAGGATAGGCAATTTAAGGCATCCCGATGCTCAATTTAATATATTATCAAAAAAGTTATTTTTGGTCGGAAAATTTACATACAAACATGGTATTAACTTCCTATAACAGTACGATATTGATATTATACAAAATTCAAACTCAAATAATTGATTAAAGTCCCAAAATCAATCCAAGAACATCTCACTTTGTTTTCGGACAGCACACTGCTAAGCTCGATTTGGATATCGAAAATAGTATTTTTTGGTAGGGGTGTACACGGGCCCTAAGCTCGAGGACATTGGCAATGCCCAGCATAGGCCCATCAGGCAGCGGACTTCATTTTTTAAAGCCCAGTACAGCAGTGAGCCCACGGGCATTAGTGGATGGGCTTTGTGCGGGCTTTGGGCGGGCTTTAGGCGGACACGGGCTTGATGGGCTTACGATTGATTTTCTTGTTTTTAAACAATTTTACCATTAAAATTTTGGGCTTAATTGATATAAGTCCTTGTTCTTTAACAACTCCCTATGTTCATCTTAAAAGCAACAACTTGAACTAAAGACAAGGCAACAATAACAAATAATATAATTAAAAGTTAAAACCCTTATTTTATAACATCAAATCATTTACATTGCCAAGCAAATAATATAATAAAATCATTTACATAGCAAACAATTATGTATACCTGGAGGGTCCTGGGTTCTTGAGCCTCCCGAATTGCATGAACAAGTGCGGCCGTAGCAAGTGCTTCTACGCTTCGATTTCTTAAACAAGTAGCCGACGAACAGTCCCGGAAAAGCTCAAATGCGTGGTCCGATATATCATAGTCCAAACCCAGTATGGAAGCTAAATCGATTATTTGAAGATAAGCCCTCAAGTTATCAACAACTACAGATGGGCCACTGGAAGACGAAGACGACGTAGTTTTTAGGACGCGTTCGAGCTCCGCTAGGTGGCCGGCGAAGGAGAGAGAGGATTGGGCGAAGACTGGGTAAGGCTCGAGTGACCAGGTGGAGAAGGGTGTGATGAATCCGGTTGGTTCGAACGGCGATGGTGATGGCGAAGACGAAGATCGAAAGGATCGTGTAGTCGGTGTAGTCTCTCCGTCTTTCTTTATCGTTATTGTGCCTGAGATCTTGATTTGAGGAGTGAGAGAGATAGGGTTTTAATTGTTAGTTTGTCTTTGTTAGATAGAATGATAGATATTAATAATATTATGTAAAACGACGTAGTTTTCATAATAGATGGGCCGGGCCGGGCTTAACGGGCAGGAAGAATTGGAGAGCCCAGTCCCTGCCCGAGACCACGGGCTTTCACTCATCTAAGGCCCAGCACTATGTATTAGCCCATGGGCACGGGCTTTGGGGGCTGGGCATTGGCGGGCTGATGGGCCGATCTGCTCACCCCTAGTACTTGGAATGCATTAAAATAATTACATACATTTATTACATCTATTTACATATCTAAACTAACGAACGGAAGGGGTTACCTTATGTCGTTTTACAGAAATCGGGCCACGTTCTAGGCCGTTGTATTATACCGGATCAAGCTAGCTTGTAGCTTGATCGTTGTGCTTCCACTACTATCAATCGAGGAAAGAAAGACTTACGTTTTGTGTGTGTTGAGATAAAGTCAATACTTTTTCTCTTTTCTTTCTCTCTATTCTTCCTCAAAAAGAGGCTTGATAGAGAGAGAGTTGTGTGTGTGAATGTATGTTCAGTGTGTTGGTTCTCAGGGAGAGAATTCATTATGTTGAGGGAGAGTCGAGAGCTTTATTTATAGGGGAAACCTGGGAGATGAAACTCTCGGGGCCAAGCAAGGAGGAAGGTTCCTTTGTGCCTTAAAAGTCTTCAGCAGTTGGCGGTTTGACTTGTGAGGCAAAATGCTGGTTTGGTGCGCGGCGCACCTGGCATGGTGCCTGTGCACCAAACCTTGTTTGGGTGTATCAGCGCACTAGAAATGTTTTCAGCGCACCAAACCCTGTTTTTGGCTTTTTTCAGGCTTTGTGTCTTGTACTTTGACACTTCTAAGCTGCGTATCTTCAGTTTAGACCCTTGATGTTGATCTAACGGAAGGTTGTTTGTGTGTTGGACGTCGTTAATCTTGTTGTATCTTCGAGTTTGACCCTTGATGTTGATCTAATCGAAGTTTATTGTATTTGTTGGATGTTGTTGGTCTGTTGTGTATGTTGTTTCCTGAAATAATCATAGAAACATGTGTTAGTCCGTTTGTAAATAAACAGTTGTTTATTGGACAATTCGTATAATGTAGGTGTACGAATTCGGGTGTCTACAACTATATTAACAACATGAAATCATTTATACATTAATTCGAACCTTAAATCTGAAGCAACGATGTCATTGAGGACATTTTAGGAAGAAAATTCTCAAAGTGTCTTTTTCCGGTTACAAAAAATAAGGGTGGACCGAAGGGGTTAAAAAGTTTTGAAAGTGGACTGACCAGCAATTTTTCGATAAAACTAAGAACGAAAAATTGCGGGCGGTTTTAATTTTTTTATTCTCTTCAATCCACCATTTTTTTCTTAACGGCTAAAAGACACTTTGATAAAATTGTTCCTAAAATACCATCTCTTTCCCTTCTCTCTTTTTCCCCTCTCTGCCCGTGGCCCACTTCCTCTCTTCCCCCCTTTTCTTTCCTCTTCTCCTTCCCCCCACTTCATTTCTCTCCCTTGCTTACCTCCTCCACTCCACCGGTGCACACACACACACATATTCTTTTTTTCTTTTCTTCTTCTCTTCTCCTTCTTCGCTTCATTTCTCTCTCACGCAATCTTTTCATTCTCCACTTCAAAATTCGGCACATGCACAAACTCAACCAAAAGAAAAAATAAAACCCGATGCCTAATTGTTGCATCCCGATGCCAAATTAATCTGAGAAAGTGGCACATACATCGAGATTCAATTGATGCCTAATTGTTGGATTTCGATGCCCAATTGTTGCATCTCAAATTTAATCTTGATACCCAATTTTTGCATTCCGATGCTAAATTAATCTGAGAAAGTGACACTGCATACCGATGCCCAATTGTTGCATCTCAAATTTAATCTCGATGTCCAAATGTTACATCTCAAATTTAATCCCGATGCCTAATTTTTGCATTCCGATGCCCAAATTAATCTGAGAAAGTAGCACTGTATCCCAATGCCCAATTGTTGCATCCCAATGCCCAATTGTTGCATATCAAATTTAATCCCGATGCTCAATTGTTGCATCTCAAATTGAATTCCGATGCTTTAGGATGCCTAATGCGCACGTGTTTTGGTTTCATTAAGGGTATCGTTGTCTTTTAAATCAAAAAGTGTCTTTTTCCGATTTAAAAATAAAGCGGTGGACTGGAGCGAATTGAAATGTTGAAAAAGAGACCAACCTGTAATTCATCATAAAAAAACTAAGAAATAATTGCGGGCCGGTTCCCTAAGACCAAAAACAAAAGAAAAATCCCCTTAGGGGGGTAGAGGTTTTGTTGACGGGTAGAGATGAAACAATTTATTATAAGTAATGCTATATGTACTTAAATGTGCGCTAAATGTGCACCAAAAGTTCTTGTTGACATCTTTTAGTTGGTTAGAAGATTTTTAAGTGGTAAGACCCGTAAATTATTTAAGCAATAAAAAAATAACAACTGAGATTTTGATGCACATTTAGTACACATTTTAGATGCACATAATATTACACATTTATTATTCCTGAAACTTGAAAATCACCCCAAAAGTTATGCAAAATTTACCGATACACTATTCTCGACCCTACCGAATTTCGATAAGTGGTTTCGTGCACTTTAATGTCTCAGTCGTACGACCCTAGCAAATTGTAATGTTATTGATAATTGATTGAATATCAATGGTTTGTGGAATTTCTTGCTACTTTCCTGGTCTTATAATTTCCTTTTCTAGTTGTCTAGCACTTACTAACAGTCCGTTTGTTCGTATTTTTTGATTAAAATATAGGATTAAAATATAGCTTATTCTTTAATTTAATGTTTTAATGCTGTGTTATAAAAAGCAGCGTATTCAAAACGCAACTGTGTTTTAAAACGCTGAAATTCCTAATTTTTTAACAAAAACGCAAATTTTAAAATGCAATAGGGAATAAAAAGCTGCGTTTTGACATAATATTACAAATGCATTTATAAAGTAAAAAGCCGCATTTTAAATAATTTGCGTTTTAAAACGCTGCGTTTTCAAAACAGTGCGTTTTTAAAACGCTACACCAAACGGGCTCTAAGTGGCAAGTTGTAAGATAACAAAACAGAGTAAAAAAAATACTCCCTCCGTTCTTAAATTATTATTATTTTTTTGTCAGTTTCTAAATAATTATCTTATTTGAATTTTTTTTAGAATATCACTTTTACCATTTTACCCTTACTTTTTTCTTATTTTAATTATGGGTCACGTGCACATGTGCATTAAAGGAAACAACATACTATACTAATATTAATAAGGTAAATTACACAGAACCCCCTTAGCTATGGGTCGGATTTAATTTGCCCCCGAACTACCAATTGAAGCAGTATTCCCCCCTCAACTATAGTATTTTCTTAAATTACACCTTCGATTTAGACACCACGGTTTGAATTCACGAAATTTGTCAACCAAAGACTCACGTCACCATTTGTACGTATGATTTTTTTCTATAATATTCAAAATAAAGGTAAAAAATTATTTTAATGACAATTTTTAAGTACAAAGGGGGTCTTAGAACGACAAGGGTAATATAGTCAATTGAAATACCAAAATGACACTATGGTTAAAAAGAATGCTTAAAGATGGTCACATGAGTCTTACGTGGGCATTTTACTTCAACTCAAATGACAATGCCTAAATAAAAACTACGATTAAAGAAAATGCTATAGTTGAGGGGGGCAATTCAAACCCAACCCATAGTTGAGGAGATTATTTGTAATTTACCTATATTACTAATCAAGTCAATTATTTTTTCTTAATCTATATACCGGGTCAGACAAGACAATAATTTAGGAACGGAGGGATTAGTAACAATTTTACTAGTTTTTACATAACTCGACTTGGTTCCGTCATCGTATTCTTACACGATTAGTAGAATACGGTTAGTCCAAAGCCCGAATAAAGATTTATTCATTGCTTGGGCATATTTTCCATAATTTAGTACATATTACTCGGGATTTAATTCGTTGTATTTTCGGGTTACTTTCATCCATCGCTGCCATGGCCAGGACCACGTTCCCTTTGGCAACATGTGCTGGTTTTGCAATTTGCTAGGTTGGTGTGAAATGGACTATTCCCTCCGTTCTACCCAAAATTCACGTTTAAAAAGTTTAATTATTAAGAGATATATTAGCGTCATTAAATTTGATCATAATTACAAAAATACTTAAGCACAAATAAATGATTATTACAGAAGTGGATGGTAAAGATGAAAGATTATTAAAATCGTAAGCATAATTTTTTGAAATGAAATATTTTAAAATAGTATATTAAACTCTTTGCCTGGTACGGAGGGAAGTATTTATGATTTTAAATTTTACGACAAATTGAGTAAAAAATAAAACAAAAGAGTAATCAATACAAAGAATTACGTGGTTCCGTGCCTCACCCGTCGTGTTAGACTGTTAGGGGTTATGTTGACCGGTAGAGACAAACACATTTTCTACCAATCAGAGCATTACATTGTCAATGTAGATGTGCAAACAAAATGAGATCCACTCAGAATTTATACATTTAAAAAAAAAAATAACTCTTCAATATAATTGTAGGAGAGAGTTGTGCATACAACGTGTCAACTAAATTATTTTCCATTGGTTATAAGACTCTTGATATTTTGTCATTTAATCCAATTGTAGAGGAGAGTTGTGATAACAAGAGAATATATTTACATCCTCAACTAAAATTTCAAATTTTTTTTTTAATTCAATGCAATTGTGAAGGAGGATTGTGAGTACAAGAGAATGTATTCACGTCCTCAACTAGACTGAAAAAAATTAAGAGTGTCATAACCAATGTGAAACAATTTAGTTGACACATCGTATTCACAACCCTCCTTCACAATTGCATTAGATTTTTTTTTTCTTCAAAAAATGTGTAAATCTTAGGCAATTTTTTTTTTTTTCACATTCACATTTGTATTGGTGATAATGCTCTGATACTTGAGAATCACCCTAGCCCTTGCATATTACACCCAGCCGGTTTGAACAATGCATACTCCCTTCATTCCTAAAAGAGTATCTGTTTGACCCTATAATACTTCCTTCGTTCTTAAAAGAATATTTTGTTTGATTCGACATACAAATTAAAAAAATAATAATTGATACCATCCCCGTCAAAGCAATAACAATGTAGAAGACAAGGAATAGAACATTCAAAAGACACTCAAAATTGGTAACCTCTCATCAGATGAGAAGTGAACCAAATTTAGTAATTAGATAAGAATTTATTCACTGCCCTCATCTCATTGTAGAATTTTCTCCCTTTAAATAAGAGATCAATCCAAAATCGCTAAACACATACAACTACTCTCCTAACATTACTTACCCCATTTACCCCGCTAACTCAAACCCTTCTATCACATGTTAAACCCCTTGCACTAACTCATTTAAACAACAAATAACAAAGAACCGTAGCCTAGCCTACGTGAAGTAAACAAACAAACAGCAGCCTAAGTGAATCTCGGGTTGGGCTTCGGTTTACGACCGGAATATCTCGGCTCTCTTACGTTCGTATCAATCAATGTTCTAAAATCGGGCTAGGCGCCCGCCTAACGCTGCAACTAGGGCCAAATCGGGCAACTAGGCGTTTTTCTCGAAAATTGCCGCCTAGGCGGTCTAGGCGCCGACTAGTCGCTCTAGGCGTCTATTTTATTAATTTTTTTTTTTGGAAATGAAAAATTGAAATCACTGTATTGAATTACTCTGTTGACATTGTTTTTTTGTGAGAATGTTGTGATTCTTGTTTAGTTGTTGAAATTTGGTATAATTTGGGGAATAAACAGTGTGGTGTGGGTATGTAGTCAAGGTTTTTGCTGAAATGACAAAGAGAAGAATTATAGTATTGTTGTTTTGTTTTAAAGTTTAAATTTTGGAATTTGGAATGATACTATTGAATTTGATTTTAATTTTTAACTATTAATCTTGTAATGTGATAATTACTTTTAGTTTATTTGGTCATATTTAATTATTTACTATTATTGCAGCAGGTATTGTATGAATCTATTGTGTAAATGTGTAATTACGCCTTGATTTCTAGGCCCCGCCTAGGCCCCGATTAGTCCCCTAGGGCACTAGGCCCTGCTCTGTCGCCTAGCATTCGCCTAGCGATTTTTAGAACACTGGTATCAATAATAAATGTGTTATAAATATTAGGATAATATGTGTTTTTCAAAAATACCCATGTAAAAATGGAGCCCATAAATTACCATTGAAATCAAATCAAGGGTAAAATAATAAATATAATTTTTAGGGGGAAATTTGGGCCGGTACCTTTTAATGAATTTTCAACCGCTTTAGTCCCCTATAATTGTTTCAAACCGAAAAATGATACTTTTGTTGCGAAATGTCGTCTATGCCCTTAAAAAATACGGAACATGCACGCTATGCATCACAAAGAAAAATTGATGCATCATAGTTCAAAGTGTGCTTCGCGATGCACAAAACTGTACTAAAAAGTACTGTTTTGTTATATCGCGATGTATGAAATTTCTTTAAGAGTTAGTTCAAAATGGGCGCCACACCTATAATTTTGGGTGTCACGCCCATAATTTTGGTCTCCAGGCTCATAATTTTGGCGTTCACTCTAAAATTGATGCATCGCGATGCACAAATTGTTGCATCACGATGCACAAAAAGTACTATTTTTGTATATCGCGATGCACAACATTACACTTGCGATGCATCAAAAGCATCGCTATGCACAAAACAATACTAATGCACAACATTACACTTGCGATGCAACAAAGTGTGCATCGCGATGCACAAAATTGTACTAAAAAGTACTGTTTTTATGCATCGCGATATACAACATTACACTTGCGATCAATCAAAAGTGTGCATCGCGATGCACAAAATTGTACTAAAAAAATATTGTTTTCATGCATTGCGATGGACAACTTTTATTTCCGATGCACAATATGCTGTAAATATTAGAGAATTGAAGATTAAATGAAGTCTCCAAGACACTTCAAAAAGGTGGTCACTTTCTTTAGAATTTCCACATCGGGATGACACTGAAATTCGTTTCCCTTTCGGGGCAATCCCCGTTTTCTTGTGACAACATTCAACGATTAACGAACAATATTGATACAACAAAGATACACAAAATTAAAATAATTTTGAAAATTATACTGGTCTTGTTTTTTGATGATGAACTGGGCATGGAAAGAAACTGAGAGAGAGAGAGAGAGAGAGAGAGAGAGAGAGAGAGAGGAGATGGATTCTCTAGCAAAGTAAACAATGATTGAAATGGAAAAGAGAATTTACAGAAGAAAATTAAAGGAAGACAATGATTAAAACATTATTTAAATTGTTACATGAGTAGTTTTGAAACAATTGACAAATTTATCGCTTAAAATAGACTTAACCTCTTGGAAACAAAAATGAAAGATTAAAACGGTTGAAAATTTATGAAATGTGACCGACCATCAATTATTCCTAATTTTTACACAAGAAAGATTAGAAGATGAACAATTTATCAAAACCATCTAAAAAGGAAAGATATACTAATTAGAGTATTTTTCAACAACAGAGGAAGTATAAAGTTTTGGCGGATGCTGCCCCGGCGTTTATCCTTTCCGGTAGCATTCGAAATTTCTAATTTCATTTTTATTTAATTCTTATCTTTTTCTTTACTTTTATCTCCTTGTAACAGCCTATTATCTTATGCCAAAGTCCACCCATATATAAACAAATTAAAGCAGAACCCACCTAATGGAGGCCTGTGAGTGAAAAATATTCTCTTCTATTTAAATATATTCTGATATTCTATTCATTTTAACGTGATTATCAAACGCATAAATCAACTGATAAAGAGTTGTTCTAGTTTAATTACAGATTTTGAGTTTGAGCCATACGAATGCGATTGCATTAAAACTTAGTATGGTGAGCTTATGTAATCCTATACGGCTCTCGAGATTAGTCTTGGACTTTCGGACATAAAGATACCACGAAAAACCAAAAAAAAGTTAAACGTGGGAGTTTAAGGAGTCGTCGAAGGTTGAAATTCTATAAAAATAAACAACATAAAATACCCTGAAAATTAATTTCTCCACATACAGCAATACATTTCTGGATATTTTTTTTCGTTTATGGTTATAAATATATATAGTTATAGTAGGTAAGAAAAATTATCAGACTTGGTAGATTAATACTATAAAAGTCAAACGCATGATATGTTTCTGTCTTCTACCACTCTACCCCTTGATGAAGATGAGTTGCCATAGCCCTTTTACCATTGCCATTTCCGATGATATTGAAACCAGTACTGCTCATCAAATTCTCTCCATACCCCATCATCTTTCCACGATCATCATCATCGTATGAAGTCTTTGGAACGGTTTGCGCCCCTATCGAGTAATATGCCTCGTTGAAATTATGAATAACTGGCCTAGTAGTTGATGTAGTAGAATTGTTGATTTGATCGTCTATAGTTGGTGAACTGACCATTATATTGGGGTTCTTATTATCTCCCTCTGTCTCCCTATACTTGTTAAGATATATCTTGAGGGTTTCAACGTAGTTCTCGAACCCTAGCGTTGTCATGGCCCACAGCAGATCGTCGCCGTTGATTGTCTTCCTCTTTTCTCTCTGACACTTATCGGAAGCTTCGCCCGTGATAAAGCTAATGAACTCGGAGACACATTCTTGAACCGTTTCCTTGGCTTCTTTGGAAATTTTTGCATTCGCGGGAAGGGACTTTTTCATGATCCGGCTCACGTTGGCAATGGGAAGGAAACGGTCCTGGTCTTTAGAGGAGGAGCCATCGGAGATGTTGCCGCCGGACGTTGGGCTCCCGACCGGGCTGGTTTTGATTCTCTTTCCTGTCATGGAGGAATTTTGAGGGGGTTAAGTGTAATTTAGGAAAGAGAGAGTAGTTTGGAGTGTTTGCTTGTGGAATCTAAAAGAGAGTTGGGTAGTGGCCTTTTATGCCAACAGAAGAAGGAAAAAAGAAACAATAGAAAAGAGTGGAAAGGCGGTTTGATGTGGACATAAATGGAAAGAAATAAAATAATCACTTTGTAAATGAGAAGCATTATAAATTAAAGGGGTGGTGTGGGAATTGTTTGGAATCTTTTATTTGGGGTTAGAGAGAAGCCTTCCTTAGTTGTGTGAAAGAAAAGGGTTGTGGGGCCTACACAAATATCTGTGCCCTATATATTCCATCACTTGTGCTTAAAGAGTTTATATTTTAGGCCCGTTTATTTATGTAATTCTTTTTGTAGGGATTTTCGTTGTGTTTCTTACGTTGGTTTTACATTTTTCTCCACATCTCTTTTTTACTTTTTTATTCAATTATTATAAAATTACGAAAAAAAAAACTCACACAACAAAGCAAACTACATATCCAAACAAGCCCTTAAAGTTAAAATCATCTCAATAGTCTTAAAACGAAATACTTGACAAGATTTTGTTTTGTTTTGTTTTTTTTTCCATTTCAAAATTATTAAAATTAATGATATTTAGTGTATTTTATGTAGTTTAATTATAGTGGTGATAGTTTGATTTTCTAAAAATAAATAAATATATGTTAAATAACTTGAGAAGGATTGTTTTAATTTTTAAGCTTAAGTGGGTAGACAAGAAGCAATTATATTTTCACAAGAAAAATTAACCATTGAGCTCCAGACGAGTCTTTTAGAGCATGTTTGGCCGTGTGTTTTGGTCAAAACACAGGGTTTAAACGAAGCTTATTGTAGAAATTGTGTATCAATACTGCGGTAGAAAAAATATTGCGTTTTGAAATGATATCTCAAACGTGTTTATAAGACAAAAAACTACATTTTAAAAAATCTGCATTCTAAAAGAAACTGAATTTTGAAAGTATTGCATCAAACGAACTCTTAAGTTTGTAATGCGCTAGTATTGTTACCCTAAAAAGTACCATGAAATTCAGTATTGACAATGTGAAAGGAATAATCTGCAGACTGCTTGCTTATATAAAAATTTGGCTTGTTTAATTTAATTAAGAAGCTAATTATTTCTAAGCCTACTTAAATTGACTTGCCCAAACTCTATAAACAGATGAACCTATTAACAAATTCAACTACATTGGATATGATACATGTATACAACAAAAGTATCACAGTTGAATACCTTCTCTATTCCCCATCCATCACCACCCCCACCCCCCAAAACCCACAACTCCCCAACATCCAACACACCTCTCTTTGTATTTGTATTTATTTAGAAGAATAATGCTACAGGTATCTAAAGAGTACTAAATTTTTTGTACCAAATAGTGTGTCAGTTAATGTGTCAGCTGATGTGATGCATTAATTATGATTTTTAATTTTATTTTTTGTACCATATCAATTGCCACATCAGCTGACACATCATTTAGTGCAAAAAATTTGGTACTTTTTAGGTACCCATAGCATTACTCTATTTAGAAACCATAAGGGCCAGTAACTCGAGTTTGCTTCTCATACTATTTATTTGGGGGTTTCTTCATAAATGGCTTAGTCAAACTCTCCAACATCTTATTTGGCCTAACTTATTCCAAAACAACTTATATGGCCTCTTTTTATTTGAAAATCCTAAAATACCCTCTTTTTTGGAATGACTCAAACATAGTTTAAACGATTCACGGAGTCGTTTAAACGATTTACGAATTCGTTTAAATGATTAATGGATTCGTTTAAACGATTCACGGATTCGTTTAAACGATTAACGGATTCGTTTAAACGATTTATGGGATCGTTTAACCGATTCAAAGGGAGACGATGAGAGGAAGACGGAGGAAGACAAAGATAGGGCTCATGGTAGTAGATGGGAGGAAGACGAATGAATACTTACAAGATCCATGGCAGTAGAGGGAGACGATGTGGTCGGAGACGGAGAAAGACGGCGACGATGTGGTTGGAGATGGGAGGGGGAGACGACGACGATGGGAGAAAGACGGCTGTGGTTTGAGAGAGGAAGCCGAGATTTGAGAGAGAGTGAGACTGAGTTAGGTTTTAAGGGCTTTGGGGGTATTATAGGAAGTTTGTGTTAATTTTTAGTCAAAGGCCATATAAGTTGTTTAATCGGGTCAAAAGGCTGTACTTGATATATACCACATTTTTTTATTTGAGTTTAATTCTTGTAATCAACATTTAAAAGGTAAATTTTTAAATATATAGACTGTACGTGGAGGTGGAGATCTTCTCAAAAGGTAGATTAATTTGAGATTCGTGTAAACTAACCCGAACAAACCACCTTCTTTGTTAAACCAAACCAAGAAAAAAAAAAAAAGAAAAGAAAAAGAAAAAGGATTTGAACTTATCATGGCATGTTTTCAATTCTTATATGTTTATAATGTACTGATAAGGCAACAGTAAATCCATTGTTATTATATTGTTTACCATTTTTGGAGTATATATTTTAACTCATATACCCAGCTTCTCATGTTTGGACTAGTGCAGTACCTCAGTATTAGTATTTTCTTTTTATTTAGTGTAAGAACTAACGTGAATTTGTATATTCTCACTGTCCAAAAAAATAGTTCTATTTTCGTTTTTAGTTTGTCCTAAAAAAATAATTTTATTTAAAAAAGATATACTTTTTGTGTAATTTTTAGGTGGTACAAACAAGTAAAATTATAACTTTCAAATATTTGACTTGTCAAATAAGACATTATTATTTTGGAATGGAGAGAGTATTTCTTGACTCCGAATATCCTGTACCAACTTAATATGCCCCTTCTTGTACCACTAATCAAATTAGGACACCCCGCCCTGTACCACTAATCAAATTGGGACATTCCATCCCGTATCACTAATCAAATTAGGACATATAGCTTACTTTAATTTGAACTCTTAACGCCCGTTAGCTAACGGGATGAGGAGAAAAATAAGGAATTGAATAGAAAAATAAGAAATTGATTTAGATTCTGATTTGGTTAGCTAACGTGTGTTAAGAGTCCAAGTCAAAGTATGCTACGTGTCCTAGTTTGATTAGTGGTACAGAGCCACATTAGAGCATTTTCAATACTATCATCTAATTTTTCCTACGTGGCATGCTTGAATAAGAAGACATCTTTCGTATGTGGTAAAAAATTTATAAGATATAGAGTTTTCTTTCTAAACGTGCTCCAAGGCAAGACTCTTTTTAGAATATTCTTTCAGACGAGTCAATTTTTTATAATTAATTACAAAAGGCAAAAATAAAAAATTACTCCATACCGTAACTGATTGACAGTAAAAAATAAAATAAAATTGATAGTAAACCATAACTGATTACTCCATACCGTAAATGATTAACGGTTAACCATAACTGATTGATAGTAAAAAGTAAAAGAAAATAGATGATAAATAACGTGGATGGAAAAATATCTTCTATGTGACCCTCTGGAAGTAGAGAATCACGTAGAGGATGTCTTCCCAACTAAATGTCACATCATCTCCGCCTCAGATTAGAGATTTGCAATAACATTTTTTACTAGATAGATAATTGTATTGGAGAAACTTTTAGGTTGGTACGCAGAAGAGATCTGGAGTCGTATTTCTTAATACTTGTATTCATATGTAATATTGAGTAGCCTCCGCAGTTAGTTCTCTAAAACACTTTTAACTGTGTTTTCTTTTCCCTTGGTTGCAGAAGAGATTAAACTATAGACCTCACACTGCTTCGTCGGTAATGTTAGATTAAAAAAAAAAGACAAAGAAAGAGAGTAAAAATACCTAGAAGAAGAAAACTAAATTTGGAAAACGAAAAAAAGAAATCAATAAAAAAAGCTTTGCTTATAATCATAAACTAGATTCTAATTAAATCAACTCCTAAAAAAGGTAAAAATACTTGATAGGTTTAGTGTTCTAAGAACTACTAGGATGTTTGACTGGCCATTCATGCATGGAGGCTAGCAAAACACAGAATCCACAATATATTTTGTTGGTTGATTTGGATCTGGTTCTGTTTGTTAAATCATTCATAGCCTTTGAATGCATACCAATGACAAGGTATCTTTTTTACGGCATGAAAAGGAAAAAAATAAAAAAATTAAAGAGAAAAACATAAAGTAGGGTTGACACTTGAACATATGCTTTCACTTTCATCTTTTTCATCACAATTTGTTGTATCCCTCTTAAAGATTCTTACTACCCTTCATATCCTACATAATAAAGTTTTTAGGATGGGCCAGAGGACTTTATATTCACTTAGATCACCTATATATATATATATATATATATATATATAGTTATATATAACTATATAACTATATATAATTATATACATGTACTATATATATATATTTATATACTATATAACTATATATACTATTTATATACTATATAACTATATATACTATACTATATAACTATATATAATTATATACATATACTATATATATATATTTATATACTATATAACTATATATACTATTTATATACTATATAACTATATATACTATACTATATAACTATATATATATATATATATATATATAACTATAGTTTTATTTACATAGTATATATATATATATATATATATATATATATAGTTATATAGTTATTGATCACGCCAAAAACTGTTCAGGTGATCGTGTCAAGTCCACGTATGCAGCTAGTTGAACGGTAAGATGACCCGACTCTCAATATGCATAAGTGTAAAGGAAACTTGTCCTCCAATAGATACCTGAAATGTCAAAAGAGACACCGTTAGGGAGCTGGACGTGGTCTAGCTAAAGCCCTCCGGTGAGTGAGTCAGTATATATGGTAAAAACTATGGTCTCCGGAAAGAAGTCAGGCTACTCTTTGGGAGTAAATGCACTGAAGGCCTTTGGAGATTTGGTGGTTTAGAGTTATTCAATGGAATTTTCGCATAAATGAAGGTAATCACTTTATATTTATAGCGGAGGAATGTTGGTTTGAGGCAAGTGGATCTGCTAGATGGTAGCTCGAGATAGGCGGGAACATATCCATTTATGGCCGCCATTATTTGCATTGATGAGCATTTAATTATTTGCATTGATGAGCATTTAAGGGAAAGTGATCAGCATTGATTTAGAAGATAGACCTTCTTTGGGAGCTGTGCTGATCTTCTAAGTGTAGTTTTACTTAGAAAGTAAGTTACTTGCTGACCAATGAGAAGCTTGCTAATGGCCTTTGGGATGATGTAGTAGTAGGTAGACTTTAATTATAGCCGTAATTATTGACTTTCAACTGATCTCGGGGTAAGCGGTCACCGGGATCTAAGTCGAGCAGCTCGGGCTTTGGCTTCTACGAGACAAGGCGTTAAGGGACGAGTGAAACGGCGGGCGGCCCGAGCTTTGGGGATTATGACCTGTCGCGATGATGACTTGAGTTCATGGGGAAGCTCGGGACCTCGGGAAGAGATCACACAGTATGATGCCCGAACTTTCGCTCGAGCTCGGGAATATGAAGAGTAGCCGGGCTTCAGGTCAGCATGTTATGGGTCCTTCATGCCACGTGGTGGTGAGATATTTTGGTATATTCAGTAGCCCTCGACTTCCCGAGGTAAAGATTTATCCTTTAAGTCGGGAAGTGTTGCTGGCTCATACTCGAATATCAAGTAGTGGCTTTGAGAACACATTTTTTTTCTTGGAAATCATGCCACATAATTGGCACGAAATTTCTGGACGGCGCATTAAATGCACGTCTCTTCAATTTTGACATTTAACAGTTGTTTTTGGTCAAAATGGCACCATTCTGTGATTTAGTAAAGAAAACACACGGGTTACCCATTTGATGTCGGGTCATATTTTGGATCCGAGTCTAAAACGACGTCGTTCTGTAAGGGTATAAGTAGGGTTTTTGCATTGTTTGTCTTCACTTTGCGTAAAAACCTAATTTTCTCAAAATCCTTCCGGCGACCTGCGATTTTCGACGATCTTTCAGCAGAACAATCATTTGATTTTTCCAAACTCTTCCACCGCTCTTTGCCACTTCTGCTCCATAGGTCAGTACTATTTTGAGCCCCTTTTCTATTTTAGCAACTTTTGGGACGTTTTTTCCCTTCCTTTGGGTCCTTTTTAGTGCTTCGTCTTTTTCTCCGGCGGCTGCCATAGAAATCGGTACTGAAACCGGTTATACGTGTCTTTGCAAGTTGCTACCGTAGGGTGACGTCATCCCCGATCAACTCTTCCTTGTTCTGTACCCGGGCTTCTTCTTCGCTCCAGGTACTTCGACTGTCTCTTCTTTACACACTCAATTTTTGTTAAGCCTTTGAATATGCTTGCGGTTACGAGGAGTGTCAATCTTAGAGTCCTTCCCAAGTGTAGTTCTAGCTCGGAGTCTTCCTCATCCTCAGTATATTCCCCAATTTTGGATGGTGTAAGCCCCTAGCCACCTTGTGAATCGACAGACTTAGGCGAATCCCCTTCTTGATCTGTCTGTGCCCGCTCGCCCGTGGGTAAGAATGTGTACTGGCTAGCTGAAGGACATTGGGAGGTCGTAGTTCTTAGTGAAGCCCGGGATATCCTGGCTAAGTGGGGAGTTGATTTCTCGAATAGAGTAGTTCCGATGAGCCACACTGGATTCCTCTGCTTTCGTTTTCCACATCGAAAGTATTAGATGGTAGGACTCAAATCATAACTACCTTGATCTGTAAATACTTTTCGATGAACCGATATTTGCATAACCTCTGAGTTGAGCGTAACCGCAGACTCCGCGAGGGAGCGACAACTGATAAACTGAAAGCTCAAATTCCTCTACCCAAATGTTCTGCCAAAATGAGTGGGAGTCTACCTCGGGTAGAGTAGAATCTCCAAAGGATCCTGCTACAATTCGGGGTAATAAGAAAGATCAGAACAAGGCTAGCCTAAGCGGCGGGCAGACTGCAGTTGTACCTCTTAAAAGGCATAACAAGATCTACTCTGATACCACTTTGTAACACCGACGATCCCGGACCCAACCAAAACTGGGTGTGCTAGCTGCTATCTAACCTCAATTTAGAATTTCACAATCAAATTAATACTTAAACTTGCAGTGGAATAAATATAAGAGTCACATTTCTTCAAAATCGTCAATTTTATACAAAATGAAATTCTGTTGCAAACGATGAAATCCGTAAATAATACATAAATCACTCTTCCAACCAGTCTGTTTGATGGCTACACATATTCACAACTTGCCACGCTTTTGTTGCGCACTCTAATCAAGTCATACTGCAAAATATCAAACTGGTGGGGGGTTGAGCTTGTGAGCTCAGTAAGGAAGGGGATAAACAATACCACATAGTAGAATGAAACATGTGATACAAATAACGTTGCCTATGAAGTTAAACATGACACCTTACCCTCGTCGGCATGCCGAGTCTAGCAGATGGTGGGCTGTTTGGAAGACCATGGCTAGAAGCACGATTGACATACCAAACCAAGTGGATACCTTTACTGAGTCGTCACTGAAGGGATGTTACCAAGAGGATGTGTTAGGTCTCAAGGTGCTCAAATAGGCTAGAAGGGGGAGGGGTTGAATAGCCTATGTCCTATTCTAAAAATGATTTATAAAAATTACTTCACAAAAGAGTTAAAAAATACTTTGCAGCAAAATAGTGTGAGGTATAGGACAAGTTCAAGATGGCTGATCTTGATAGGCCAAGATCAGTAGTTCTTCAAGCAGTTGGACTATCTGGGAATAAACAAGTAATAAAAAAAACGCAAGTGCAGGAAATAAAGTAGACAAGTATTTGAAGTGGTTCACACTATGAATAAGTGCTACATCCACTACCAAAGTGGTTAGCTTTGAATTTGAAAATGTGCACTATGTTTTTCACTAAAATAATCACAAGGATCACTAATAGATCGTGTACAAAAAGATTTTAACCAAGTGTTTATGGTGAAAGTTGATATCTAGAGAGATACAACTTTCGTGTGCTATGAATGCTAAGGATTGCAGTCAATGAAAAGCAATAAAGACTAGACGTCTAAGATTGGTGCTCTTCAAAGAATGTTTTACCGAATAATGTTTTGAAGCTTTAAGTACACTGCTGTGAAGATGAAGATATTCAGAAAATGTTCAAGTTGTTGGATTGTCTTCAATGCTTTATCAAGTCTTTAATTTATACTCAGGGGAGTTCTTGGAGGCGTTACAGAATTCAGAAAATGGAAGGATTTGAATTTGATGCATTTAATGCAATGTGATATGCATTTAATGCCTTGATTTTTGTTGTTTCAAATCTGAGTGGTTGTGCTGCAACGTCCATGTTGTCACTAAGCAAAGTCTGCAATTTCTAACAGAGTAGGTAGATAAAGTATTGTCTTTGCAGGTGATCGTTTGTACCAAAGTCAACGAAGAACTTTGCTGGTAACATGGGTAGATCTCTAGAAACTTGATCAGCTGTTCTTCTGGTCTTTACACATTGCTGGTGAAGCTTGGCTGGAACGTACTTGGCTGATGACTGAATAGACTTTTAATGGGCATAAAATGTGCGATGAGCTAGAATACTCGGTCATATCAAGTAATAAATTGTGCAAGCACAAGTATCGATCCCACAGAGATAGTGCTAGAAATAAATCCTAAGTACTAAAATTGGGCACACCTAATTTTATCTAAGCTAACGAAAATGAGAATTGAAAATAAATAGAAAATAAAGAGAAAGAAAGCAAGAAAGTAAATTAAATTAACGCGGCAACGATGAACCAACGGCAATATTAAATCAAGGTTAAAATGATAGGATTGTGATATTTCTAGTCTATCCAATGTCTAATTTAATCCTCCCTCTACTTTTCTTTAACTCAAGTCTTGGTAGTCGGGCATGTAATACCCTCGGTCATTCATTTGTGTGGTAGATTAATCTTAATATATTGCTATCATGTTTGACATACTTGTAGGTTCATTGGGGAGGCATGTTGCATGATTATACATTGATTTCATGTCTTTCGTGTGCCTTGAAGTGTATATTAATCCTTGTGGTTATGTGAGTTCGTGATGTGTTGCATTTAGGGTTGTGTTATGTGATGTTTATATTGAGTTCCGAAGTTGTTTTGAACTTGGTTCTGGATTGGGTTCATATTGGTATCACTTAGGAACACTTTGGAAACCTTTTTGAGTCATTTTTGGACCCTAGGTCGAGCCCTAGCGCACCCAGGGGTGCCCTAGTGCGAACACGACCAGAAGTTTGACAAAAATCAGAAAATAGACCAAAGTTCAGCCAGGCCGTGCGCCCTAGCGCGCGTACGGACAGATTTCACCACTTGTAGTAATTTGGCCATAAGTTTGTGTAAAAATCTCAGATTTGCAAACCGTTTGATTCTGTGAACTAGACTCAAAGAGCTTTCCAACCATACCTTATTTGAAATTTTTCGACTTATAGATTATCCTAGGTACGCCTTTGAAGTTGACTGAAAATGAGGCCCATTTTGTACAAGACAAGCCTCTTCCAAACTTTGCAATTTTGACTCATTTGACACTTGGACCCTAGGCTAATTGTGTTATACCTTGATTTCACCCTTTGACCAGCCTAATAAGTTACTCCCAAGCCTATGAGAGACTTCAATTCACCATTTCTTCATTTCTTCTTCCATGAAGGTAAGAATAGTGTGTGTAGTACATATCTCAACATCCAACCATTGGATCTTCCATGCAAGAGCACCAAGGAGTTGCTAAAGACTAGGAGACTTCATTACTAAGCCTTGATTGTGAATTTGTTAGCTTGATTGTCTTCTTTGGAGGTAAGTTACTAAACCCCCTATGTATGTTAGAATTTGTTACATGTATGAACATTTATGAACATGCATGACTTGTGTTGTTGATGAATTCATGTCTAAATGGTAGGATGATGTGAATAACATAATATTATGTGAAATACTTGGTTGAGATGGTTTAAAATGTGTAGAGATGGATATCAACCAAGGAAGTGAACTAGTGAACAAGCTTTTGACTTTAGATGGTGAAAATTGCATATAGCAATTATACCCAATTTTATAAACTTTAAGAAATGACCCCAAGAATGGATTTTTGGGAAGATTATAATCCCCTAAATCACAAGTTAAATTACTACGAAAATTAGAGTTCATTTAGTATGGATGTCGGTCCTCCGAGTATATGATACTGGTAAAATTAGAGACTTGTAATCAGTTCTAAAGTGACTGTTTAAAGTTCTTGAAACATTATGTTTGATGAGAATTCTTGGTAGAATAATATAATCTATTTGATATTTATCAGTTTCAATACTTTTGAACTTGATGGTTATTTGCATAAGATGAGTATTATACCAACTTGTGCATTGCATTGAGTCCTGCTGGCATTTGTTGTTTAATCAAGGTGGGACGACCTATAGTCTTAACTTTTTTTTTTTTTTTTAGGAAACAGGGACGGCACCCTGCAGGATTTTATTAATAACAAAAAAAATAATACAAGAGGGGGACAACCAGCCTTGCCCTTATAGAACCGGGAGGACAAAGGAGCCTAACCTCAGAAAACATACAAAAGAGATAGCTATTTCCTAAAACTATATAAGCCAATGAAATCATGATCAAGCAACTGACGAACATCACGATGAAGAAGCTCCCGTTTCTCATAGAAAACTTTCTGTTGATGCGAATAAGCTTCTAAAGCTAGCCTGTCAGCCACCTTGTTTACTTCTCTGAAAACATGAACCAAGCCAAAAGAACCCAAATTCTTCTTGCAATCCCGAAGCTCATATTCATAACGCCATGGAGCTCTATGAAAACCTTTTAGGACCGACACCGCAACAAAAGAATCAGATTCAACAGTCACATGCGATAAACCTAAGTCCCGGCAAAGAGTCAAACCATCACGAAGAGCATAAATCTCCGCAGCCATGTTAGTACCTTGACCATAGAAGCTTGAAAAAGCACGAACCAAGGATCCATCGAAATCTCTAATAATACCACCCCCAGTGCAAAGACCATTCCTAGCCGAACCATCTGTGTTCAATTTAAATTGACCAACCTCCGGAGAAGTCCATCTCAACCATTGACCCCTTCTCCACGAAACAGAGATACAAGGCAAACGAAGCATTTGTAACCGCCTTTTCCCCATAATATCAAGAGAAGACTTTGGAACGAACATAGACAACATGTCAGAAATATTCTTTCGAATACTGATGATAACCTTACTAACTTGCATAGGATAACCTTCGTAAGTGGCTTTACACCTAGCCTTCCAGATTTCCCAAATAGTAAAAACAAAAATACCAAGACAAACCACCCCATCTTGATTCCGAAGGGAGTGCCCATCTGTCCAAATATTCCATGCATGCAAAACTGAACCTATAGTCTTTACGAATTTATTTTGTAATTGCTATAAGTCACCGTACCGGAGTTCACACACCTTCACCTATTGGCCATAGATGGGATGTAGCCCCATTGTTGTAGCAATACGTATGACTTTGGCTTGCTAGAAGAACCCGATGGATTTTATCGGGGGACCCGGTGGATTTTGCCGGTAAAGTCGATTCATCACACACGAGTATCGATACACGTTAGTTGTTTTGTGTATTACAGGAGTAATACAAAGATGGAGCAAGAGAAATGATATCCTTTGTAATGTGGTTTATTTACGAGCACTTATATAAATATTAAGGTGCTATGTGAGATATGTGATTTGTATATCAATGATGATTTCCATTGTGGTATATAAATGTTATTACCATGTTATGTTTACTGCTTGAGCACTATGCCATGCCATATAGTTGCATTTAGTAACTTATTGAGTTTTAACTCACCCCATTTGTTGTTTATATGTTTTTCCTTAGATCCGAGCCAGCCTAGCGGTTCCCGCTGAGGTCGGTGAGACTCCGTTTAGCTCGAAGGTTATATTTTGGTTTAGTAGCTCTTGGGGCTTGATGTTGTTTAATAGTATTTCTTTTGGTAAGGATGACGGTTGTGTAAAGTTATGTAAACTTTACTTGGGGAGTATTTGTTAGTGTTGTAAACCTTATTTTCTTTTGGTAGCCGACAAATGTATGTCGTACTTGTGTATATTAACTTGTTGTTAATTTAGTTTCTTTCCAGAGCATGTTGTGGCTCGTTGTTTATGTTTGTTTCTCCGGCATGTTGTGGCCGTGGAGGTTGTTGTCGTTAGTTGTTTCCCAAGTCCTAGACTTGTGGTTTTATTTGTTGGGTTTCGGCTGTAGTTTCATTGAAGACTTGTTTTTATACAATCAGGTTTATTAGTTGTGTTTTGTTGTTAGTACGGGTGGTTACGCCATGTGCTTTTCTTGTTTGGGTGTCATGGTGTTGTTTTGGCGACCCGACCTTGGGATTTCGTATAGAGATCTAGGTCGGGGCGTCACAGTTGGTATCAGAGCTTATGTTAGCTATTCTCCAGGATATGTTCCATGGCCTAGGTGGGTATGGTATTATTGTTATGATCTTAACGTCGAGTGTTGTGTGTAGGTTAAGATGGTGGAAACAAGACACGGAGCGAGTACTAGTAGAGTCTGTACGATTAAAGGTGAAAATGAGGAAAAATTGTGCCAAACTGAGAAGTATTCAATCTAAAAGTATAAATCAACAATCGAGTGGGACCAAGAGAGATAGCGACGGTAGACCTAAGGTTCTAGGTTGTATGTTTGCGCTTGATCAGCGTGGAGTGTCGGAGTCTACCTCGGTGTTAGAAGGTATTCTATCTATATTATTATGAGTACACGTATTAAGGTATCTCATGATTGATGCATTCATATAATGCATTGTGTGATTGGAAACTAGTGTAACATGTTTCCTAGTTTTATCTTGTGATTGAGGGAGATACCCCAATAAAGGATTGAATTGTTGTTATTGATATGATAAGTTTGTGATAGACCAATAGGTAATCATATATTGCATTGTAGTTGTGTGTCATACCTTTACATGGTTTGAAAGTGTAAAAGTTGTGATATATGAGTTAGTAACTATACGCTGTATGTCAACTTTGTGGTTATGCCTATACATGATATTTATGAGATACATGATATAGATTGTTAATGTGTGCATGGCATGCATTGGTAGTATATCATCATGAGGTGATTATGTTCATCCATGTGGCGAATATGCGCGGGTTGTGTTAATATGATTGTTATTAGCATGCATATCATTTCTGTTCGAAAAGTTAGTATACTGTTACCACATGATTGAGTTGAGTATTGGGTTCATGTTATGGTTGTGAATGAAACTACACCAGAGTTAGAGGATTTCTCTTCCTTGTGAGAGTGTCCAGAAATGTTCGCAGTTGATTACTTTATATGTCATCTAAAATGGGGATTTGAACATGTATTGAGTTGATACCAAGGAATCAAAGAACCTAGGGGATCACCATGAGTTGGATTAGCGATTGATGGATTTCTTAAACCATGTGTGTAAGTCTTACTTGGAGTGTTTTGTAAAGGTGTTATTAATGATATGTATATTCACTTTAAGTCTTAATACGAAGTGAACCTTAAAAGAAGAATTGAGTTGTAACCTTAATCAGAATAGAGAACAATAGCTTCTGTATCGAAAGATTGATATGGTATAAGTGGAATTAATCTATTCACCGACTTAGAGTTCATTGCGATAGTGTTGACATACTTGAGTCGGAATACTACTATTATGAAGTTAAGCTCACGTTACGTACGGATTCAAATATTTGAAGCTTCTATTCTCACAATATGAACAGAATATGAGACATTGTCGATAAACGGAAAGACTTAAAGATCTTAACTATGTACCTTCTACTAATCAATGGAGTTTAAAATGGTAACTAGTGTATTGAAGATTGAAGATTTACCAATTACAATGGGACTATCTTGTATATGTTGAGATTGTTATACATTATAGACTATGATGGATTGATTAACGAAGTGATCATGTACTACCAATGGCGAAGATATGCGTATAAAATAAATTACACCCTCGTAGATATGAGACATCGGGAGACTACATTAAACACTGCAAGTAGTATACTCAAAGAGGAATCCAAGAATTTCTCAAAGTGTTCATCTCATCATTAGACTTGCTTTATGTTTGAGAGAATGATAATTAAACAACTCTAAATTGATGGAATGCCGTTACATTGTTGCGATAGATATTCTTTGGAAGTTGTCTTATGAAAGTGTGTCCATGGAATTGTTAGATGAGATTCTTGTGAATGACCTTATGCAACCGAGAATGTACATTGGGAAACAGGATATGATTATAAGGGGAATATCCTTAGCTCAACGATGGATCCGAACTGAATTTAGGGACTAAATTCTTTTAAGGGGGAGAGGATGTAATACCCTCGGTCCTTCCTTTGTGTGGTAGATTAATCTTAATACATTGCTATCATGTTTGACATACTTGTAGGTTCATTGGGGAGGCATGTTGCATGATTATACATTGATTTCATGTTTTTCGTGTGCCTTGAAGTGCATATAGCAATTATACCCAATTTTATAAACTTTAAGAAATGACCCCAAGAATGGATTTTTGGGAAGATTATAATCTCCTAAATCACAAGTTAAATTACTACGAAAATTAGAGTTCATTTGGTATGGATTTCGTTCCTCCGAGTAAATGATACTGGTAAAATTAGAGACTTGTAATTAGCTCTAAAGTGATTGTTTAAAGTTCTTGAAACATTATGTTTGATGAGAATTCTTGGTAGAATAATATAATCTACTTGACATTTTTCAAGTTCACTACTTTTGAACTTGATGGTTATTTGCATAAGATGAGTATTATACCAACTTGTGCATTGCATTGAGTCAAGTTGGCATTTGTTGTTTAATCAAGGTGGAACGACGTATAGTCTTTACGAATTTGTTTTGTGATCGCTATAAGTCGCCGTACCGGAGTTCACACACCCTCACCTATTGGCCATAGGTGAGATGTAGCCCCATTGTTGTAGCAATACGCATGACTTTGGGTTGTTAGAAGAACCCGATAGATTTTGTCGGGGGACCCGGTGGATTTTGCCGGTAAAGTCGATACATCACACACGAGTATTGATACACGTTGGTTGTTTTGTGTATTGCAGGAGTAATACAAAGATGGAGAAAAAGAAATGATATCCTTTGTAATGTGGTTTATTTACGAGCACTTGTATGAATATCAAGGTGCTATGTGAGATATGTGATTTGTATATCAATGATGATTTCCGTTGTTGTATATAAATGTTATTACCATGTTATGTTTACTGCTTGAGCACTATGCCATGCCATGTAGTTGCATTTAGTAACTTATTGAGTTTCGACTCACCCCGTTTGTTGTTTATATGTTTTTCCTTAGATCCGAGCCAGCCTAGCGGTTTTCGGTGAGGTCGGTGAGACTCCGTTTAGCTTGAAGGTTGTATTTTGGTTTAGTTGCTCTTGGAGCTTGATGTTGTTTAATAGTATTTCTTTTGGTAAGGACAACGGTTGTGTAAAGTTATGTAAACTTTACTTGGGGAGTATTTGTTAGTGTTGTAAACCTTATTTTCTTTTGGTAGCCGACATATGTATGTCGTGCTTGTGTATATTAACTTGTTGTTAATTTAGTTTCTTTCCAGAGCATGTTGTGGCTCGTTGTTTATGTTTGTTTCTCCGGCATGTTGTGGCCGTGGAGGTTGTTGTCGTTAGTTGTTTCCCAAGTCCTAGACTTGTGGTTTTATTTGTTGGGTTCCGGCTGTAGTTTCGCCGAAGACTTGTTTTTATACAATCAGGTTTATTAGTTGTGTTTTGTCGTTAGTATGGGTGGTTACGCCATGTGCTTTTCCTGTTTGGGTGTCGTGGTGTTGTTTTGGCGACCCGAACTCGGGATTTCGTATAGAGATCCAGGTCGGGGCGTCACAGGGCAGGCATTGATGATATTCACTACGGGCTCTCGCATCTTATAGCAAGTTTAACTACCAATCCCTACTACGGGCTCTCGTATCTTATAGCAAGGAAAGAGTAGCCGCATTATCGATCAAGCACCCCATGACTATTTAAGAACGCTCGTATCTCTCGATTAAGCGTCACATAAACAATTATTGTGATTTTCAGAATTAATAGGACGGGCTCTTGCATTTTACCCTATAATTCTAGTGATCCTCTAATGGTTCGCGACTCCATTAAAAGTATTAAGAATACACAATAATAACCAAGATAATTAGGTAATACTTTGTAGAGAAATATTCTCTCTATTTTTCTATAAGTCATGTCGGTAGCCGAAGGCTATCGATGTGTGTCACAAAACACCAACTACTAAATTGCTAGATATCTGAAATACAAGGTAGCTCTCGCGGATCCAAACATTTCTCAAATCAATTAATTAATGGTAAATCAATTAAAAATATTAAGCCCACAATTTAGTAACCTAGCATGATTGTATACTAAATAGAGAGAGATCAAATTAAAACATCACATTCAACATAGAAAATAATCACTATCCATAAATATAATTAGCTCATTACCAATTCCACATTTATAAGACAAAGATTCCAAGAAAATGCAACATTAATCTTGAGATAAAGATAGGGAAAATTAAACTGATCAATGTCGAAATCCATGGTTGCAAAGTCTTGCAAATGCTTCCTTGGCCCTTGATTTAATGCTCTAAACCTTTAGAATGAATGCATTTAATTGTGGTGCAAAGGTGTAGAAAGGGGGAGAAAGAGAGAGTGCTTGTGTTCTTGCCCCAAAAATGTGGGCTTTGTTTCAGCCTGCAAGGGACCGAATGATCAAATTTTGGGCTACCTTAGAGATATATAAATGAAGCTTATTGAGTACTCTTGATTATTGGGATAGGCAATGGCAAAATCAAAATAAGAGTGAAGGTTCAAGGCTAAAAATGAGTAAGGGAGGCTGCTGATCCGGATTTGGAGATGGGGCAGGGGCTGAGTGGATAATGGCTGGATCAGGAGCAGTTCGCGGGTCAGATGGAGGAAATGGGTAGCGGCTGTGAGGGAAAGTGGATAAGAAAATGTGGAAATGGGCCGGATTGGACTTTGATCTGGATAAAGAAGCACGGGCCCAGGCTGCTGGGCGGGGCGCGACACGTGGCGACTTCTCTAGCTGACAAGACATTAAGGAGCCACTTTGAGCTCCTTGCAGTGGTACCCCTAAACTTTGTATATTTGCTCAGTTACCCTTGAGCTGTCCAGAAAGTGAGCCGCAACACTTGTCCTCGCAGGCTTTTAATCTAGTCCCAATGGCAGCCTCCGTTAGCCTATTTTCTCTTTCAGTTTAGTCCTTTCCTTTGTAAATGGCTAATGGAGGGCTAACGAATCTCGATCAAATGGCTCAAAACTCTACAAATCTTCAACATGCTGCCTCGAATCTCCCATAATGCTATGAAATGAACCTTTAAAGCACCAATAATACCTAGAAAATCTGAAATACAAACGAATACAATAAATGCACTTGGGCAAAATACATATAAAATTCATAGAAAATGGAGACAAAATATGAGAAAAATTATGGAAAATTATGCACTTATCAACACCCCCAAAATTAGACTTTGATCGTCCCGAGCAAAGAGAAATATGGATAATGGAGAAGCTCTAGGACAAGATGAAATGAAGACGGCACTCAATCAAGATCCCATATGCATTAGCATCAAAGAAATCAACTTAAAATTACTCACATGCATAATCAAGGTACGAAATGATTCACATGCTATCTAGCAATCCTCAAACACTCAATTAAAGCCATAAAACACAATCCCATTAATAAGTCGCGATGCTCTAGCTATCATTGCGCGGACAAACCGAAAGAGTCTATCAACTAATGCAATTAAATTTATTTTACAAGGTAAGGACATGGCATGGCAATATCAATAGGACTTTTTCAAAGCTTGTAATGTTAGGCCAAGGTTGGGCTACAAGCGAAGGATATGATATCAAATCAAGAGAGCAAAGAATTTGAAGTCTTCACTAATGACTTGCTTCATGAAAGCACAACTTCTTCAAATTACCACAACCCACTTCTACAAACCCTTAAACTTTAAACTTTGGGTTAAAGAAAGTGTACTCTACCCCAACAATTAAGCTCCGCCCTTACGTCTCCTTGAGAAATTGAAGAACCATGACATATTTTTCTTTTTGTTGCCACCTTTGACTTTTTTTTTCTTTTGATTTTTCTTTTCATTTCACTTTCTTTGCTTTTCAAGGGGGCTCTTTTTCCGCCATTCAACACTTTTCAACACCCACATCATCAACAATAACACCAACATCATCAACAATAAAGCACAAAACTTCATGAAGCACACTCTTCCTAATAAGAATACGAAAATAAAATAATTCAAATTAAGCTCTCTTAAAGGGTGGCCATAAGTGTATAGGCTTATAGGATAGGATGATGCGGGTACAAGAAAATGAAGTCGAATGGAGGTCAATGTGTGCTCTAGGCACATGCCATTCTATAAATAAAGCTCAACAGGGACACAAGGGATTAATATAAAATGGGTAGGTCGATATGGCTCAAACAATCCAAAGATAGCCTATATCATGCTCTTGCTATACACACATGCCCAAGCCAAGCTATTTAATTATCAAAACATCAATTTCAAGATTATCTAACGGCATCATGCACAATCATCACTAGAGCATAACATAAAAACAATTTCCTCCATAAATGGGCATTATAGATGTGAATGAGGTGAAGCTAGCGCATGAATCATGAACATATCCTCGACTATGCATATAGTAATTTCAAAATTGAATCCAAGAAAATAATGCATGCACAAATCAACGAGCGCCAAAGTGGAGAGGCGAATGATCAAAGCATATAAAATAGGGGCATTCGACTTCTTTCCATGAATTCAAGGTGCAACAAGTAATAAGCCAAAATGTGCTTCACTAATCTCAACCCTACCCCAAACTTAAAGATAAACGTTGTTCTCAATGTTTATAATCATAAAAATGTATTTAAAGGGAAGAGAAGAGAGAAGAGAAAACTCCCGCGAAGTCGATTCACTTGAAGTCCAAGCCATGAAAACTCCATGAATCTCCTCGAGCCACCCCCAAACTTTGAGAATTGCTCAACCCCTACATCAAATCAAGTTCAAAACAAAAGGATGAGAGCAATTATGTAAATAAAAGAAAAAACATAAAAAGAAAAGTATTTTTTTGTGTAGGGACTTTATATACACCTCCTTACAAACCCACAAACTCGAAAGGGTTTCGAAAAGTGACATAACATAAAAGGCATATAAATACAAAAGAAAGAAAATAAACCAATTTTTCGCCTACGGAGGCACCGGTTCATTTAGAAACGCGCACATTGCGTTCCCATAAAATCCATGACCAAGGAAGTGTTTTAATTGATGTCCTTGAAGCTTGAACAATCCCTTGGTTGCCGACTCCCTAGAAATAGACCATTTGAGCACACCGACAATCGAAAATTTCATACCCAATTCGCTTAAATGGATATCTTCTTCATGATGCTCGGGAGATGGGTGGAGATGAGAAACATGAGCCTTAATGATCGGTGGAGTGTAGAAATGAGTCATTGGGTCCTTGAAGTCTTCATTTGAGCCAAAAGATTCATCCTCTTCAACAATGCTTGGATGCTCCATCTCCATTGAACTTTCCTTGGCATTGACTTGAAGGTCTTCTTGAGGCAATGAATCAAAGGTAAGACCCAATTCCTGTGTTGTAGCATACCACATGTGAGGAGGGATTCGGAGTTTAAGCACTTTTGTCAACATGGCTACTTGAGCCTCTAATCTTTGAAGTTTTTCCTCATTCGTGAACGCGCGTCTTTCGACTCCCCAATGACAATTGTTGCTCATGGAATTTGGATAGGAGGGGTGATAATAAGGGTCTTCATGATGATAATGAGAGACAGAAGCATATGAAGTCGACTCCATCCCGAATTCACAAGGATATGGAAAGTGATTTCCATAACAATTCTCACAAATTAAGCTCGGATAGGGCAGAGAATAATTCATAGCCTCGGTTGATGCCATTTCACTTTAATAAATTCCCAGCATTCCATTCCGTACCCTTTGATCTAAGTTCTAGTTGACATTATTCCAAGCCATCGCTCAAATGCTAGCTACAAAAACACTCACTAAACAAGCAAGATCAAGTGCAAGAGAACAAAATAAATAAACAAAAATAAAAGAAAGCAAAAATTATCTACAACTAGAATTAATGCAAATATATACAATGCTTAAATTAATATTAGGCAAGCTTGGTATTAATATCAAGATAAATTCTAGCAACTATCCCCGGCAAAGGCGCCAAAAACTTGATGGGCATAAAATGCGAGATGAGCAAGAATACTCGGTCGTATCAAGTAATAAAGTTTGCAAGCACAAGTATCGATCCCACAGAGATAGTGCTGGAAATAAATCCTAAGTATTAAAATTGGGCACACCTAATTTTATCTAAGCTAATGAAAATGAGAATTGAAAATAAAAAGAAAAGAAAGAAAAAGAAAGCAAGAAAGTAAATTAAATTAACGCGGCAACGATGAAACGGTGGCAACATCAAATCAAGGTTAAAATGATAGGATTGTGATATTTCTAGTTTAGCCAATGTCTAATTTAATTCTCTCTCTACTTTTCTTTAACTCAAGTATTGGTAGTCGGGCGCACGTTGATGATATTCACTACGAGCTCTCGCATCTTATAGCAAGTCTAGCTACCAATCCCTACTACGGGCTCTCGCATCTTATAGCAAGGAAGGAGTAGCCACATTATCGATTAAGCACTCCAAGACTATCTAAGAACGCTCGTGTCTCTCGATCAAACATCACATAAACAGTTATTGTGATTTTCAGAATTAATAGGACGGGCTCTCGCATCTTACCCTATAATTCTAGTGATCATCTAATGGTTCGCTACTCCATTAAAAGTATTAAGAACACACAATAATAACCAAGAAAATGGGTAATACTTTGTAGAGAGATATTCTCTCTATTTTTCTACAAGTCATGCCGGTAGCCGAAGGCTATCGATGTGTGTCACAAAACACAAACTACTAAATTGCTAGGTCCGAAATGTAAGGTTGCTCTCGCGGATCCAAACATTTCTCAAATCAATTAATTAATGGTAAATCAATTAAAAAAATTAAGCCCACAATTTGGTAACCTAGCATGATTTTATACTAAATAGAGAGAGAGAGAGAGAGAGATCAAATTAGAACATCACATTCAACATAGCAAATAATCACAATCCATAAATATAATTAGCTCATTACCAATTCCACATTTATAAAACAAAGATTTCAAGAAAATACAACACTAATCTTGAGATAAAGATAGGGAAAATTAAACCGATCAATGACGAAATCCATGGTTGCAAAGTCTTGCAAATGCATCCTTGGTCTTTGATTTGATGCTCCAAACCCTTAGAGAGAGAGAGCTGGTGTTCTTGCGCCAAAAATGGGGGCTTTTTTTCGGTTTGCAAGAGACCGAATGATCAAATTTTGGGCTGCCTTGGAGATATATAGTTGAAGCTTATTGAATACTCTTGAGTATTGGGAAAGGCAATGGCAAAATCAGAATAAGAGTGAAGGTTCAAGGCTAAAAATGAGCAAGGGAGGTTGCTGATCCGGATTCGGAGACGGGGCAGGAGCTAGGTAGATGATGGCTGGATCTGGAGCAGTTCACGGGTTAGATGGAGGAAATGGGTAGCGGCTGTGAAGGAAGTGGGTAAGAAAATGTAGAAATGGGCCGAATCGGATTCAGATCCGGATGAAAAAGCACAGACCAAGGCTACTGGGAAAGGAGCGACGCGTGGTGGCTTCTCCAGCTGACAGCACATTAAGGAGCCACTTTGAGCTCCTTGCATCGGTACCCCTAAACTTTGGATATTTGCTTCGGTGCCCCTGAGCTGTCCTGAAAGCGAACCGCAGCCCTTATCCTCCCAGGCTTTGCAATCTAGTCCCAATGGCAGCCTCCGTTAGACTCCGTTAGCCTATTTTCTCTTTCAGTTTAGTCCTTTCCTTTGTAAATGACTAACGGAGGGCTAACGGACCTCGATCAAATGGCTCAAAACTCTACAAATCTTCAACATGTTGCCTTGAATCTCCCATAATGCTATAAAATGAACCTTTAAAGCACCAATAATGCCCAGAAAATCTGAAATACAAAAGAATACAATAAATGCACTTTCTTGGGCAAAATACATATAAACTTCATAGAAAATGGAGACAAAATATGGGGTAAAATATGGGAAATTATGCACTTATCAACTTTGCTGGTGAAGATGGCTGATATACAAAGGCCATCTTCTGAAGACTAAACTAAGTACAACAAGCAATCCTAAGCTATTACAAGCAATTAGTCTAAGTACAAGTTGCCACTCTAACAGACACGCAGGCCCATTAGTCACCTTGACTTTAGATTTAGGTTATGGATATAAGAAAATCTAGATAAAGTACAACAATCTCCTCCTATTTGCTTAAATCCATGACCTATGAATACAATGATAACTGAGAGTGTCCAATACTAGTAATAACATGCTTTTAAAGATATTATATTAAGTAAGCATGCCCTAGTTGGAATTACAAAGCAGCCAATGTATTCAGATTACAAAGTGTTTATATGAAAATGGAATTTAGGCATAAAACACTTGTAATAAACTGAAGTTAAAGACATATAGATATAGCAGTTATGAAATATATCTTTAAACCCATGGTTTTAATTTTATACACACAGAATAAGCAGTTATGATAAGGCATGAAATTTAGATAAGTTCAAAAGAGTGCAACTCTTATACATCAAAAAGGTGTTTAATTATTACAAGGTTTTAATTAAAAGATAATAAGTTGTTGCAAGGGACAAGTTAAGATATAACAGCTATGTTGAAGCTTGTCCTTCTTGCTTTTAAGAGGCAGCAACTTTAAGTTCAGCAATCTCGGCCTTGGCTGCTTCCAATTCATTTTTGACAGTGTAGACATCCAGAATTCGTACCTCGCATTATACGAATTATCCTATAAATAATTGTTTATTTATAAATGGACTAACACTTGTTTCTATGATTATTTCAGGAAACAAAATATTCAATAGGACTAATGACGTCCAACAAACATTAACAACTTCAGTTAGATCAACATCAAGGGTCAAAACTGAAGATACAAAGCTTACAGGGTGTAAAACATAAAAGAAGATGATTCCAAGGTTGAAAAGCAAAAGGAACAACTTCAAGGCACAAAGATTAAATAAAATTAATGGGGGACCTGAAGCATAAAGAATGAAACATGAAGATTCAAAGTGTAAAAATTAAATCAAAGCTTTGGTGCGCGACTTCCTCTCCTTGTGCGCCGCGCACCAAAAGCTGTAAAGCTTTGGTGTGTCGTCCCCTTTTTTGGTGCGCCGCGCACTAAACCAGCACTGTTTCATAAGTCAAGCCGCCGACTGCTGAAGACTTTGAAGGCAAGAACAAAGCTTCCTCCTTTCTTGGCCCTTAGAGTTTCATCAAATATCTCAGCCAAGGCCTCCTATAAATAGAGCTCTCAGCTCTCCTCAACAAATGTTCAATTCTCTCCCCAAAAACACACACACACACAAATCTCTTTCTCTATCAAGCCTCTTTTTGAGGAAGAAAAGAGTGAAAGAAAAGAGAAAAGAGTATTGACTCTATCTCAACACACACAAAACGTAAGTCTTCCTTTCCTCGATTGGTAGTAGTGGGAGCACAACGGTCAGGCTATGAGCTAGCTTGATCTGGTATAATACAATGGCCTAGAACGTGGCCCGATTTCTGTAAAACGACAGAAGGTAACCCCTTCCGTTTGTTAGTTTAGATATGTAAATAGATGTAATAAATGTATGTAATTATTTCAAATACATTGTAAATACATTTTTTAATACATGCAATATATATTCTGTAAATAAACAAACTTGTAATAATTAAATATGAGCATGCAAATGTATAGATACTGAAATGATGAATTGGGTGCGTAAAACCTTCTCAAATCGTAACTTGGACCCCGAACCCATAATCTAAAGTTTTTCTCCCGTTTACTTATAAACGTGAGTGGCGACTCTGTTTTCAAAGATAAATGTGTTTTCATGTTTATCAAACCATAAAATCTAATAGAGGAAAACCACAAGACAAGAGCGAAAAGCCCCCAGGGAGCGATCTGCGGATCGGGGCGCTCACAGTGGTGACTCTGTTGGGGACGTTTGTTTTGAAATAAATGAAAAAGAGAGCCAGACTCATTTTTTATACACTATTGCATGCTCACATATTTAAATATCACAGATTTGTTTGATTTGTATATAACATGACTAAAGTGTTATTTCGAGTAGTATATACTACTCTGTTCATACTTACCTCTACAAGTACAAATTTATTTATTCATTATTTGTACATTTTTATTCGGGCATCAACACCCATTATTCGATTGTACATTCATTTATGTTCTTTTTTTTTTTGGCAAATAGGACACAAATGTATTAATAGAAATAAGATAGAATTTCCCATTATTTATATTTTCTCTTCTCTGCTCTTTACTTGGGGCTTTAAACCCTCGACCTGTGGATGTGTTTCCTTTCCTGTTGTTTTCAGCTGTTAACAAAACACAACCGACATCACATGAATCAGAAAAAATGGACATATTTCCCTCTTATGCTGTACATATCTCTCTCACCTTCATTTACATATAATTGTTAAAAGAGTCTCTTAGATATTGCGCACACACGCGCACTCATTTATTTCGAACTGTTGCCAAGCTTTAAACCTTGGTATAGCGACGTTGGAGTAAAACTGGGTAAGTCATGCGCCCAGCATTCCTCCAGCCAAGACTATCCCTTTCCGCGCGATTACTAATCGTCCCCCGGGAAGTAAGCCATTCTAACCCTGCATAGCCACGCATAATTCATGTAGATTTCTAGGACACTTCAAAAGACTGGTTGGTTCTTATTGTCAAAAACATACTTTGTCAATCCTGTGCATAAAGACAAAAAGAAATCAAATCAAATCAAATCAAAAGAGTCGTCGACTGACAAAAGAGTCTGTTTGATCACAGCAAAAAGAAAAAATGGTGTTAAGAAATAAACACCAAAAAAATAAAAAAAGAGTCATACTCTCCCAAATAAGAATCATGGTGATCAAAAGTTTGACAAATAAAGTCCTCATGCACAGGATTAACAAAGAAGTCAATGACATAGGCCTAGACAATTCGGATGGTGGATACTGAAGAGGATATAGGCCCTTCTCTTAAGATCTGTCTAATCTTGGGGAGTTGAAATATAGGTGGAATACGAAGGTCTTATATTCTAGCGAGAGAATCCACTGTTCCAGGAATGGTTCATAAGTCAAAACAAAGGATTGCCGCTTGTCCAACCACTATAGGGTGAGTCGTGTCAAAAGGAAAAGAGGAACAATGAAATTGTGCTGTACCCAGAAACACTTCCAGAACCTAACTCCTACCCATATCCCAAACTTTCAGAAACCTGGCCTTGAATTGGAGGAGGACTAGCACTGGGAGGTTGACAAGAGTTTCAAGTTTTAGTTCAGAGTCAAGTACAGAAAGTCTGCATTGGAATCAGATGGCCGATCAGGAAGATAGCATTTCTGCGGGACATGACATAGGGGCTCCAGGATACACTCCAACCCCAGCAATGCAACATTGGATGGACCAGAACATGGAAATCATGATCAACATGTTTTCAGCCCTTATCCAAGGTCAAGGGGCTGACAATAGAACTGCATCTATTTCCACAGGACCTGTTGACCCATCACCTTCAAGTGTGAATGCGAGTCTGCCCAATCCAAACACCTATCACACAATCGCATACGTACTCTCCATATTTCCCATATCCAAGCACTTACCCGTCCTACCCTAATACATTTTCACTTCAACCAAATGTCAATCCAAGTATCCATCAGTAGTCTCAGACCACCACAATTCCAATCCCAAACACTACTACACCTCCTACAACCCTCAGCCTTCGGCCAAACCAATATATCCATTTGCCGGCTACATACCACCTTATCCAGTTCTTTCAGTAGGACAGTTCCCAGGCACAACTATGGTTGACACCAATGATGCTGAACTTGCAAACAAAGGAGAGATCAGAGAATTAACAGACATGGTTCTGAAAGTCTTAAACAAATGTGAATTCACAGCCCGAGCAATGATGCTTCAGCCTGCTGCCATTTTACCACCAAAGTTCAAAATGATTGATATCGAGAAGCTCGATAGGACAGGATGCCCTATTGCCCATCTTAGGTCTTATGCCCATGCTATGCAGCAAAGAGGGGAAAGTTTCGAAGCAATGACCTCCAATTTTCACTTAACCTTAATTGGGGCTGCCAAGCAATGGTTGATGTCAGTGGACAGCACTGTGGTTGCTACTTGGGATAAGCTTGCAGATGAGTTTCAGAAGAGATACAAAGGCAACAGTAATTAGGAAAAGCACAGGAGAGATCTTGATTCGTGCACACAGAGAGAAAGGAAGACATTTTCAGAGTACACCGAAAGGTGGAGAAAAAAGATTGCTCAAACCCTGGACAGGCCCGACCCAGCTGAACAAGTCAGAATCTTCTTGAGAAATCTTCAGCCAATTTATCTGGATTGTGTGCGTTACCTTCCTTATACTGATTTCTCTGCAATCTTAGACGTTGGATTTCGCATTGATACGAAGATTCGTACCAGACAGATCAAGGTTGATCCCCCTCCAAGCTCGTTTCGATACTCCAAATGGAAGGCAGCAGCAACATCTGCTCCTGTTGTAAATATATTAGGAAATGTGTGACGCCCCGACCCGGATCTCTATACGAAACCCCAAGGTCGGGTCGCCAATACAACACGACAACAAGAAAAGCACGTGGCGTAACCGCCCGTACTTATGACAGAACACAACTAATCACCTGATAAACACAAGTATATGAACAATCTTCGGCGATAACAAGGCCGAAAAATAACTATCAACGACCACGAGTTATAACTCGGGAAAAGAGAACAACTACTACAAAAAAGGCGCCTTTTTTGTAGCGAACCGGTCCCACCGAATCGCTAGTGAGCTGGTCCCACCAGCGTCACACCTGACCAGACCTCTATCGAGTGTCGCAGTCAGACCTCACGGTCTTAACTAGCTCAATTGGTACTCACACTCACATTTAAAGACCTTTGTACCTTACCTAGAAGTCAGGGGTTTGAGTGTGGGGGAAGGCATAAAACCCACTACTAGGAGTGGGAAGGCCTGTGATTAGTGATGGCCGGTCAGAGGACCAAGGCTGGGACCTACAGGGCTCGGTACGGTGAACTCGGGTCACTACAAAAAAGGCGCCTTTTTTAGAGCCGGTCCAATCATAGTGGTGGTCCCACCACACGACCAGACCTCTATCGAGTGTCGTAGTCAGACCTCACGGTCTTCCCATGCCTAGTCATGGGTTTTTCTCCCACACTCGATTGACCTGTGGTAAAAGGTCTTTAAATATGAGTGTGAGTACCAATTGAGCTGAGCAGCTCAATTGGTACTCACACTCATATTTAAAGACCTTTGTACCTTACCTAGAGGTCAGGGGTTCGAGTGTGGGGTAAGGCAAAAACCCATGACTAGGCATGGGAAGACCGTGAGGTCTGACTGTGACACTCGATAGAGGTCTGGTAAGGTGTGACGCTGGTGGGACCAGCTCACTAGCGATTCGGTGGGACCGGGTCGCTACAAAATGTGTCGACTATGGCCTTGCCAGTTGTACCATCTGCTCAGAATTATGGAAATATGCCTTTCAATTATTCACCTAATGGGTTTGTAAATGCATTGGAGAACAATAATAACAGAGGTGTAAGAAATAATTTTCGCAGAAATGATAGACAAATTGATCAACTACATGCTCCTATGTCATTGATTTTTCGGGGGCTGAAAGCACAATGAGTCCTCAAAACCATCGAAGGTTACAGAAGTCCTAACCCATTGCCTGCTATATGGGATCATGCAAAATATTGTGAATACCATCAGTCCAGTGGACATCTCACAGACAAATGCTTCGTGCTCTAGCGAGTGATCCAGAACCTGATCGATGACAAGATCATTGAGAAACCACACCCCATGCCTAATGTGGTGAACAATCCTCTGCTAGCTAACCATGTCAACACCATCTAGTTTGAAAAAGAGGGTATGAGCTCCCCTGCCGAATTGGAAATTAGAAATGCTCCATTGTCATACCTCTTGATCCCTTTGCCTTCAAAGGATGAGAATTTCGAATGCAACATGCTTTCTTGGAGTGACATTTTGTCCAGTGCCCAGGATACTTCCCAAGCAGAAGTGAACAACATTGAAAAGGCCACATGGATAGGAGGCGATGTTTCTCATCTCACTCGATCTGGTAGAGTATACCAAACAGCTCAAGATATAGGTGGTCCATCAGGGAAAGATAAAGAAGTTAATGCCAACACCAAGGATACTGGGGCTAAAGACATTGAAGACGCTCTCCTCACTCAGATGAAGAAGACCCAAGCCAATGTTTCAATTTGGGGTCTTCTCTGTTCCTCCAAGACCCACCGTGACAGTCTGGCCAAGTCATTAAGCCAAGCAATCATTCCAATCGGGACCTCGCCTGACGAGTTGACTCAAATGATTGGAAACATCCATTTTGGGAACATTCTCATGTTCACTGACCTTGATTTACCAAAGGGAGGTGTCGACCATGTTGACGCACTGCATATTATTTTCGGTATTCAAGAGAAGAGGGTACCAAAGGTTCTGGTAGACAACGGTTTATCTTTGAATGTCTGTCCAACAACAACCTTAGCCAAGCTAGGAACGAAGATCTCGGACCTAGCTCCATCATCGCAATCTGTGCGAGCCTATAATAACACCAATCGATGTGTGCTCGGGGTGGTAATGCTTATGCTAACCATTGGCCCGTTGGAAATGCCCGTTGAGTTCCAAGTATTGGATATCCCTTCTACTTTCAATCTACTGTTAGGCTGTCCGTGGATTCATGGCGTAAAAGGAGTAGCTTCATCACTCCATCAATGTGTGAAGTTTATCCACGAGGATCACATAGTCATTATTTTGGCAGACAAACTTATGGAATCAAAAGAGAAAGGGGATGTTCCTATTCTCGAGATTGAGCACGATGACACTAGCATCTTTTTGAGTGGATTTGAAGTAATCCCTCAGGCGAGGGTGAATGCGATTCAGGAAACAGGAGAAATCGATATCAGTAACAAGAAAGCTGTGGAACCTAAAGAGATAGTCCTTTATTGCATGATCCGCAATATAGGCTACATGCCAGGATTGGGGCTGGGCAAGAGTCAGCAAGGCAAAATCAACCTGATACAAGATGACATCAAAGAATGTATACCACCTTTTAGGCTCGGATACAAGCCAACACCTGCAGAAGTGGCGGCAGTAATGGAAGAGAAGTGCAAGAGAAGCAGAGCAGTTCAGAGGAACCAGCTGTATACGGCACCTCCCATGAACCCCTACAGGAAGACCCTGAATGGATACTTTGTCAAGCATGGAGAAACCACGGCTTACCTCATGTTCCCTGAGCCATGGATGGACAACAGCAGAAAGATGCACCCCGGATGGGAGATCTTCAACGATATCAGCCTCATAGTAGAAGAAATGAAAAAGGTAATCATCAGCCCTCGTGACACCTCTTACAAGGTAGTGACGGTCGAGAACATATGGACTATCAATCGGAGAAGACTTCATGGGAGACAGTTTTCTGGGACTGATCGATGAAGTAGCAGATAGCACAGAGGACTCAGTGGCAGAATTCGAGACAGTCGCATACAACCCGCTTAGAAATTGGTACACAACTACATGACCGTTACTGGAAACCGAGGACCTGGTGGAGCGCTTCGGATACACCTAACCCCCTTCTTCCCCTTTTGTTAAGAACTGGTCATCAATCGGTTCTATTCCCGATGCCAAAATCGAGGATCTCACCTGTGAGGACCTCGATGAGGTGGTCGACCTTGTAGCCCTTCCTTTCATTAATGATAATGCAAGTGTTTCTGTGTACTCCTTAGTTGCCAATGTGTTTAAAGATGAATTAACTGAAAACATGATAAATCATCCTATTAATAATGAATCGATTAATAATGGGGATCCAAAAGATAAAAACTTTTTAATTGAATTAGCCAAGATGATCAAACAACGAGGGGAGCGCCGATTGAAAGCTCTGCAAGAAGACTTGTCCACAATCAATCTAGGGCTGAATGACGAAGTCAAAAAGGTCAAGATTGGAAGCTACATGCAAAATAAAGAAAAAACAGCATTGATCAGCCTATTGACAGAATTTCAGGATGTGTTTGTCTGGTCTTACGAAGATATGCCTGGGTTGGATCTAGCAATCTTTGAACATCAGATTTCGCTGTACCCCGACGCTAAGCCGGTAAAGCAGAAGCTACGCAGAATTAAGCCTGAATGGTCCCTGCAAGTCAAAGAAAAAATCATCAAGCAGTTGAAAGTCAAGTTCATCAACATAGTGGAATACCCGATATGGTTATCCAACATTGTGACAGTGCCAAAGCCGAACGGTAAGGTTCGGATCTGTGTGGATTTTTGAGATCTCAACAAAGCATCACCGAAAGATGACTTTCCCCTACCCAACATTGACATTTTGGTAGACGCAGTGCCTTCACATAAGATACGCTCTTTTGTAGATGGAATGCTTGCTTACAATTAGATCAAGATGGCGAAAGAAGATCAGGAAAAGACTTCCTTCATTACCCCTTGGGGAACCTATTATTATACAGTCATGCCTTTCGGGTTGAAAAATGTTGGGGCTACATACCAAAGAGCTGCTACCACGCTCTTTCATGACATGATTCACAAAGAAGTAGAAGTATATGTGGATGACATGATTATTCATTCAGTAGACACAGACGGTGCTCATTTGAGAGATCTTCGCAAGTTCTTTGAGAGATTGCGTAAGTACCAGATGAAACTCAACCCCACCAAGTGTACATTTGGGGTTACCCGAGGAAAAGTCTTGGGATTCATAGTAACTGACAATTGAATCGAGGTGGATCCTGCAAAGGTTGAAGCCATCAGAGATATGCCGCAGCCAAAAACTCTAAGTGAAGTCAAAGGCTTTTTGGGCCGATTACAATACATCAGTCATTTTATTCAGCAGCTGACATCCATGTGTGAACCTCTGTTCAAGCTTCTCAAGAAGGATGTGGATAGAGAATGGGACGAAGAGTGCCAGCAAGCATTTGAGAAAGTTAAGAAATACCTAGCTAGTCTGCCAGTTCTAGCCCCACCTCACAAACTGAAGCGCTTATTGTTATACCTAACCATCACAAACACCGCGGTTGGAGCCATGTTTGCACAAGAAAAGGAAGATTCCCACGCTGAGAACGCCATCTACTTTGTCAGTAGAAAGTTGTAGGGCAGCGAATTGAACTACTCCGCACTTGAGAAGAGTTACATAGGTCTGGTATGGGCGACGCAGAGACTCAAGATTTATTTACAAACATTGCCTATAAAGGTGATCTCCAAGAGGGACCCGATTAAGTACATACTCGAAAAGCCATCACTTTTGAGTAGGCTCGCCAAATGGTCTTTCTTACTGAATGAGTTTGATATAACTTATGCAAGGGGAAAGTTAATCAAAGAAAGTATAATAGCTGATTAGTTGGCAGACCTGCTGATAGAAGCAGAAGAGTTTGAAGAACCGGATTTTCCTGATGAAGGGGTTCTTGAGATTAATGACAGCAGGTGCAAATGGCAACTCTTCTTCGATGGAGCCGCCAACAAGAGAGGTTACGGTATAGGAATACTGTTGATCGATCCCATGGATACACATACGCCTTTGGCTGTATGATAAGAATTTGAATGTTCCAACAACACCACCGAGTATGAAGCTTGTATAGTTGGCTTAAAGGAAGCCTTGAAAATGGGTGCCGAAGAATTGGAAGTATACGGTGATTTAGCTTTGATCATAAATCAAGTTGAAATCCCCGCTGAGTTTAATGTCCAACCTTTCGTCATTGGGACGAAACATACACCAGCATTTTGTTTAGCCATTGAAAAGGACCAAGAAAGAGCCAATGGGCCTTGGTACTTAGATATTTAGAATTTGCTAAAGAAGGGTGAGTATCCACCTAGCACTGAGAGAAAAGGCAGGATTGCCTTACGAAGATGGGCTTCCCAATTTGTGATCAGTGGTGACAATCTATACAAAAGACATTATCAAGGACTTAATCTCCTTTGCAAGCGAAAGCTGAGAAAGTCATGGATCAGTTGCATGGCGGCACTTGTAGTCTGCACATGAATGGGCGCATGCTCTCGAAAAAAGTAATCCGGCAAGGATATTACTGGAGTACAATGGAAACTGATTGCATCAGATGGGTGCGTCGTTGCGACAAGTGTTAGAGGTTCGCTAATTTGCAACATCTGCCTCCTTACATGTTATACAATTCTACAGCACCGTGGCCTTTCTCGACATGGGGAATTGACATCATAAGGCAAGTGCACCCGAAAGGATCGAACGGCCATGAGTATGTTCTAGTTGCCGTTGACTACTTCACAAAGTGGGTTAAAGCCGCTTCATACAAAGTTCTGAATGCTAAGAAGGTTGCAGAATTTATCAAGACAAACATCATATACTGATTTGGGGTACCTTTTGAAACGATCTCCAACAATGGTACACACTTCGAGGGAGAAGTCTGTAATACCCTGACCCAACTTCATTCCGGGTTCACTCGTAATCTCTCGGTATTTACCTTAAAACCCTCGGAGAGTGAGGCGTCATGCTTGTTAAGCGTGAGTGTTAGATTGAAGACCATTTCACACGTGTTTAACTCATGGCGAGTTGCACCTTGTTCCTATATCCGTTCGAGATCATCCTCGACTTCATTTAGCATTTGTGTACATTTCATTTCCTCTCTAGTTGGTTATGCTAGCCTCGGCTTGGATTCATTCGTAAACGACAAGCACGTTCGCTTTGTCATTAACCCGTATGTTAAGATAGTTTGAGATCCATTTTGCGTGTTTAACTTGTGATATGTGTGAGACTTATGTTCGTTATCATTCGTGCCTCATCACGAGATGATTCGGGTGTGTATTGGATGTGTTTTGATGTTGATTTGATGATAGGATCACACCTAATAGTGACCAAGTGATCAAACTTAGGATGAGAGGGCAAAACAAACTGAGTTTGGGCACATGAACCTTGGCACGACCGTGCAGCCATATTGGCACGGCCGTGCGAGAGTTTACAGTAGGTCCGGACTCTGCCATAAGGTTTGGCATGACCGTGCGCCTATTTTTGGCACGGTCGTGCGAAGACGGACAGACACTGGTGCTCTGTTCGTCCGGTTTTCGTTGTTTCTCGGTTTTTAACATCTTTAAGTGGTTTAAAATGCTCAAACAAGCCCGGGATTGGACCAAATACTTACCCATGGTATTAATAATAAAACCCAACTCTATTTTCTCCCTCATTCTCACCCCCAAACCAGAAAATAGAGAGAGAGAGTCTAGAGAGAGAAAGGAGAGAGAGAAGAGGAAGAATTCGCGATATCTCGTTCGTTCGGAGTCGGATTTGCGAGCCGTCTTCGCCGGAGCGTAGCTAGCGACGAGGGGAACGTTTCTATCCAAAGGGATCATCCGATCCATTGGTATATCACGAACCCATCTCTTCCCCCACGTTTTAGAGAGAGAAAGTGGTGTTTTGAGAGAGAGAAAGTTTGATTCAAGCTTGGTTCGAGTTTGGGAACGTCGATTGGACTCCGTAGCAGCGTAGAGGTCGTGGAAGAGTACATTTCCACCCGAAGCCCTTGGATTCGTGGAGGATTTGCGTTGTGTAGTAAGTTACTAATTTCCTTCTTAGATTTTGAGCATCGTAGAATAGTATCGCGATGTTTACGTGTTATCTATGTGCATATGAACTCCCTACATGTTATACTTGTTCAATGTGATACTCTAACATGTTAAATGATGGGTATTGATGAATCGTTGTTAATTTTGTGGTCTCCGAATATTAGAGACTTGTGGAGTTCATTGTGCACCCGTTGTTGTGGTTATTGCGATGATTGTTGTCTCCGAGTAGTAGAGACTCCTCGAGATTATGTTATGATTATTGTTGTTGTTGTTGTTGTCGTTTCTCGAGTTTAGACTCGTGGGTTTACGTTATAGTTGGGTTCTGGCATTAAAGTCGCCGATGGCTTGTTTTAGTTTTACCGAGCATGAGTAGCTCTTTGAGACTTTCATCGTTAGCACTCTCGCGATGACTCGTGAGATTTATACGGGTAATATATACCCCAAACGTTGGTTATTGTGGTTGGCATGGTTAATTAGGGACGATACTACGGTACGTCCGAGGTTCATCTGTTGGTGACCAACTCTAGCGGCGTTGAATAAGACGTAGAGATTATACGTCGTGTAATGTGGTAATGTGTAGTATAAACCAATGTAGGTTATATTGTAGTCTCCTACGGTGTGGGGTGACGAATTGTTAAGTTCATGACCCGATAGGACTCGACTTGGGTTGACTTAGTCAAACATTACTGACTATGATGTGCGGTGAATCGTCGACTTAACCTTATGCCTTAGCAAGGGTTAATTATCCATTTTAGATCTTTCCTTAAGTGTTATCATATAGCTATACCCGTAGTGCGCGACATTTCATATGAGACGAATAGTCTCAGTTGTCGGATGACGAGTTAATTTTATTCTAGGTAGTATGACCTACCTTGGGTATCGTTCCATTTCGGGCGATGTGACTTGTAGGGAGTCGTAATATATTTAATATACGACGGATATGAGGTGGAGTATATATATGCATGAGATGGAGTGTATTGTGATCGTGGGATACCGTAGAGATTCTAAGTTGTACGTGCTAGTAGCATGTTGAATTATGATTGTAAGTACGAGTAGACTTACATATATTAGGATTGTGAAGTCTAGCAAGTGCGGACTAAAATGATTTGGTGTATGTGTGGTTGTTCTAGTAAGCAATAGGACAATCATCCTTGTAACGCCCCGGATCCTCTTATGCATGATTTACGCGTCTTTATGTGTGATTTATGAATTATTGCATGATTATATGTTGTGTTAACACGTGTGCAATGCCATGATAGTATATGAGCTTTGGTTACGTAGTTTGTAGAGTATTCTTAGCTTAAAAATACTTGTAATATTTACCAAAATGATTTAGGGTGACTTTGATGACTTATTATAGCTTTGTATCCAGTGATTTTCATACTGGAGACAAAGCGATCGCTCTGTTTTTGGGAGAGGCGATCGCTTTGTTTCCAGAAACTTTGGCTTCAAAATCGGGTACAAAGCGATCGCTTGTTTGATACGGGCGATCGCTTTGTTCCCAGAGGAAGGGCGATCGCTTTGTTTCGAGGAGAGCGATCGCTTTGGCCCGCCGTTTCAAAACTCGTTTTCGGAAATGACATTTTCACCCCCAAACTTATCATTTGGGTGGCTCTCCTTGAGCCACCTCACTACCCTTCTTCCAATCTGAATTTTTCACCCAAATATGAGTGGAGAGGCTTCAATTTCTCTCCATTCTTCCCTCCAAATCCTCCATTGTTGCTTGAGAGCTTGTGTGTGGGAGACAAGGTGAGATTGGTGTGTGTGTTCGGGTTCCCGGAGATCCAACCGTCCGATCTTCGATCCGAGACCACCATTGTGTTGCTACGGACTAGGAGATCATCTTAGAAGGTCTTGATTTCATTTTAGTTGCTTTGATTTTCGTCACAAGGTAAGTTACTAAACCCCCTTTGAATGCTTTAAGCTTCCATGTATGTTAGATCATCAATATTATGGTATGATTTACTTTATATGTTATTTTTATGTACAAATCTCTAGGTTGAGATGGGTACATTGTGCTTATCATATGAGTATGTGTTGGATGATGTTAATGAACAAAGGTTGGCATATAAATGTTAGGATTTGAACAAATAGAGAACTTGAGACTTGAAAATGGGTGGTCTTGCACTTAGCATTGAAACCCTAATTTGGCAAACTTTAGTAGTGACCCCGAGAAGTAGATTTTAGGGAAGATTATGACTCCCGAACAATATATTAGATTACTACGAGGTTTAGAGTCCGATTGATCGAGATTCTAGCCCTTCGTACTTTCGATACTGTTAAATTAGAGACGTGTGTATAACTCTAATGTGTTGAATCGAATGTTTACATACTTGTTAAATGATGATGAGTGATGGAATAGAATAACCTACTTGTCATTCGTCAAGTTCACTACTTTTGAACTTGATGGTTAATTGCATTAGATGATTAAGAACATCTATTTGTGCATTGTGTAAGTCCAGTGGCGTCGTGGTTGAGTAAGGTAGGACGACCTATGGTCTTCACAAATTAACGTTTGTGATCGCCATAAGTCGCCGTATCGGAGTTGCACACACCCTCTTCGTTGGCCACGCTGAGAAGTAGCCCCAATGTTGTAGCAATACGCATGGCTTTGGTTTGCTAGATTGAACTCGATGGTATTAATCGGGGACGTCGATACTACACACACGAGTATCGAGGCACTTTTGGTTATTTTGTGTATTGCAGAGCAACGCAAAGAACGGATAAAGAAATGTCATATCCTTTATAACTTGGTTTATTTCGAGTACATATGTGGACATCAATGTGCTCGTGAAATGTGTTTTGTGTATATCAAGGTGTTGATACATGCCGATTGTGATATATATAACGTATTACGATGTTAAGATCATCGTTGAGCATTATGCCATGACATGTAGTTGCATTTAGTAACTTATTGAGTTTCGACTCACCCCGTTTGTTGTTTAATTGTTTTCCTTAGATCCGAGCCAGCGGGAAGTTCGCGGTGAGGACGATTAGTTCGGTCACTTAGCTCGCAGTGGTCCCTCATTTTGTCTAAGTCATGGAACTCTTTTGTTGATAGTTAGCAAATTCTTTTGGTGAGGACGATTGGTTAAGTAAAGTCATGTAGACTTTACTTGGGTAGTATGAATACTCGGTTTGTATCTCTTATTCTTTTGGTAGCCGACACGTGTATGTCGGGCTCGTATATTCTAGTTTATGTTTAATGTGGTTATTTTCCCGAGCATGTAGTAGCTCGTGGTTTTGTATATGTTGGTTCCGCATGTTGTGGCCGAGGTAGTTAATATTATTAAAGATGCCTCTTCAAACTTATAATCGTGTTTTATTAGTTGGGTTCCGGCTGTAACGTCGCCGATGATTGACTTATTATCAAAGTTTTTGTTAAATGGGTTTTGTGGTGCGTACGAAATGTTGCGCCACGTGCTTTTAAAAATTGTTGTCGTTAATTGCTTGTTGTTTTGGCGCGTCGACTTGGGATTTCGCATTGGGATCCGGGTCGGGGCGTCACAATCCTACTTTGATGATTGCTTATGTGTTTAGTAATTACAAGCACATTATGTTGATTTGGTATGTGATTCAATAGAACACATTATGGTTTGATTTCATTGGGTTGTGATTCAATAGAACACATCATGATTTGGTTTATTAAGTTGTGATTCAATAGAACACACTTAGATTAGTTTGGCATGGGTAAACATCTACTTGTGCATTGCATCGAGTCCAGCTGGCATATGTGCATTGGAGGTGTATTGACGCTCGGTTATTGCGGGAGCAGGGGCTTCGTAATAGCCAAAGGCCAATACACTGGGCCTCGCCCTACCGTTGGCCACGGTAGGGGTTTTCTCTAGTCCCACAGTTGAACGGAATAAACGGCGACTGTGCATTGTCGACATTGTTTTGTATGCATTGGGATACGGACACCGGTCCCTTGTGATACCTATAAGTGGCTAGAGCCGTATTGTCTCCGGTCGTAGGGGATCGAGCGATACGTCGACGTGGATACAGAAAATGGTCCACAACGGGTACTTGTAGACCGTGCGGGATGCGGTCGGGTACATTATCAGTTGGGTACTTGTAGATCGTGCTTGACGCGATCGGGTACCTATATTTTTTCGGGGATACGAGCACCGGTCCCTCTGAGGTTTGTGTACGGCAGCAACAGCACAATCATCTATCTCTGTTTGATGTTCGGTATTGAGAGATGTGTCCAGCATCAATGGCACAGTTATTTATATGGTTCTCTGGAGCAGTAGCGCAGGAATCTATTATCATTATTATCTTGTTGGATAACAGCAGAGGCATCCCTTATAGTTCTGTGGAGCGGCAGTACGATCGTTTACTACGGCTTCATGGAGCGATAAGGTCGGAAGTGTTTCAAGGGATTTCGGAGGTGTACCTCGAATCCACCGTATCCACCTTTATGTGTTTACTTTGAGCTTTATGTGCTTCCTATATGAACGAATGTTGGTCGTGGTCTCCAACCAGTGCATGACGGTTGGCGGCTACTGAGCCTCTCGTGATTTTAGGGTTGGTTGTCTTATGTGCTACAACCTGTTTATTATCCTGTTATATTTATGTGCTTAATGCCATGCCATATTGTTTCATTAGTAGCTTACTGGGTCATTCGACTCATCCCTTCCATATTTGTTTTTCCTTAGTTGCAGGATACGTTTCGGCGCAGTGAGACTCTAGTTCGAAGACCCTCTAGTTGTGTCTAGTTAGTATTTTACATTTATTTTCTGTACTTGTGAGATCGCGAGTTAAACTGAGTTATGTAAACTTAGTATGTCGGGTAGAGATTCTTGTATTTTCTATTCTTGTATTTGGTGCCGACTTGTGGAGTCGTGCCGGTTGTACTATTTTTATAATTCCAGTTTCCTAGTTGTTGTGGCCGTGTGCCCGTTGGTATTTTACTAGTACTTTTCCCGAGCTTGTTGTCTCGTGGTATTTTGATATTGTTGTTCTCCGGCGCTTGTTTAGTCGTGGAGGTTATATTTATGTTGTTGGGATTTTGTAAATCGAGCTTTGAGGCTCAAGTTCATTTGTTATTCCGCTGCCTTGTTTTTAGTATTCCGCTGCTTTGGCTTTGGTCTCGAGCTTTTGTGGCTCGTTTGTAATAGTTTGCTTCGTTTTCACGCACCGAGTTGGGGGTTCAACACCGGGTCCCGGACTCGGGTCGTGACAAAGTCAACGAGTATTGGATGAGTTCAAGGTACAACGGCACAAGTCTTCACCTTATAGGCCGCAGGCAAATTGCACTGTAGAAGCAGTCAACAAGACATTGGAAAACATCATTCAAAAAATGGTTGATACCGAGAAGGATTGGCTCGACAAATTGCCATTAGCACTCTGGGGCTATCATACTTCTGTTCGTACGCCTACTGGGGCTACCCCATTTTCTCTTGCCTATGGCATGGAGGCAGTATTGCCTGTGGAAATTGAAATCCCTTCCTTGAGGGTAATGATAGAAGCCTAGGTGGCTGAAGCTAATTGGCTTAAGCATCGGTACGACGAACTCGAACTTCTGGATGAAAGGAGATTGATGGCTTTAGAGCACGCACAAGCATATCAGAGGAGGATCGCTCGATCTTTCAACAAACGAGTCAAAGCCCGAGACATCAAAATAGGCGACTTGGTTCTCCGAGAAAAGTCGCCTAGCTACATTGACAGTTTTGGAAAGTGGAAATCACCATGGATGAGACCGTATGTAGTCAGGCTCATACAGTTAGGCGGCGCAGTCTTCCTCACCAATGAAAATGGAGAGGACCTCATTCAGCCCTTCAACATGGACAAGCTCAAGAAGTACTACGCGTAGTTGCCCGCTCAGCTATCTTGTAGTCAATTTTACTTGTGTTTGTAAATACTTTTCTCCCCCTTCTAAAAAATAACTCGGTAGGTCAAAAACCTGATAGGGCGGCCTAGGCAAAAGTTAGAGTTCAAAAAAAAAATGAGAGAGATAAAACATTGGAGAAAAAGAAATAAAAATATATGTCCCTCGCAAATCTGGGTTGAACTACTATCCAACCTGATTCTCTCCATAAGATATGTAGGCAGCCTTCGGGTTTGGTTGTTTACTTACACATTTTAATAATATTTATTTTGTTCCCCTTGTCATGTTGTTATGATCACAAAGGGAAAAACCACTACTCATTGTATAATAATAACACACCTTTAATTTATAACAAAGTCCCCAGTTTGACAACCAAGGAATACATAGATGAGACTTACATGCATTCATATTTCGTCCTAATCTATTTTACATACAAATACATACTTCATCACTATAACCTATCTCCTACGGCGCCCACCATGTCTCCTCTTGCGCTCATTCCACCACTGGTCTCAGCTCCGTCAAATCTTTGTGAGTCGTGAGATATGATCCCCCGACTGCGTTGAAGTCACCAAGGATCCCTTGCATAATGCTCCATCGACTGCGGCACCAGCCATGTCAGATAATCGATGAAAAGACAGATATTCTCAAAAGGGATATGATCTAAAGAAAGCACAATGCGTGGTCCTATTTCGTGACCCCACCACCCTCGAAGGTCCCTACAAATGTCGCCATTGAGCTCGCTTGTCCCAAATTCAGGAAGGTCAGTATCAGGTAGCCTTTGCTCCAACCCAAATTGGCGCATCACCCGGGAAGCGTAGTAGAAGGTCACAGTACGAAGTTCTGTGATTATGACTTGTACAAATCGGTGGGTCCCTGGGATAAATCGCCGAATCTTCCAATGGGATACAGCCCATACAATATCAAATGAAGGGACACATAGAAAATACTCCACTCAATCCTGTTCAGTCACTAAATGATCATGTTGGTGACCCCTCTGGGCATAATTGATTGGGTGATATCTCGAACCGGGTACTGGAGGGATATCCCTCATGAAGCGTTCCTCTAGTCACATATGCAACATAATAGGGCTGCCTGAAGAAAATTGTTCTTCTCCGTTAGCATAACTATCCAGGTCGAGAATAGTCTCCGCCAAAACAATAGGAATCATGTTGCTCATCTGTCCCTTGGCACGCAAAACAACATCTAAGACCCGTATGTCAACATAACCGTCAAGGTTAATTAGGAAGAATTTTCCTAACATGCATAAGAAAAGAGCCGTTTGCCGATGCTTTAAATAAGCGTCCTCGGGTTGATAATTGGCAAAGATCCTCGAAAGCTGGGTCAGGTCGAAAAGTCGACAGTACAACATGTTACGGGCCTCTCAAATAGTGAAATCGAGCAATTCTTGGATGAGCACCAAGGGAGGTTTCCTCAATAACGGCACTGCAATGGGACCATCAATGGACATGCCCGTCAGAGCACAAAAATCTTCGAATGTGGGACACATCTCGTTTAAAGAAAAGTTGAAAAGGTGGTCTTCTGAGGACCAAAAGCGGGATGCACCCCATATCATATGCCAGTAAATTCGAATACGTCTCCATCCGAACACACATCGAAAACCATAGGTGTCTGCGAGATACCCCTTTTCGGTGGAACTAAGACTAAGGCACCAGTAGTTTAGGCGAGCCTTGTAATCTGCAATAGTCTCGAAGGAATGGTTCATTTTTTTTTAAAAGAAGAGTGTTTTGCCTAAGGACGAGAGGTCTTTCTTGAAATGGCTTTGCGATTCACGTCGACAAAAGGAGGCAGAAGGGAAGAAGGATTGGCAGTAAGTCGTTCTGTCCAAATCCCTTAAAAGTAAAGGCAAAAGAAAGAATTCTCCCTAATCTATAGCAGCCTACACCTTAGGCAAAGAAAGTTTTGCCCCGACATGTCACAACCCATCAAATTAAGCTCCAAAACAGAAAAGACAGCTCTGGTGCACGGGCACCAAGCCTGGTGCGCCGCGCACGATACCATGCACTTTGATGTTTTTGTCCAGGTCCCCAGTCCACATCCTTCCCTCGACAAAGGGCCGTTCTCCTCGGATAAAAGGTGCCCCAATTATCACTCCAGGAGTGAATTTCTCAAATAGGCATCATGCCTATGACCACTGTGTAGCAGCCGCTACAAATACAATGTTTTCTCCTCCCGTGCGAAGGCCACCAATTATGCATCAACCATTAGCCGCCTCGGCCAAATACCCACTTTTGCTTCCGCAACACAATTTGTGTAATTAAAAGCAATTAGAATTAAGACCCTAGGTTTTCTTTTCTTCTTTTTGCATTTTCTCATTAATAATAAATAATGTACAGAGTAAATAAAAGTTGCTTACAAATACATCTTTTTAAAAGAAAAAAAAAATAGAAGGAAAGAAAATCATTGTCTTCCTCTCTTCGACTGCTAGTGCTGGCACCCCTGGAGCCTCCGCTCCCGCCACCTCTGAGACGCGGCCTAGTAGCGTCTGCACTACCTCGGCAAGTGAAATCATTGGCCCCGACCTTCAGCTTCCGATATAGATTGGACAACTTGTAGAATATGCTCAACAACTTCTGATAAGAGCTCGCCGGCACTTGTTCATACAACATTTCTTTTAGCATCATTTAATTTTTCAATATGCAAATACATGTAGATAGAATAGACAAATAGCATGTGTACAGGGCGGTCAGAAATATACCAGATCTCTTCCTTGCGAAAGATAGTCATGTGGTGGAATCTCACCACCGCTCAGGTCTTCTTCCCTATAGTTCTCCCCCTCTTCATAGCCAATTGTCTGCACGAACACCCCGTAATCCATCTCCACATATCTATGTGGATCGATGGCCTCCCTCGTAAGATACCACTCGCGTCTTGGCATCACGTCAGGTGTCATCATCCCGAAGGGTGGTAAAGGCGGTGTCAGAGGCTGGCCCACGTTGGGCCCATGTTGGCCATTGACTCGATCGCCCAGATACATCGAGTCGCACATGATAGAAACCATCAAAATGCGACAACTGTTGGCCGCTTGGGCCGAACCATAGGAAGCAGGCAGCTGACCCCATGGGAAGAAGCTGACGGATTCAGGACTGGAGTTGATAATCGCAGTCTGAACCACCTCGGTGTGAGGCCGAGCAGGGACCCTCCGAGCATACTTCCGGTTTGAAGTTCGAAAGTTCACTACAAATAGCGGGGTCGTCACCCTGGTATAGAGAGTGAAAGGGTAAAAGCTAAACACCGCATAAGCCCAAGCCTGTCAAATCAAAAACAATGAGTTAGTGTCTATTTTAAAATGACAAAAGAAGTTTTAAAATAAAATTTTTGTTCCGAATATTACCTCCTAAGCCACATTGTAGCCAGTCACAATACTAGCAACATTCTGACTGGCGTGATCCATAAAGAAATAACTCTCCGCCAGGCCAGCCAGCCCTCAGTCAAAGTCGCCCAGATGGCGCAATCTCCTCAGACATCTGAGTAGAGATACTCGCAAGGTCGAGAAAGCATTGGCAAAGATGGTAATCCCCAATGCCAAGAACAAGAAAACCCGAACGAATCGGGTCATAGCAGACCAATCGGCTGTATCGACGAGACCCATATGTGGAGCAGCTACTCCCTAATATAGTTGACGTGAATCTCGTCAAAGCTCTTGTACACTGGTGTAAACCCCAACAGCTGAGCAACGGCATCAGGACGATGTCGTAGCAGAAAGTCTGGCTCAATAGCCCGGCCCCGACCGGTTGTTAGCCCAGTGATCACCGAAAAATCCGCAGGCATCATAGTCCCCTCGCCCCACGGAAGGTGGAAAGTGTGGGTAGTGTCCTACCAGAAGCACCGCAACACCTCATGGATGTTGCTGTAGCCGATGAAGCCATCCAAATTCTGGATGAACGTACCAAGACAGATACCATTCTCCCTCTCCTGAATCTGCTGAGGGAGTCGATCATAGATCTCCCTCACCATGTCCCCATTCGCTCGGATGCGAGTAATCCTCCACCGTGACAGCAAAAACAAAAATTTCCAGCGTGTCAACACAAAGCACACACCCACATTTATATGTCATTTGCATGAATGCATATTTCATTCATATTTGCCAAAAAAACAAAAACAAAAACAAAAACAAAAAACAAAAAAAAAAAAAAACTCGAAAGTTTTTATTTTTTCCTACATCCTCCAAATCCCATCCCCAGGATCCCGGGATCAAAATAAAATATCTTTCAAGTGTTTAGTGAGGGTTTTTCTTCAATTTTCCTCGTTGAAGCTTTTTTTCAAACAGTTGGTGTGCGACTTTCGCGCAACTTCAGGCAAGAAAAATTCACACATTTTGAGCCACCCCAATAAAATCAACTTGGGGGTTTCAATCTTTGTTCATCCCTCTACACATACATACTCTCGATTTCGAGAAATTTTTATCTTAACATGTTCAAATTTGCAATTAAAGTAGGCACTTTAAACATGCAAAATTCACAAACATGCATACTTTTTTATACCCATATTGTATAAATTCACATTTTTTGCTTAGATTCAACATGCAACAACACATATTTGCTACTTGGATACTAACAATTGCAGGATTAAAATCAAGAATCCGGCGAATCATACAAAAATTTCAAATTTAGCATGCTTTGCGAAACAAATGGGTTTTCTGAAAACTCACCGCGGGTAGATCCAAAGAAGAGATGTAAATGTTCCTGTCACGATGAATATCGTTAGGATTACTATCCGAGAATGGATAGCGGACTCGATTCCGCGCCATCACCTCGTCGGCTTGTTCGCCATCGACACCCACATCACCAAAAATCTCATTTTTGGAGTCTGAATTGCTGGCCATTATCTCTAGAAATAATTTTGGAGCAGTAAACCTCAAAAAATTTGAGCAATTTCGAAAGAAATTTGGAAGAAATCAGAGAAGAGATGAAGAATTGAAAGAGAGAGAGAGAGAGGCACGACAGCAACAATGTTGCTGCTAGTGCCGTGTTTTTCCTTTTATGAAAAGGGATTTATCCCTTTTCCCTCCAAGTTTCAGCATTTTGTAATTTGCACCCCAAAGTCTTCCTAACAGCAACTTAACGTCCAACTAACGGTCGTTAATCGGACGCCCTAACGGAAGTCCACCATCAACATATTTTCAAGAGCAATCCCCAGCGGAGCTACTCCCAACGGCCATGTCGTCCAATCCATCATCTCCAACAGAATCCCCATGGGACTATACACAATATATCTCAGTAGATGCATCGCCAATTGACGTGCGCATCATCCCCAACAAAGTGTCCCCTAGACGCCGCTTTGCAATGCATTCACACACGTTTGCACACCCAGTTACCCGATCGTTTCCCCCATAGGTTTGAGCCTAAGGCATATGGAAATCAACCATTCAACGACCCTACCGTCCAACACAGTTCAAAATCCGTCCCCCGGACGCCGCACAAAAATAGTATCTTTACTTTATGTCAATTTACAACTTATCCTAAACTATAATTTGCATCATTTTGCATTGGTACAGCTTTCTTTTGGTCGTTTCCCAACGGGTATTGTAATACCCTGGTTCGTCCTATGGATGACTTGTGTATCATATAGTATCGTTATTATATTGAGCATGTTTGTTAGACTTGATTGAACAACATGTTGATTGAGTCATACATTATGAATTAGCTTGATCTAGTATAATACAACGGCCTAGAACGTGGCCCAATTTCTGTAAAACGACAGAAGGTATCCCCTTCTGTTCGTTAGTTTAGATATGTAAATAGATGTAATAAATGTATGTAATTATTTCAAATACATTGTAAATACATATTTTAATACATGCAATATATATTCTGTAAATAAAAAAACTTGCAATAATTAAATACGAGCACGCAAATTTGTAGAGACCGAAAGGGCGAATTGGGTGTGTAAAGCCTTCACAAATCGTAACTTGGCCCCCGAACCCATAATCTAAAGTTTTTCTCCCGTTTACTTATAAACGTGAGTGGCGACTCAGTTTTCAAAGATAAATGTGTTTTCATGTTTATCAAACCATAAAATCAAATAGAGGGAAACCACAAGACAAGAGCGAAAAGCCCCCAGGAAACTATCTGCGGATCGGGGCGCTCACAGACAGCGTTCAACTCAGATTTGAGGTCTTTGTTTTTTGTCTTCAGACGAACATTCCTCTAAATCAAAGTTGTCAGTTTATCATTGTTGTTGAACTGGCTCATCTCCTCATTCATGGACGCAAGCGACTTGTCCATGGAAGATAACCAGTGCACATATGTTTGGAACTCCTTCCTCATAAGACAATAATGTATGCGAGTGGTTGATCTGGAGGTAATCACAGACTTGTGCACAGAGCGGTTGTCATTGGCTTGATCTTGGCGCATCACAGCCAGGCCTTTATTAACAAAGTTTATCGAGTTAATCATGTCGGCTGAGAGAGCTTCGATCCTATCAGACATCTTAGAGAAAGTGGTTTCAGTCTGATTCGAGAGAGCAGAGATGCGATTAGCCATTAAGCCAGTATAAGAAGTGAACGAAGTCTGGCAGTTAGCAGTAGCTTTGGCGGCATCTCTGGTAATCCGAACAACCTCAGTCATATATTCTACAATAACCTTTTTGGTGTGATCCTGCTTGACAGCAAAATACTTTAAGTTAACATTGAGGCCATCGATGATGAACTTGATGCCTTGAACAAAATCCTCAATAGAGATAGGCATTATGGAAGATGCAGAAGGGTCAGGATGGCTGGTAGATGGTTGATCGTAGGAGGGAAGAGGTTGGCTAGTTGGAGGTGAGCAGATAGAAGGCTGACTAGGTTAAGGTTGGCTAATCTCAGGACGTCTACCCCAAATATAGATAAGGGGGAATTTGATCTTGATGAATGCAGCCCTAGTTTAGATGTTTACACTTATGGGAAAGAAGAAATGGGATAACAGAAGAAATGGTTTGGGGAGATATGGAGGAAGGCGAGGGTCAAAGTCCCGAAAGCTAATAAAGATGTCAAAGAAGTTATATACAGTTGGCTGGAAAAAAAATAGAAGGATGGAGGATAATTTATTTGAAGGGTAAAAAAAGAAAAGGAGAATAGTTAGAAGGTTTAGGGGGAGAAAGGCCAAGGTCCTTATGAATATGAGTCCATTGTTTAAGGATAATTAAATCCTGGACTCTGTTGTTATGCATGAAGAATTGTTGGGACCAAGACAAGGGCCATAAAAATTGCCCCACTGCATGAGGATGTCCTCAGCAGTCATGGGAGGGTAGGGTAGCCTTTTTGGATAGTCAAAAGAGGAAAGGAAAGGATCAAAATCAGGAGGGTTAGGCTTGGGTCTACTGTCCCTAAAGGATAGTAATTCTTGAACCTCAGGGTAGAGATGGCTGTAGGGGTTGAGTCTAGGTTTATTTAGCGTTGGGTTGGCTAATGGAAGAGGTGAGAGGCCATTTGGTACAGGTTAGAGGTTGGCTCTCAGCAGAATTCTCGAGTTCCACAGGGTCGACTGGAGAGGGTGTTTGAGCAACAGGCTTTCCTTTTTTGGCACTTTGTTTAAGATGTTTTCCCTATCTAGGTTTGGCCAGGGAGGGCTTAGATGGTTGGTTTGGGTTCGGCTTATTTGGGTTTGGTTGGTTTGGGAACGGCTGGTTTGGGTAGGCCAAAATCTTTATCTGTGGCTTGGAGGATTTTGGATTTGGCCAGGGTTAATTTGGAGGAGGGTTTAGGAGGTAGAGATGAGGGTTGGCTCGTAGGTTAAAAAGATATGGGTTCAAAGGAGGTAGAATCCCTCTCAGCAGCCTTATTCGAGAGGGCATGCTTCTTTGAGGGTTTGGCTGAAGGTGCAGGAGGAGGAGTGGATTGTTTTGGCATTTTAGGCTTAGGCTTGAAAGGGTTATGATCAAGTCAGCTGAGATCAAAATCTTCTGGAGGAGGGTTTAGGAGGTAGAGATAAGGGTTGGCCTGAGTGATTGATCTAGCAGCAGCAACACCAGTTCTCTTAGCTGCATTCTCCCTATAGCGCTTGATATTATTTAGGGTAAACACATAAGTGTTAGTTACCTTGATAAGTTCATCAGCAGCTATGGTGTCTTCAATCTCCTAAAAACCCCTCAAGAGTGTGTTTATTACTCGGATAAATGGTCTTCTCATCCCAGAAATAGCTTGAACCTCAAGAATACTGTCAAATAACAGGGACTAGACGACCTTGGCCCAGTTCAGCTGTTTCCTTAGAACCACGGCCTTGGTTAGCATCAATTAATGAGAGGTAAACATATCCTTAGAGCCATTTTTGAAGAGTAGCCTTTTGTCTATCAGATGACTTATGTGGTATGGAACCTCAGGGAATATATTCCTGGACATTTCAGAAAGAGCCTCTGGCTTATCATTACCTTGCATCATTGTCCAAGCACCTTTTGATTCTTCAACCGTCAGATCTAGTTTACCTTCAATTGGCAGTCCTAGTATCTCACCCACTAATTTGTAGTCAAGCTTGGTGAATTTCCCCCTGATGTAACCCTTGATATATCTCTTGTCTATTGGTTCATCCTCGTTTACTGGTGGAAGGGGGACAACTATGTGAGTGAAAAATTCTTCAGGCAATTTTATGGTGTAATCCTTGTCTCCTAGATCAAACAGTGGTAGAAGTCCACATTCCTCTAGATCCTTGACTAGAGTCACTCCAGATGAGTACTCTTTAATAGATTGTGTGTTGAGGGTCACTCTGGGGTGATAGATGCTCCTTGAAAGATAAGCAATAGGCCGTTGAGCAGCTTTAGTAGCCCTTAAAAGCTTGGCTGATTGTTGGAGTGAAGTACAAGCAGAGGTTGAAACCGTAGTTATTTTTTAAGATTTCTTTGCCTATAAAATATCAGCAAAGTTAAGAATGACTGGTCCATGTAAAAATATCAGATGTTTATGAAAAACATGAACGATTAAGATTAATACCCAAAATATGTTAGTAAACATGCATTTTTAAAAGCAATATTTCACCAACTACAACAGTCATATGCAAGGGTTTTAGACAAATATCAACATTAATGATTTCTAGAAAACCTAAAGTGTGAATGTGAAGATATACATAACTTGAATACTGTAAACATAATAGAATCCCAGAAATCAACAACAAACAACCAGAAAAAAACATTTTTCAACATCCGCAGTTCAAAATATGACGTTGATGCAACAGTTCATAAGAGTTTGAAGTTTAAGCAAAGAAAAGATGAAATTAACTAAAATTTAACTTGAATGAAGTAGGATGTTAAGAGTCACTAACCATTGTAGTTTTTGAAGAGAATGAACTGAAGAAACGAGGGATTTTAAGGTTCAGAAATGTTCAGAAGAACAACAATGGCGAGAGATTGAAAAGGCTTTTGCTTTTGGCAGTTTTTGGAAGAGAGAGATAAGTAAAAGTAAAAATAATAATTTTGACCTTTTATATGACCTTAGAATGTTCGGCATTTGATAAAGTTTTGAAGTCTACATTTAATGTAAGTGATAAGTGACTGTTCATATAAAGATATTTAGAGAAAAATGTAGATATAGTCTTTATGGTTTGAAAACTGTCCGTAGGGTTTTATGCGTTGTAGAAGGACTTACCTGAAGTTTTCCTTTAACACTAGCAATGTTTAAACTTGGCTGGTAAGATATAAGCAGTTCTATATACAGCAAAGTGTAATTTAACATAGAAATTTATAAGTGTTAAGGACTAAGGTCAAGCATACCAAGCTCTCCTCTTAGATAGGCAAACCTGGTTGAATCAAGTGGCTTGGTGAAAATATCAGTCAACTATTTATTAGTGGGTACATATTGCATGTTGATATTACCTTTTTTCCACATGATCCTTAAGGAAGTGATATCTTACATCAATGTACTTGGTCTTGGAGTACATGACAAGATTTTGAGAAACTGAGATAGCTGATGTGTTGTCACACATGATTGGGCAATCAGTAATCTTTATCTCATAATCTACAAGCTGTTGTATGATCCACAGTAGTTGAGAACAACAATGACTAGCAGCTATGTATTCTGCCTCAGTTGTTGAAGTTGAAACAAAAGCTTGCTTTTGCTGGCCCATGAGATTAGTCTGTTTCCTAAGAACTAAGATGTCCCACTATTGCTTTTCCTGTCAACTTTACAAGCAGTAAAGTCAGCATCAGAATATCCTACAAGAGTAAAAGATGAATCCCTTGGATACCAAATACCCAAGTTGGCAGTATCAATGAGATATCTGATGATCCTCTTGACTGCTTGCAAATGAGACTCCTTTGGATCTTCTTGGAATCTAGCACAAACACAAACAACAAACATAATGTCAGGTCTACTTGCAATTAAGTATAAAAGTGAACTAATCATGCCTCTATAAAGAGTCATGTCCACTTTGTTGCCCGTTTCATCTTTGTTAAGATGGCAGTTAGTAGCCATAGGTGTGCTGAAGCTGTTTGCATTCTCAAGCCCAAATTTCTTGATAAGGTCCTTTGCATATTTGGCTTGGTTGGTAAAGATACCAGTTGAGCTGTACTGGATTTGAAGTCCTAGGAATAAGTTGAGTTCTCCCATCATGCTCATATCAAACTTGCTCTGCATAAGCTTTTCAAACATTTTACAAAGGTTTTCATTAGTAGAGTCAAATATAATATCATTAACATAAATTTGAACAAGTAATGAATGATCTTTATGTTTCATGATAAAAAGAGTAGTGTCAATTTAACCTCTCACAAATCCTTGAGTTATCAAGAACTTTAAAAGGTCTCATACTAGGCCCTTGGAGCTTGTTTGAATCCATACAGTGGTTTTCTTAACTTGTAGACATCCTCTCTTCTTGTATTGTCTAGGAATCCGAGTGGTTGTTCCACATAGACTTCTTCTTGTAGCTCATCATTTGAAATGCACTTTTAACATCCATTTGATATAGCTTGAAGTATTTAAAAGATGCATAGTCAAGGAAGAGTATGATTGCTTCTAATCTTGCAACAGGAGCAAATATTTCATCATAATTAATTCCCTCCTCATGTCTATAGCCTTGAGCTACCAATCTTGCCTTATTCCCAGTGATGTTTCCATTCTCATCCATCTTGAATCTGAAAACCCACTTAGTTCCAATAACAGTTTGTCCTTTAGGCCTAGGAATAAGTGTCCAAACTTGGCATTTATCAAACTGATTCAGCTCTTCTTGTATAGCTTCCACCCAGATTGGATCCTCCAGAGCTTCATCTACCTTCTTGGGTTCAATGGTTGAGACAAATGTAGTAGAGTACATGCTTTCATTCCTTGAAACTTGTCTTGTATGAACACCAACATTGAAATCCCCAATGACTTGAGTGATGGGGTGATCTCTTACTTCTCTAACTTCAGCAGGGAGGCCTTGTCTAATAGCATCAGCAGAGTGTAGTTCTTGAGAAGTGGAGATGTCTAAAGCTTGGTTTTTAGGATGTTAGGTAATTTTCAAGGTTGGCTGAATTATTTCTGGAATAGATGGATCAGCAAATTCTTAAGTATTAGTTGTTTCATGAATGTTTGGTCCATCATCAGATGTTGGGAATTCTATCATATTGATCCTTGGAGGAACTTGAGTATTTACAGAGTTAGAGCTTGGCTGTTCTGTACCTGTTTCACACTCATCAGAATCATTAGAAACCTTAGGAGCCAAATGTGGCCCAATAAAATCATATTCATCAAAGGAGACATGTACAAATTCTACAACTTTAAGAAGAGTTTTATTACAAATTCTATATGCTTTAGAGAATTTAGCATATCCCAAAAATATTCTTTCATCAGATTTGGATTCAAACTTACCTCTATGTTCTCTGCCATTGTAAAGAACATAACATTTGCACCCAAATAAGTTGAAGAAACTAATGTTGGGAGCTCTGCCTCTCCATATTTCATATGGAGTTTTGTTATGAAACTTGTTAATTAAAGACTTGTTTTGGGTGAAGTAGGCTGTGCTGACAGCTTTAGCCCAGAAGTACATAGGCAACCTTGCTTCAGCAATCATGGTCTTCCCAACTTCAATAAGAGTTTTGTTTTTCCTTTCAGCAACTCCATTTTGTTGTGGTGTGCCAGCAGCAGAGAAGTTATGACCAATCCCATGGTCATCACAATATTTGGCCACACCATTGTTCTTGAATTCAGTCCAATTGTCTGATCTGATATTAGCAATGTCATCCATCTTCTGTGTTTGCAGTCTTCTGAAGAGGGCTGTCACGATGTCGTAGGCTTCATCTTTTGAAGACATCATTTCAACCCAAGTGAATCTTGAATAGTCATCCACCACCACTAGAGTATACTTGCTGCCACTAAGACTAGTTGTAGTAACTGGGCCAAATAAATCTATATGCAGCAGCTGAAGAGGTCTTGTAGTTGATAGACAGGGCTTACTTTTGAAAGATGACTTGGTGAGCTTTCCTAGCTGGCAAGCCTTACACAGCTTGTCATGGTCTGCTGTATCTTTGGCAGACTAACAACTAAGTTGTCCTTTGATAACTTAGAAATATACTTAAAGTTAAGATGGCTGAGTCTCTTGTGCCACAGCCAACTGTTATCATTGGAGCTCTTTGTAACCAAACCCAGATTAGATTTCCTTCTAATAGTATTCAGATCGACCACATACACATTTCCTTTTATAAATACAGTCAAGATGGTTGTGCAGGTCTCACCATCCTTGATAATGCAATGACTTGAAGTGAATTGACATATCAGCCCCTTATCATAGAATTGTGCTTCAAGCCTTCTACTAGAGATACATTGCTGATAGAAATTTTTTCCCGAACTATAGATCCATAGCCAATTTTCTTCCCTTTGGAATTGTCACCAAAGATAACTGAGGTACTCTTTACTTCAATAATATTGGAGAGAAGATCCTGGTCTCCAGTCATGTGCTTATCCAGACACTATAAGTCTTTCTCCTCCTCATTGACAGCCATGAAGCATTCCTGAAATTTAAACATTTAAGTGTATGGTCCCCTTTTATTTTTGGGTCCTGAGGGTTAGCAGTCTTTTGGGACCCATACCTGTTTAGCCTTTGGAGGTGTGAACCTTTTAGGTTTAGGTATGAATCTCAGAAGGCATTCATGAATTTCGTGGCCATGGCCTTTACAGAGAGAACAATTATGAAAACCTTGAACATGTCTGATGACATCCTTGGAAGTCTTCTTATGATCAGCAGTCTTGGGAATGACTGGATTACTGATTACAGGCTTATTTGTTTTAGGCTGATAATGTCACTTCCTAGTGTTATTGGGCTTAGCTACAGCATGCCTTTTGACAAAAGGTTTCACATTTTCAGGCATAATTCCCTTGACCTTTTTATCAGCAGAGTTGTGGTTAGCAATCTTACTTTTGACAAATTTAGTAGGCTTGAGTTGAGACTTCTTAGACTTATTATCAGTCATTACTGTTTTCATAGAATGTCTGATAGCTTGTCTTTGTTACTCAGTCTCCCTATTAGCAATGTCATTGGCATTGACTGTTTGCTTACCTTTGGACTTGTCTGGTTTGTTTTTAGCATAAATAAATGGCACTTTGGTAAAGCCAAGTCCTTGTTTTTCTTTTTGAAAAGGTTGTTGATCATAGATTACTTCCTCAGCCATTTTCTCAGCAATCACTTCAGCTGTCTCATTTTCTTGAGAACTAGATGAACTTCCTACATTGAACTCACTTTGAAAACCGATACCCGTTTTATCATCAAGAGGTTTTTGTTTTGTAAGAATGGTATCAAAGCTTCCTTTGAAATTATTCTAAGCATCAACAATCTTTGGAGGTCATCTTTCTCAGAATTTATTTTCTTAATGTGTTCAAGTAGGAAATCAAAATTATCAGTTAAGGCTTTGTTCTCTTTTTGAGTTTTGGTATTCTCTACTTGTTGTCTATTGAGTTCTTTAATCTCAAACAACAAGGTAGATATCTCAAAGACGACTAATTCATGCTTCTGGGCTAATTTCACATAGGCAGTTTTGAATTTGGCAAATTCTTCCAGCATGTCCTTGTTAGCCTTGATGATTTCTCCCCTTGAGGGTTCATTGAAATCATCATCATCATCACTATCATCTTGTTAAAATGGCAGTGATCTTACTGAGTCATGGGGTGACTCTCTGGCCATAAGGCAAATATTTGCTTCGTCAGCAAAGTCACAAGAGTCATCCTCATCAGAATCAGTATGACATAAGTTGGCATGTTGCTTTCATTAATGTCCTGAGCAACCATCCCTCTTTGTTTTTAAAACTTAGATTTGGGACATTTTTTTGTAAAACTCATATTTTGGTTTTGGACATTTAGAGGAAAAATGACCAGGCTTCCTACAGTTAAAGCAGACAAGCTCATTGTCCTTTTGGGGAACAACAGCTTTATAAGGAGCAGCCGTTCTTTGAGGAGCAGTTGTTTTATATGGAGCGGCAGTCTTATAAGAAGACTGCTGGTAGGAAGGCTTGTTAAACTTTTTGAAACGTTGATATTTCTTAACGAACATGGCAAAAGCTTCGTTAGAATGAATATCATCACCATCATTAGATGTAGATGGGGTCTCATCAGGTTTAGAACAGGAGGGTTCAACAGACATGGCTGGTAGAGATAAATTTTTAAAACTCTTTTCCATTTCTTCAGCTTGTTGTTGCATTTCAAGCTCATAAACCAAAACACTTGCATAGAGATTTCTAAGAGACAATCCATTCAAGTCTTTTGATTCTTTCATGACTGTAATCTTTACATGCCATAGACTGCCTAGTGAATTAAGAAATCTCATGTTTATTTATTTCATATTTCTTACCCAAGGAATAGCAGGAATTGACTACTTCATAAAATCTGTCGTAGGCACATCTGAGGGTTTCCTTGGGGTATTTCTTGAATGAATCAAACTTCTGAATGCAGGTGTATAGTTTGTTGTTCTTTGTCTCTCCATCACCTTCTAGATATTCCAATATGGCATCCCACATTTCTTTGGCTGTATCTATCCAGGTTGATGATCTGATAGTAGGTGCTTATGTCTACACAGCTTGTAATGACGTTGATGGCTTTTCCATCCAGAGCATCATTCTTCTTATCTTCTTCATCCCATTCAGATTCAGGCTTGATAATTTTGGGATCAGCAGTTGGATCAACAACTGCTAAAGTATTTGCCACTTTATGGGAATCCTTGGTCCATCTGTAACATATTTCCATAAGCGTTTGTCAATAGAATTCATATGTCTTTTTACCTTGTCCTTCCAGATATCAAGATGAACTTCATCCAAGATAGGACAGTGGTTCACATTGGAAGTTTCCAACATTTGATGAGCAGCCATTTGATCTTTAATCTCTCAAGAGTCTAATCTCAGAAAAACTTCATTTTCAAAGAGTTAAGCTCTGATACCAATTGTTAGGTCTCAAATAAATCTATAAGCTTAGCGGGGAAGTCTAGGATGTGCTGTGGATTGGGTCTATGGCAGCCCAGTGCATGATTACCACTATCTTTCCTGGCAATCACATGTTCACAAGTTCAGTACTATACGACTTTGCATCACGAGGTACAAGTGACTCCAAGCATATATTCGTGAATGGGGAAATTTAATGCACAAAAAGAGCTTCCCTCTTCATTTATCCCCTTCTTCAAGTTGTTATTATATCAACAAAGACAATAGAGAGGATTAAGGAGCTTTGGTAAATCCTTAAGGAAGGTAGTTACTTGTGTGGAATATTAAGATAAAATAAAAACTCTATTTAATAAAAATTCAGCAAATTGTGGCAATCACAAACATCTTTAGGGACCTGAAAGCTGCACATCGTTAATGGCATTTTTCGTGTTCTCCCTGCCTACCTGCCTGCCTGCCTCCTTCTCTCTCTCTCTCTCTCTCTCTCTCTCTCTCTCTCTCTCTCTCTCTCTCTCTCTCTCTCTGTGACAACTGTATTTTCTTTGTATAAATAAACCTTCTCCTTTAGCCAAGAAAATAAAGAAGGAAAGAGATAAGCAAATTATCACTTCAGTATTCACTTTGTATTCTTGTTGTTACAAGAAGCCCAAGGAGCTTCAGGTAACCATGTTCTTGCATCTTGCATATTAATTTATTCCATAAAAAGAGGGTCTGTACTTTCTTATGAACTTGGAAATGAATGAACAATCAATATCCGACATGTCCAACCACCTACTGCTTGAAGATATCTCTGCTAAGAAATCGATACCCATACAATTTTAAAGCATACTAAACATAGTCAAATCAAAATTTTAGATTGAGCTATTTGATATTTCCCTCTACAAGTCAAGTAAAGAAAGCAGTTTGGTTGGCTAGTAATTCGCCTTGATATTCTTCGACAAAGAAGAATGCCATTTCATTTGGCCATGAAAATGTGAATTAGTCTTACACAATGTTCGAAGCAAAGCAACTTGTTCAGGAAATAAACTTAATGAATTTCATGTTACTAACTCTATGATGCTGATACATTTCGCACATGGAAATAAAAAGGGCACTTAGTGTCTATTAGTAACTATCAAAGTGCATAAAACCATTATTTATCCCACCAAGACTGCTGATGCATAAACTAGTATCTATAAGTTCTAGGATTTCGAATGCTCTACACCTACTCACTACTTCTTCTGCACCCACCTGAAGGGATATGTGTTTGTGTAAGTGGACATTTAATATCTCCTCGCAATATTGTTACTATTACAAATATTAAGAGACTAACTTGTTTCAATAAAGAACCAACTTAGTTTTTTGCCCTAGTAAAGTAGGTTTCAACTTCCAAATATCTTCAGACACAACTTAACTTAGATTCTGAAATATGTTTAACCTTTTGTTTTTGGAGAATTAGAATTCCAACTACACCACAACGATCATAAATTTGACATGGGTATAACATACATCATCAACCTATATGTTACTAACACAAGGAAGATCTGATGTTGTCTACTTTAATGGAACACCTTAACGATAGGAGAATAAAGAATGTTCCAATTACCTCGGGAAATGCATAACAATAAGTAGCACCCCTACCAAAAAAAAATTTAAGGAAATCACATCTTCATGAATGAGGCAAGAATGCTCCAAGCAGAAGTGCTCAAAAGAATGAACGAAAGCTGATCCTCAACAAGATTTCTGGAATCCACTATCTTGAAGCTCTTATTTGAATAACTAACTAAAGAAGGGTTGATTTTACATTAACACTCTCTATCAGAATAAGAACATGTGACCTACACTTACGAGGGCGAGTCCAAGTGACCATGACAAGAAATCAGCAATCCTAACTCACAATTGAACTTATATAGAATTTAAATTTGATAATCACCGAGCGTCACTCAAACTAGTACAAATCAAACCATCAAAAAGAAAAACAAAGAAGACCAAACAAAATAACAACATGAGACACTTCTTTGGATAACGTGACATCGTGACCTAACCTATATACACATTGAGAGAAAAAATAACAATTGAAAATAATTCACAAAAAAGGAACAAGAATCCACTTAGTCTTTGGCCCTCATAAAGCAGAATTATACTTCCAAATAACTTCAGACACAACTCAACTTAGATATTACAACAATTTGGTCTTGGAATTTTAGGATTCTATCTAAAGCATCATGATCACAAATTTGATAGACCTATTACATATTTTACTTTCATTATCTACATAGTGGTAACAACAATGAGACATGATATTTGTTTGAATCAAAGCAAGATCACTCACATTCTAATGGAACATTTCAACAGTAAGAAAAATCTAGTACATGCGAATTACTTCAAAAACTTTAAAAAAGGAGGTAAAGCCCCTACCAATAAGATTTTTTTTTAAAAAAAAAGTAACCACAATTTGATAAAATGACCAAAAAGTCATGTATGTGAAGCTTTTCACGACCTAGCAGAACCACTCAAAAGAATGAAAGAAATGCTTATCCTCAACAACATTGTTGTAATCCACCATTTTGAAGCTCTAGTTTTGAATTACTGAATAAACAAGGATCAATTGTACATTAATAGCCCCTAGAGAAAAAGAAAATGCTTCCAAAGTATATATGTACTCGTCAGCTAAAGCCAACATAAATTTAAAAAATACCAAACTCACTCAAATTTTGGATCTGCAAAGAACCACATGAAGACCCATTCCATAACGCTTGAAGTTTGACCTACCCAAAACAATGAACAAATTGGCTTTGAATCACTGAGGGGGATCCAAGTAGCTAGCACAATAAATTAGCATTCCCAACCTCTGCAATCAAACTAATACAGAATCTAAACGTGTTAACCACCAAGCATGAACCAAGCTATTTACAAAACAAAAACCCAAGATAGAATAAGTGCAGAAGATTACTTCTTTGAAATAAATGACCTAACATATATATACACCTTGAAAAAATTACGAAGACAAAATCAAATTCAAGTTCAAGAAAGTATCAAGAAACCCCATTTGGGAAAAAAAATTAAAAATTCAGAAGACCAATAAACACATTGGCTTTGAATCAGTGGGAGGGAATCCAAGTTACTGGCACAACATATCAGTAGTTCAAACTCTGCAATCAAACTAAAGAGTATATACTTGTTAGCCACCAAGCATGAACTAAACATTAATCAGGAAAAGAAAACCCCAAACAAAATAACAACAAAAGACACACTTATTTTCATAAGAGTTCAAATAAGAGCAAGCTAGGAGTGCAGTATCCAAGCCACATCCAAAATCTAATGTGACATATATAGAAGACATCAATCATTAATTGGATATAATCCCTCCATCAGTGTCACTCTCTACTTGTCTGTCCCAAATGAGGGTTCACTGTCAGAAGTGCACGTACTTGTTATGAGATGCTGCGGATATTTTATTTACTCTATAATCTTACTGTAGGTACTTGAGGAAAATTTAAGTTCCTTAATCTGTGTGCCATTTGTAATAATGACACTCAACTTGGATAGAGGGAATAATAGAAAGTAGGGATGGAAATCTGATCCTAATACCAGGGAAAGCTACACTTAACAACCCTACTGGAAAGGTGTGGTAAGTTGAGTTGATAGCAGACCATAGACTAGCCATATACATCAAACAGAAGTATGGACTAAAATATCATAACACTCCAGAAATTCAAATCCTCTCAATGGCGCGAAAACTATGAATGCTAAACCCTACGAACTGCATTCAATCTCTCTCTCTCTCTCTCACTCTCTCTCTCTCTCCATCTCTCTCCACACACACACAGATGGGCATAAATTTATAAATATCTAAATATAGTAGAAGACACTGTAAAGAACAAACAAAGCAAGTGATATCAAAAGCTTAAAGTGCATTTCGATAAAAAACATTTAGCAACAAACAGTGACATGTGCACATTTTCGATATAGAACGAGAATATATAATTAAGTAGAAAAAGGTTTACCTGGATAAGAGAATTCTCGATAAAATCAAAGATCAACTTATATAACTGGTGTAATACCTTAGCCCTCCTAATGTGTTAATTGTGTGAATGTATGTTTATTATGTTTATTAGCATGAGTAGAAATGACATGATAGTAATAGGAGTTTGATTGTGTAGCATGTTGAGTATTTAGACTTCCATACTTGTGATAATTGCCATAGAAATAGAGTAAAATAGCATTGGATTAGACTGAAAAGCTTGGCACGACCGTGCACCTATCCATGGAACGGCCGTGCGAGAGCCAACAGAAAGTTGGGTTTTAAACTATTGAGCTTGGCACGATCGTGCGCCTTGTATGGCACGGCCGTGCGAGAGTAGGCAGAAACTTAAGTTCTGGCCGTACAAGCTGGCACGACCGTGCGCCTTTATAAGGCACGGCCGTGCGAAGTGTAGGGACGACACATTACTGACTTATTATTTTTGGCTTTAAACCCTTGGACCCTTGGCTGAAAGTGTTGTACCTTGGCTTGACCTTTTAACCATATTTAAGTCACTCTTCACTATGAGAGAGACACAATACACTTCATTTTCTTCCTTAAAAACCTAGAAAGCTAGTGTGAGAGATACAAGGTGAGATTAGTGTGTGTGTGTGTCTTGTCCTCTCAATCCAACCATAGAATTTTCCATGCAAGAACACCAAAAGGTTGCTAAGGACTAGGGGACTCCATTGCCAAGCTTTGATTTTAAATTCATTGGTGTAATATCTCTATTTTAGGTAAGTTACTAAACTCCCTATGTATGTTAGAATTTGTTACATGTATGAATGTTTGTAAACATGCATGACTTGAATTGTTGTTGAATTCATGTTGAAAGGTTATGTTGATGAGAATTACATGTTATTATGTGAAAGACATGGTTTTGTTGGCTTAAATTGTGTAGAAATTGATAATCACCAAAGTAGTGAACTAAAGAACATGTTAGAGACTTTAAATGGTAAAAATTGTATATAGCAATTATACCCAATTTTATGAACTTAATGAATTGACACCAAAAGTGGATTTTTGGGAAGATTATAATTCTCCGAATCACTAGTTAAATTACTACGGAAATTAGAATTCATTTGATATGGATTTCAGTCTTCCGAGTATTTGATACTAGTATGTTAGAGACTTGTAAATTAGTTCTAAAGTTTTGTTTTATGACTTTGAACAATATGTTTGGTGATTATATGTTGTAGAAAAATATAATCTACATGATGTGTGTCAAGTTCACTAGTTTTGAACTTGACTATTATTTACATAAGTTGAGTAAGAGTACCTACTTGTGTGTTGTGTAAGTCCAGCTAGCGTCGTCGTTACTAATGTTATGGTGGGACGACTTATAGTCTTGACAAACTAACGTTTGTGATCCCTACAAGTCGCCGTACTGGAGTTCACACACCCCTCTTCTGTTGGCCACAGTTGAGAAGTAGCCCCACTGTTGTAGCAATACGCATGACTTTGGCTTGCTAGGTTGAACCCGACGGGATTGTGTTGGGGACGTCGATACTACGCACATGGGTATCGAGGCACTATTGGTTGTTTGTGTATTGCAGGAGCTACACAAGGTCGAAGAAAGAGATATGATATCCTTCTATAACATGGTTTATTTATAAGCACTTATGTGTTAATCAAAGTGCTATGTGAGTTGAATGAATTGTATATCAAGTATGATGATATATGTTTTGTTGTGGTATAAAAATGTTAATGCCATGTTATGTTTATCGCTTGAGCATCATGCCATGCCATGTAATTGCATTAGTAACTTATTGTGTCATTATGACTCACCCCGTTATGTGTTTATTTGTTTTCCTTCGATCCAAGCCAACCCGGAAGTTCACGGTAAGGTTGAGAAGGGTTTACGCTAGCTTGCGAGTTGTCCACATTTGGGGAGTTCGAGGATCTCAATCCTAGATAGTTGTTTATTTTGGTAAGGACGAATGGTTGTGAAGTTATGTAAACTTTACTAAGGGTAGTATTTCGGTAATGAATTGTATATTCTTTTGGTAGCCGACATATGTATGTCGTGCTCTTGTACAGTTTAGTTGTTAAAACAGTTTCTCTCCCGAGCATGTTGTAGCTCGTGGTTATGTTTTGTTCCGGCATGTTGTGGCCGATGTTGTTGTAGTAGTTTTCTTTTCCGAGTTGTAAACTCGTGGTTGTTACTAGTTGCTTTCCGGCTTTGTTATCGCCGAAGAATGTTCATACTCGTGTTAATTAGGTTATCAATTGTGTTTTTGTCGTAAGTACGGGTGGTTACGCCACGTGCTTTTCTTATTTGGTTGTGTCGTGTTGTTGTTTTGGTGACCCGACCTTGGGGTTTCGTATAGAGATTCGGGTCGGGGCGTCACAACTGGGCCACCAATCTGACACAGGAAATCAGCAATCAACAATAATTAACATTCAGATCAAAACGAATTCTATAGAAATTCACTATCTATACAAGTGTATGTTAATGTTAGATTCTTCCATATATAACATCTAGGCTTAAGCACACTAAAATTTATTCATAGTACAGTTCACTTTCATTCCTAAATCTAAAAATATATGTCCAATCTTTATTAAATACTGGTAGACTGATTCTTATTTTACTTATTCCAACTTCTTGTTTCTATTTTTTCTAAGTCAAAATGACTCTCATGAATTTCAGAATCTGGCTTGGCTTTTATGACTTATTACAAGCCCTTTTCTCGTTAGAAGAACAAGGCTCAATCAAATCAGGCGAACATATTTATACTTTTTCCCATCAAATACTATTTTTTGTGGCAAAACATGTAGAGAAATTAGAAATATTAGATTAAAAGATCCAAACTCTGACCTAAATCAACAATTTCACCAAAAAATTAAAATGCAAAAAGGAACATATTAAGAAAATAGTGTGCCCTAATGTTTACAATTACATAATAATCGCAGCAGGTACCTTCAGAGTTCCTTCTGTGAAGTCAGCGATAAGAGGAAGAACAATTGGGAAACAACCTAAACAAACAAACAAGAGAAATATGATTTAAATTGCAAAACAGAAACAAAGAGGGAATGAAATTGCAATGGAGAGAATGAAATTGCAAAGGAGAGAATGAAATTGCAAAAGAGGGAATGAAATTGCAAACAAGAGAAATAGGCGTACCTTCAAAGTTGCTTCGATTGATGAGTATGTGTCTGTATTTTTCTGTCAATTCTTTTTAGTCGGCTTGGGTGTCGTCTTCCCGAAATCTTCGCGTGGACTACTTTACGACGAGGGACGATCGCCGTAGGGGGTTTACTGCAGAGGAAAAGCTTTATCCCGGCGAATAGAAGATAGTCAGCTCCGCACAACATAGGGATTGGCACGCTTTCGGGAAAAACATAGAATAGTTTGTGTGTGTGTGAGATATATATATATATATATATATATATATATATAGCGAGAGAGAGAGAGAGAGTAGTGAAGCTAAATCCCCTGCTGTGATTAGTGATGATGTATGTCTGTGTTTGTATGTGTTTGTGTGTGTGTGAGTTAATTTGGGGGAAAACCTGGAGGGAAGTAGCGAGGGAAAGCAAAATAACTGGGAGGGAAATAGCGAGGGAAAGTGAAATATTGGAGATGAAATTGTTTTTGGGAAATATTTGGCACTGGCTTTGATAAAACCGTGCCAATGCTACAGTACTTGGCACCAGCTATTATGAAACCATGTCAATGCTATAGTATTTGACACCATTGTCATAACAGTGCCAAAAAATTAGTATTTGTGACTGTTGTAGAGCCCTCCCAAAAAACCTAGTCCCAAAAAGTAGTTATGTATATTTTCAATATTTATTCAACTTATTGTTCTATATATGTTAAAAGTAGTTGGGGAGCCATGTTGATGCTATGACATCCATGGTATGACGTGAATTCAAAGCATAATTAGATTTGGGTTAAGAAAGGTAAGGGGGGTTAAGTGTAAATACTTATAATCTATAGAGGGTGTTAGTGTATATTTTAAATGTTTATTCAATTTATTGTTCTATATATGTTAAAAGTAGTTGGAAAGCCATGTTGATGCTATGGAATCCATGGTATGACATTAATTCAAAGTATAATTAGATTTGGGTTAAGAAAGATAAGGGGGTTAAATGTAAACACTTAAAATCTATAGGGGGTGTTAGTGTATATTTTTAATATTTATTCAATTTATTGTTTTATATATGTTAAACGTAGTTGGGAAGCCATGATGATGCTATGAAATCCATGATATGACGTTAATTCAAAGTATAATTAGATTTGGGTTAAGAAAGATAAGGAGGGAGGTTAAGTGTAAACACTTAAAATTTATAGGGGGTGTTAGTGCATATTTTTAATGTTTATTCAATTTATTGTTCTATATATATTAAAAGTAGTTGGAAAGCCATGTTGATGCTATGAAATCCACGGTATGATGTTAATTCAAAGTATAATTAGATTTGGGTTAAGAAAGATAAGGGGGGTTAAGTCTAAACACTTAGAATCTATATGGGGTGTTAGTGTATAGTTTCAATGTTTATTCAATTTATTGTTCTATATATGTTAAAAGTAGTTGAAAAGCCATATTGATGCTATGAAATCCATGGTAGTACTTTAATTTAAAGTATAATTAGATTTTGGTTAAGAAAGATAAGGGGGTTAAATGTAAATAATTATAATCTATAGGGGTGTTAGTGTATATTTTTAGTATTTATTCAATTTATTGTTCTATATATGTTAAAAGTAGTTGGGAAGCCATATTGATGCTATGAAATTCATGGTGGTAGTTTAATTCAAAGTTTAATTACATTTGGGTTAACCGGGATGATGGGGGTTAAGTGTAAACACTTATAATCTATATATGTTTAAACATTTAGATTCTATACATCTATTTTATTTCTTATTTCTTAGAAATATAAAAAAATTAATAGTAATACGTACTGATTGTAGGTGCGTACACACGTTGCTCATGTGCGATTCCCTGATGTGTTTGTGAGTACGCACACCACGCAGGATGGATCCGGTCAGTAGGTTGATACCAGGGCAGAGGTTGTGTATGTAAGTATTAAAATTATTGTTTACTTTTAAATTGATTAAACGTGTTATAGTATTTGTCTTTTTTTATGATAGCTTGAGTACGAGAGGACTATCAGGGCGCAGTTAACTGTGGGTCAGTTAGAAAAGACTGATCCTAATGGAAATGAGTGGAACCAACCATTATGGGAGCAGATCACCTTCATAGGACGGGCGAAGAGAGGAGATAGGGTCTACAAGCTGGGCGCGCACGGGGGATCCTCGCACAACCATAGCTTCGCGTGCTTCTGGATCGACAACACGATTGAGGCTCAGCCGAACATTGACCAGGAGCGCGTCATTTCGAGGTTGGAGACCAATCTCGCTCAAACCCAAAATGGGCTCACTGACACCTAATAGTCCTTGTCCCAAATGCAGGCCACCCTAGACCGATTTTTTCAGAGTCAAGCCCGTAATGATCACCCATCTCCCAATCATTCCCGTTCCCGAAATTTATTTCCTGACATTAATGATTGAACAATTTATTTGTTGACACTTGTTTTAACAATTTTAGTTTATGTAAATAATTTTGTAATTAATTTGTATTGATTTGTGGTATGTTTTAATTTTTGTAGTGTTTTTATTAATATCATTTTATTTGTTGAAATCGGAAAAAAATTTAAATTTTTTTAAATATTATTATTATTATTTTAAAGTTTTAGCGACGGAAAATTCTGTCACTAAAATATCCGTCGCTAATTGGATCAATCATATTCCGTCTCTAATTAGTGACGAAAATATCCGTGACTAATAGAAACGGAATATTCCGTGTCTAATTTCCGATGCTAATCAGCAACAGAAATTAGCCACGGAATAATCCGTTTATATTAGTCACGGAAATTTCGGTCTCTAATTTCTGTCACTACTTAGCGACGGAAAATAATTAGCGAGAGTTTTTACCGTTGGTAATTACCGTCACTAGAAACCTTTTCCGTTGCTAATTTTCGACGGTAATACCCCATGCCCAAACAACGACCCTTTTTTTTTTCTACGGAGTTCCGCTCTAATATGGATTTAGCGTCGAAAACATGGAATTAGCAACGAAAATTTCGGTAGCTAAATCATGTTTCCTTTTCCGTTGCTAATTTTCGACGCTAATATCTCCGTGCCCAAACAACGACCCTTTTTTTTTTTCTACGCAGTTCCATCGCTAATATGGAATTAGCGACGAAAATTTCTGTCGCTAAATCATGTTTTTCCAGTGGTGAGGAAACATGAATCTTAATTAAAATAGGAGCTAAAAATTCAGACATAAGCTCTCTTAGCATAAGGTGTGGGCGCACTTTAGCAACTGTGTCGTTCTGTCTCATCTCGATCCATAAGGCGTGGGCACACCTAAGTAGCTGTGCATTCTGTGTTATTACGATCCTCATCACCTTATTATGCCGAGGGCTACTAGATTTTAGTTATATTTTAATTAGATTTCCTATTTTAATTAGCCTTAAAGCTCTCCTAGTATTGTTAGTCCTTTAGTATTTTATTCCTAGATGAATTAGATTTTTGTTTTTCAATTAATTAGCTTTAGTAGTTTAAGGGTTTACTATTAGTCTTATAAATACGTAAATACCCCACACATATGTGCCAACTGCTGTAAGGGTTTAATTGGATTATTTTCATTAGGGGTGCTAAGTGGAAACTGAAGGATCCTGGGGGGGTTAAATATATTTTGGGCGGACATGTATTAATGTGGACCCAAGAGAACAAATTTTGATGCACATATCGTTATTCTTATTCTGATGTATTTCGCCCTGACTTTGTGCCTCCATGTTCTTCTTCCTCTTCGGATTTTTTTTTTTTTCTTCTTCTTTTTTTCAAAGAGGATCAATAGTGGTTCCCCACTTACCCCCTGGTGACTCGAACCCACGACCTATCGGTTGTAGGTGAAGCGTCTTACCAACTACGCTGCACTTACTTGTCTCCTCTTCGGATTCAGTTTGCTGTTGTGCTGTCTTCATTTAAAAAAATAAAAATGAGAGAAACAGAAATAATGTACAGATTTGATTTAGAGTAATGTTATGTGCACTTAAAGTGTGCACCAAAAGTCCTTGTTGGCATCTTTTGGTTGGTCAGAAGATTATTAAGTGGTAAGACCCACAAATCATTTAACCAATCGAAGATGTTAACTGGAATTTTGGTACAAATTTTGGTACACACTTTAGGTGCACATAGCATTATTCAGTACATAAAGAAGAGGAAGAAGGAACGGAGCATGATGAGGAAGGAAGGAATGTGGTGAGGGGATTCAGCAGAGGCAGAGAGCAAGATGAATTGAAGAAATGGACAGAAAATCAAGATAGACCTTCGTTAGAACAGAGATTGGAAAAATCAGCGAACTCCGATGGTGGAAGTGATCAAAATTCGTCATCAAAAGACATTTGCTTAGAAAAGTGTGAAGATTATACAGTTAGAAACCAAAATGACATTACCATTACGAAGGAGTATGGCAATTGTTAGAGCATCATTAACGCAAATGTGAATATGAAAAAATTAGGTGCCACCTGGAGATTTACGCATTTTTTAAAGAAAAAAAATTCTTTAATGCAATTATAGAATATGATGTGTCAACTAAATTGTTTTCTATTGGTTATTACATAATTAATTTTTTTGACTCCCAATGCACATTGTGAAGAAGGATGTATAATGTGAATGGGGGTTAAAAAATTAATTATCTAATAACCAATAGAAAACAATTTAATTGACACATCATATTCACATCCTTTCTCCACAATTGCATTGAAGAGTTTTTTTTCTTTGAAAAATATGTAAATCTTAAGTGGTACCAAATTTTTTCACATTCACATCTGCATTGGTGATGCTCTTAGGGTTGGGAGAAGAGAGCGGTGACTTTGAAAAATTATGGTAGTTATGATGGTAAGAAATTATTTCCTCAATTTCAGGCAAAGAGTCTACTTTTCTTTTTTAAATGTCAACATGATTAAATCAAATCAAAATTTTATATAATTTATTTATGTTTTAAAAAATAAATTTTCATTAATCAAAAAATATGTTAAGTATACTATGAATTACAACTTTCATAACCTTGTAAAAACCACTAAATTTATATTAATTATAGATCAAATTTTAACTAAGTTGACCAATAAAAGTCAAAAGTGGACTCTTTGCCTGAAACGGAGGGAGTAGTAAAGAATGCACTTTCAAACTCTTATAGCAGTCAGTCGGCCTTGTTATGAAAATATTTGTTGCCTCTTTTTAATTTGATTTAGTACATTTCTTAGGCCTGAATAGAAATTCCTAATTTTTATGTAAGTGTTCCCACTACAATAAGTAAGGTCTCCTTCACGGTCTTATTTTTGGCTAAGATTTTTACTAAGTGTTACTTCTACTTTCCGGCAAGCTTAAGATTTGCAACTTTGTCCTCGCTAAAAAGTTGCCTATCCTCACTACACAAAACCCCCTATAAATAAAACCTTACGTATGTTACTGAAGTCCACGTGGAAGATAAGGAAATCTCAAGAAACTACTTTTTAGACTTGTCTCTGCAGTAGTTGTATGACACTCACTGTTGAAGTCTTGAACACGTCACGTCAACAATCGTTTCCTCTTTTTGACTAAAACATCTTTTCTGCAACCTAATGAAGACAAATAGAAGTTTTTCATTTTCAGCTATATTGGCCATGCAGTTAATGCATTTCAGAAGCCAACGACTTCATTGTTTGATAGTCAAAGCTCAATAGTTATTTGTATCAAATGCACCAAATTTGAATATCAAAGTAGAGGACTTCATCTTCTTCAATGGTTCCACTAACTCTCACTATAAATAGATCTCTCTTGGATCATTAGAAAAGGTTGGCTAAGGCATTAAAGATGAGAATCTTGATTTAAAGTGAAATATTCAAGTACAGTCAAATATTCTCCCTATATTTCACCAGACACTTAGTCTTAGCACTTCAAATATCATTGATATCTTTCCCAACTCATAGTTATTGAGAGCTTCAATGCAATGTGATTGCACACATACAAATGACTTCCTCCGGGTTGGGAGAAATTATAAAAGGTTATTTTGTGCGTAAAAATTAACACGTAATAACATAATATGGGTGAAAGGGTCAATATAAAAAAGGCTTTCAATGGAGTTTGCCCTACTTGACTTCCACCCTAAGAAATTCTAATCTAATTTAGATTCTAATGATCAACTCCAAACGAAATAAAGATTAAAAAAAGACTCTCTGTACCAAATAAAGACCCCACCTATAATGAAGACCCTTTGGGTCAAGGTTAGAACCGACTTTCAATCTCACTAAAATCGTGTTCTTCTTCTCAAACAAATGCTAAGTTAGGCATCGAAGAATCTTTTCCGAATCCAAACTCCAAGGACCTTCAACTATTGTTTGTTTTGCAAGTCTGGACTCAGTTTTGAAAGTGCTGTCTAAACTGTGTTGATCAAATCCTCAACCTACGGGTTTTTCGCTACAATGAGAGTATTTAATGGTTACTTTTTTATTTAACCATCAATGGTTACTCTCATTATCAACTATTGAATAAAAAATTAAAGGTTGAGATTTAATGCATTAAATGACTCACTTACTTGCATTAATTGCATTTTTCAACTAACCATTAAATCTCAACCTTTAATTTTTGATCAAATAGTTGATAATAAGAGTAATCATTGATGGTTAAATTAAAAAGTAACCATTAAATATTCTCTCATATATATATATATATATATATATTCATATATATATATATATATATATATATATTGTTATTGTTTGTCATTTATTGTTACATAAACTTTAGAGTCTTTTATTTTTGTCAGAAGGGACAGGAGGTTGAGACATTGAAATAGGTAATACTTCTAAAAAATGCAGTTGGAAAATATATATATTTGTGAAGAAGTTGGTAAAGGCGCCATTTGGCAGATTTCTATGTATGGTTGGTAGGTGAAATAGCCGAACGCTAATGTTTGAAAGTCCGAATGTTTGAATTATATAATATTCTCTCCGTACTTAAATTATTGTCTTACTTAATTTGATATACGGATTAAAAAAAATAATTAATTTGATTATTAATATTGATATAGTGTGTAGTTTTCTTTAATGCTTATATGTATGTGAGCCATAATTAAAGTAGAGAGAAAAAGTATGGGTAAAATGGTAAAATTGATATTTTAAAAAATAAAGTTTCAAACAACACAATTATTAAGAGACGGACAAAAAAAAAAAAACAAGAAAATAATTTTAAAACGGAGGGAGTATTTCTTATTTAGTCGCTCAACTGTTTTGTGAGCTGCTGAGTTCAGCAAACACTAATGTTTGAAAACCCGAGTGTTTGAATTAAACCCGAGTCTTAATTATTATTATTACGTCCTCCGTCTCGGATAACTGTTCCTACTTTTTATTTTGGGATGTTTCAACTAATGTTTCTAAAGACACTTGATCTTGTTATTATCTAGCATTCTTTCTAATATACCCTTAAAGTTTCATTTAATATAACACATCCCAAAGAATTAAACTCTATTATTTAAAGTAGTTGAACTCAACTAATGTTCATGGATATTATGGTCAGAACATATTTTACAGCACATCATTAATTATATTTCTTAATTCCTATATTTTATTTACTAGGAATATTTATCCGAGACGGAAGCAGTATTATTATTATTAGTATATTGAGGTCGGGTTGAATTTCTTAAAAGTTGAAAAATCGGGTCGTGGGAATTGAGGTTGAGAATCCACAAGAAGTAAATTAATAACTCAACTTGATGGGAATCTTAGTCAGATTAAAAATTAGGGGAATATGCCCAAGGAGAAAAAAAAATTCACTCTAAAAAAATTCGAGAAATTAATTACTTTTCTATCCAAAATGTCTAACAATTAGGTTTCCATGCCTCATAACATGGACCGGTCATGATCATAAATATTCTAACTTAAAAATTGGGTGTTATTAGCAATGTAATCACCCTACCAGTGTTGGCTGTTGGGTGTTATTGAATCTTCTCAATCCTAAAATTAGCTCAAAAGAGTTATCCCACTTGGGTGTTATTGGATTTTCTCAATCCCAAAATTAGAGTTATCCCGCCTGTCATTTCCACAACTGATGTGGGATAACCCAACGACTCATGAATTCAACTTGTTAATTTTGAAAGACAACCCTCGGTACCACTCGCAAAAACTAACCCCTCTTTTCTCTTTATTATCCCCAAAAAAATAGTTTATTTAAAAAAAAAAAATTATAATGTAATTTAGAAAAATGTACAAACATGTAAAGTTATAACCTTATAAAATCTTATTATTATGTTAAATGAGTTTTTTTGTTTTGTTTTGTTTTTTTTTTGTTAAAACAAAGGGCATAATTTATACTCCCTCCGTCCCTAAATTATTATCTTATTTGACTTGGTACACAAATTAAAAAAAATAATTAACTTAATTATTAATATTAATATTGTGTGTAGTTTCTTTTAATACACATGTTATGTAACCCATAATTAAAGTAATAAAAAGATAAAAAATAATAATAAAAGTAATGTTCTAAAAATATTTTTTAAATAAAATAATTATTTAAAAACAGACAAAAATAAAAAAAAAGATAATAATTTAGTGACGATGAAAGTATGATTTACTGCAAGACAAGAAAGTTTTGATACAGTGTTTTCCTTTTCTTTTTTCTTTTTCTTGTTAAAAGTTTTACACCACACGTGGAGCAATATCACTTGACTGAAAAAGCGGGAAGAAAAGTCCAATAAATTAATGCCGTTATACCGCATACGTATATGTTTCGTTACTCTTCAAAAATAAATTAAAAAGAACTCAAGGTTGATAACTTGTCCTTATTATAAGTGAAATTACCACCAATTGTAATTGACCAATTCTACTTAAATTATGTGTAATATTTTCGTAACTTTTTGAACTTTACTCTTTATATGTGATATAAGCGTCTTAGATATAGTGGCGGATCCAGAAAAAAAATTTAGTGGGGTCACAAAATTTAATTATCACATAAAAAACTTAGAAATTACAGTTCACAACTAGTATCTACCTCATTGTTGCTACTGTGCGTGACTTAAAAAGAAAAAAATAAATTTGAGTGGGGTTACTATCCAAAAAATTACAATTTGAGTGGGGTCACTATCCAAAAAATCACAGTTTTGTAAGCTAAATTTTTTTTTGAGTGGGGTCACTTGCCCCCCACCCATAAGAGTGGATCCGCCTCTGCTTAGATAAGTTCGTGTTTTTGTAGATATAACCAATTTTAAGAAAATTAATGATTTTCTTCTACCCTTTTGTTTTGGATTTTTTCTCATGATTAAGAATAGACATTGTAAGTGGAAGTAAAATATTTCAAAACAGAATAGTGTATATAATATAGCATCTCACATCGAGTAGATCTGGAAAGTATGTGTCTAAAATATTTTAAATTTTCAAATATACCCTTATTTTAAATTTTATTCATATACAATTAAAAAGCTATAATAACAAAATATTCACCCGCACTATCAACCAAGTTCACCGAAAATCACTTCCGGCATTTGGACTTCACCGGAAATTACCTCAAGCAGCCGGAACTTACTCCGGCGACCAGAAAATGTCACCGGGATTTTCTCTAATAGATGGATTTCGAGGGAAAATTGTTCCCTTTATAGCACACAAAGCACACAAATCTAATTAAACTCAAATACATTTGTGAACTTTGATTATTTAGAGTAAACATACTTTAGAGTAACAATACTAACAATATACTGCTATACTAACCTAGTACAACCAAGAAACTAGTATTCTGAGTTTGAGATGGAATTCTATAAGTACACCAAGAGTATACAAGTATACACTAAAAAGGTATCGTAACAACAAGAAACAAGAAAGTAAACACCAGAGTTATTGTAAATTAGGCAAATCAACTTTTAACATGTCACTGAGATCAATATTCACACGATTTGGATAAACTCATATTGTAAACTTTCGTGATACATCTACCTTAGAGAGATTTTGGATACTTAAACTTCCACGTTTCCAAATTCATGTAACTGTTCTATTCTAGTGCTCACTGAAAATACAATAGCAACTTGGTTAAATGACCCCCTCTTTAGCTTACCATTTTCACTTCGCACCAAAAGGGCCTCAAAGATAGATTGACGTTCCTTATTCTTTAGCTTTCTCCTTGGATTTAGGGTTGGAAGATTCATGTCCATGTTCTGGATTTCTTGAATATCCCTTAACTGTTCTACCATCACAATTGTTCTATGCTAGAAGTTTTTGCAGATAGAACAACTAAGTCCACACATGAGACACAAATTAAAGTTTGCAGATTAGCTACTGAGTTTTACAAATAGCTACATAGGATAATTAAAGAATGGGGATTATTATATTTTTGACCAACGTACTAATTGGGGATTCCTAATTTTACCAACGTACTTTCATTAACCCAAATGTGATCAACGTACTATCAATTTTGTTGCAATGTTGACCCTGCCGTTAAACCTCCATCCAAAAAATTAACGGCTAACGGTAAAAAAAATTACATTAACAGTAAAGGGTCCAAAATGATACTTATGAAAAATGGGGGGCCCACCAAACCCCCTCCTTCCTCTCCAAACCCACTCCTCCACCAAACCCCCCTCCTTCTTCTCCAATAGACTTTACCTCCGTCACCCTTTTCCCATCCCAACCACCACCAATCTCTCACTCTCTCACCCTTAGACAAAACCAGAGTCCCATCCTTGAGCATGAATCTGCTTTCGCAACACACTTTCTATATGTTTATTTTCATCCGGTTTCGAATGTAGTTTTCGGGAAGTTGTTAGTCAATCTTGGACTATTGAGATCGGGCTAAGGCGAAGTTCTGCATCCTAGACTTGCCTAGACTTTTGCGGCTCTTGCTTACCCAGGGAGAAAGGCCATTGACCTTGATAGAGGTGACGGTGGCTTTTACATGGAATAGTTAATCGAGTAGATCTGACTTCTTTTGCTCCATTTGAATTTTTCTAGATATAGAATCCAGGCGTAGACCAGGAAGGCGAAGAAGGAATTGCAGCCTAACCATCTGTGAGATCGGATCGAGAGGCTCCAGAACAGAGTCATGGCAACAACCCAACCAGCACCTCTTCCCTTCTCATCAACCGACAGCTGCCGCTGTCCCAAAACTCCCAAACACCCCCCCCACAAACTACCCAATCCACCAAAATGTACTTATGCGCAAGGATCGAGGGTTCCTCTACATGAGCGAGATGGATATTAAGCTTGTGATTCCAGCTTGGTTTACCACGATTCTCAAGTGTAAGATTGGGTCGGCGGCGGCTTGGATGTGGTGATGAGAGCGGCCAGAGTGACGGCGGCCACGGCGGTTGAGAAGGGGATTATTGACTCGGCGCATGATAGCGCGGAGGAGACGGTAAAGGCGGCTTTGAAATTGGGAGAGGAGTTTGTCAAAAGGAGATAGGATGGGCACATGTACAGTCAACATTGCAACAAGTATCATTTTGGACCCTTTACCGTTAATGTAATTTTTTTTACCGTTGGCCGTTAATTTTTTGGATGGAGGTTTAACGGCAGGGTCAACATTGCAACAAAATTGATAGTACGTTGATCACATTTGGGTTAATGAAAGTACGTTGGTAAAATTAGGAATCCCCAATTAGTACGTTGGTCAAAAATATAATAATTCCCTTAAAGAATTGCTCATACCTGATGAAAAAATGATTCCAGCATAATGAAAAACTTTTAAAGTTTAAACTGATACTACGTCAAAAAGAAGATACACTCACACTAGAAGAAGATTATATGAATGATGAGAAAATTACAGGTTAGTAAACTAGAAGTCCACCAAAATATAATAAATGAGAAAGAATCAAACGACTACCATCCAGATCAATGTGTAAGGAGTGAGGGAAAGAAAGATCAAACAAGAAAATGAAGCATATCCAACTCAGTGGTCAACATCTGCACTGTTTTGTTTATCTTACGTACATGCACCCATCTGTCGCAAGTTACTGTAATACTCCAAACTGTTGGAGTAGTTACCATTCACCAAAGCAACCAACTTTAACTGTTGGTGTTGGTATAGAAATGTCACGATTGACATATTCAAAACTCGTAGTGGGCTAGCAATTCCAATAGGAATTAGGCTGACTTGATAATGTGTCCAACCAAACACTTGGTATTAACAAGTCCAATGCTTCGGCATGTGATGAAATCCATTATATGAACGTAGGATTATTAGATCAAATCACACTAGTATTGTACCTAAAGGACACCATTGAACCAATAGGCTCGCGTCAAACTTCACATTTCTCAGCTCAGTAAAGCCTTGAATTTCACATTTCTCATAACATTTGTGGTCATTTATAAATTAGAGAAAACTCAAATGTTTTCTCTCTCTCTCTCTCTCTCTCTCTCTCTCTCTCTCTCTCTCTCTCTCCCCCTATGCAACAAACACCAACAGCAAGCATGAAAACTGTATCAAGGACTACAATGAAAGCCAGCAATACCAATGTCTTAAACCGACTCAAGACTAATTGAGTTTACAGATTTTCTCTAATTTTACCAAGCTAATCAATAAATTGAAGCTTAACAATAGATATCAAGATAATTAAATAAATAAAAGGTAATCATGCCAATTTCATCAAAAACATGTTGATTTCATCTACTCACCTTTATACACTAGGGCTAGAAATGAAAATTTAAGCTCAAGCTTGAAAACTCTGTCCTCATTAATTGCAAATCTCTATTGCAAATCCACACGCTCCACACAAATCTCAATTGAATTTGCAAATTCAAAAATTTCAAAGTGAGAATCTCAAAGTACTTTTTTAGGGTTGTTGAGGATCCTAATACTGAAATTGCATAATTGAACAACTCAAAATTGAAAAGGATCCATTGAAAACCTCTAGATTGGACAATGCTTACCATTGATTAGAGAATACTACAGAATCGACATTCCTCTGTGCTTCTCCGTCGACTTCCAGCTTCAATCTCGCGGCACCGTGTTTTCTAGTTAATGATCAGGAGTGTGTTAGTTTAAATTTAAAAAGGGTATTTTTGGAAATCAAGTTTTTTCTTAAAAAGGTTGACTTTCAAATGTGGACTCTTTTGATGGAACGGAGGGAGTAACTATTATTTGTATTATGGAAACTAAAGAAAGTAAATCAAATTCGACTAATATCGAATCGAGTCGTTTATTCACGAATCGAGTCAAATTCAATTCGAATTATCGTATATCCGCAAAACACATCGAGTTAACTCGATTCGACTTGAATTATAAATGAATACTAAAATCTTATCTAATTCAACTCAAATCTATATTACAATACAGCTTGACTTTCACGTGTGCAATTGACTCAAGCTAATGACAGGCTCAAATTTTTCCATCCACCGAAATCTTACGGCCACAATCTAATGTACCTCTAACATGTGCGAACGGCTGTTTTGCTCTCTTCCTTGTCGTACAGCTCTCCCCAGTGTTCTAAAAAGTGCTAATCGGGCACTAGGCGCCAGAGCAGGGTCTAGCGCCTAGTGGCCTTAGTAGGGCCTATAAATCGAGACATAATTACATCATAGATCCATACCAAACTTGTTGCAACAATAATAAATAACTTTTTTTTAGGAAACAGGGATGGCACCTTGCTAGATTTTATAAGAAAAAGAAAATACAAACTTGAGGGGACAACCAGCCTAGCCCTTATAAAGATGGGAGGACGGAGGAGCCTAACCTCGAAAAAGCATGGCATAAAGCCTATAACCAAACAAACTTGATTTTTACAAAAATACCAACTATTTCTGAAAACTATATAAACCAATAAAGTCATGATCAAACGCCTAACGAGCATCACCCAACCCTTGGATGGAACTACACCCAACCCTTGGATGAAGTTTCGTATCCAAACAGCCTCTTTTGCCGCATCTGATGCAGCTATGTATTCAGCCTCAGTAGTAGAGTCTACAGTCATCTCTTGTTTGGAACTTTTCCAACTAACTGCTCCTCCAGTAAAGGTAAATACATATCCAGACATCGACTTTGAGTCATCTACATCGAACTAAAAACTAGAATCAGTGAAACCCTCTAATTTCAATTCTCCATTATCGTATATCAAAAAGATATCCTTGGTTCTTCTCAAGTATTTAAGAATTATCTTAACGGCCTTCCAGTGTTCTTCTCCTGGATTGGACTGATATCTGCTCGTGACACTCAGAGCATGTGCAACATCAGGCCTTGTACACAACATTGCATACATAATGCTCCCAATAGCGGATGCATAAGGTATGCGAGACATTCTTTCTCTTTCCTTAGGTGTCTTAGGAGACATTGCCTTAGAAAGTGAAACGCCATGGCTCATTGACAAGTATCCACGCTTGGATTCCTCTATGCTAAATCTCTTTAGCACTTTGTTAATGTACATGGATTGCGATAGTCCGATCATCCTTCGTGATCTATCTCTATAGATCTTTATCCCGAGGATAAAAGATGCATCTCCCAAGTCCTTCAAGGAGAACTGTTTAGATAACCATGCCCTTGTTGACTGCAACATACCTACATCGTTACCAATGAGTAGAATGTCGTTAACATATAAAACAACAAATGCAATTGCGCTCCTACTAACTTTCTTGTAAACACATGGTTCATCCGGATTTTTGTGAAAATCAAACGTTTTGATCACTTCATCAAACCGAATGTTCCAACTCCTTGAAGCCTATTTGAATCCATAAATGGATCTCTGGAGTTTGCAAACCTTTTGCTTGCTTCCACTAGATATGAAGCCTTCTGGCTGCTTCATATAGTTCTCTTCCTTAATGTTTTCATTAAGGAAAGCGGTATTCACATCCATTTGCCATATCTCATAGTCATAATATGCGGATATGGCCAGCAAAATTCGAATGGATTTAAGCATCGCTACTGGTGAAAAAGTTTCCTCATAATCAACACCTTGCTTTTGAGCATAACCTTTTGCAACCAGGCGTGCTTTATAGGTTGCTATCTCTCCATCTACTCCAAGCTTCCGCTTGTAGACCCATTTGTAGCCAATGGGAACAATTCCTTGTAGTGGGTCCACCAAGGTCCAGACCTTATTGAAGTACATGGAGTCCATTTCGGACTGCATTGCTTCTTGCCATTTCTTTGAGTTGATGTCCAACATTGCCTCTCCATAGCTTTTTGGATCATTGTCCAAAAGGAGTCCTTCTTCTTTGTTTTCTAACAAAAGGTTTAGTTTTTCGGGTGCCCTCGAGACCCTTACTGATTTCCGAAGAGGTTGTGCTTCAGATGGTCCAGTTTTGGCTGGTCTGTTATCTGCGACAATATTTGGGATATTCTGTGGTTCTTGAATTTCTTCAAGCTCTACAACCCTGCCACCCCTTTCAGAAAAGAATTCTTCTTAAAGGAAAGTAGCATTTCTCGAAACAAACACTTTTTGTTCCGAAGGGTCGTAAAAATAGTATCCTATAGACTCTCTTGGATACCCCACGAATTTACATAAGATGGATCTCATATCCAACTTATCTCCTACTTGTTGCTTCACATAAGCATCACACCCCTACACTTTGAGGTATTTGTAGGAGGGTGTCTTACCACACCACATCTCATATGGTATACTGGGCACGACTTTACAAGGCACTCTATTCAATAGATATGCTGTCGTCTTTAAGGCATAACCCCAGAATGAAAGAGGTAAAGTCGTGAAACTCATCATTGATCGAACCATGTCCAACAAGGTTTGATTCCTACGCTCCGAAACTCCATTGAGTTGTGGAGTAGCAGGAGGAGTCCACTGTGAGAGAATCTCATTCTCTTTTAGATAATCAAGAAACTCGGTACTTAAGTATTCTCCTCCTCGATCAGATCGAAGAGTCTTAACACTACGACCAATTTGTTTCTCCACCTCGCATCTAAATTCTTTGAACTTTTCAAATGCTTCAGATTTGAGCCTCATAAGGTACACATAACCATACCTGGAATAATCATCGGTAAAAGTTATGAAGTAGTGATAATTCCCACGTGCACTAACACTTAGTGGTCCACAAACATCTGTATGGATCAAATCCAACAGACCGTCGGCACGCTCCACTTATCCAACAAATGGTGATTTGGTCATTTTTCCTTTGAGACATGATTCACATGTTGGCAACTTTTCCTCTTCCCTAAGGTTGATATTTTTTCCCAACTTGCGCATCCTTTTCTCGGAAATGTGACCCAATCTAGCATGCCAAAGAGTGAAAGATTTATGATTATCTAATTTCCTTTTCTTATTTTCTTGAATTGTGAGTATGGGGCTATCAAGATTAACTGTGTACAAACAATTCGTCAAATAACCAGAATATATAAAAGTAGAGTCTTTGAAAATGGAACAACTTCCATTCTCAATAACAAACTTAAAACCTTCTCTGTCCAAAACAGGAACAGAGATAATATTCCTAACAATATCCGAAACATAAAGACAATTGTTTAAACACAAATTAAAACCATTCTCTAAAGTGAGATTAACAGTCCCAATAGCTGATGCAGCAACTCTTGCTCCATTCCCCATACTAAGGACCTTGTCCTTTCTGTCCAGTTTCCTGCTTCTTGTCATTATCTGCAAATCATTGCAAATGTGTGAGCCACAATCGGTATCCAATACCCAAGAAGTATCATTAACAGATAAATTAACTTCAACAAAATATATACCTGAACTTTTCAAGCTTGCAAAGTACTCCTTGCAGTTTCTCTTCCAATGGCCCAATTTGCCGCAATGGTTGCATTTGTCATTGGCTTGAGATTTGACCTTTTTCTTGCCATTATCCTTTGCCTTCTTGTTGGGCTTGGAGGAACTCTTTCCTTTCCACTTCCTCTTATTATTAGACTTTGAAGCCTTTAACCCAGAAGTGGATCCAACAAGGAGGACCGGCTTATCCATCCTTTTTTATTATGGATTCAGCTGTTGTCAACTTATTCACCAACTCAGGGAGACTAGTTTCCATAGAGTGCATATTGAAATTGACAACAAACGAGCCAAATGAGGGAGGCAGAGATTGCAACAAAAGGTCCACATAGATTTCATTGTCCATAATGACTCCAAGGGACGCAAGCTTTTCAACGAGTGCTATCATCTTCACCCCATGGTCATGGACTGAAGAGCCCTCAGTCATACAACATCTGAAAAACTTCTTAGATATCTGATATCTAACTTGCCTTGCACTCTCACCGTACAACTCTTGTAGGTGAAAAAGGATCTCATATGCAGTGTGAAAACCCTCATTCTGCCTACGTAGCTCATTTGACATCGATGCTAACATGTAGCATCTAGCTTGGAGATTGTCATCAACATGACGAAGATACTCTCCATAGGCATCTGATGTCTGGTCCTCAGGAGGTAGAGGAGGTGCTTTGTCATGTACATAAGCCTTCTTCTCATACTCTAGGACAATCTTAAGGTCACTCAACCAAGCATTAAAGTTTGGGTCAGTTAACTTGTTTTGCTCAAGAATTGATGTGATTGGATTCTTAGCCATTTTAATAGAGTTATCTACAAAATAAACGAAGCAGAAAATGAGTAAACTATGAAAATATTTATATTTAATATAAGGTCTTTAATATTAAATGTCTCCCACTATTTTATTTAAAGCTATTTACCCCATAATAGATTTCGGAAAATCAAATTTTCTTAGTGGGCTTGAAGCCCAATAGAAACATTTCACACCCCAATTTTATGAGCCCATGAAATATTTCCATCGATAGTCAACTCTTTGACAATTGTATCAATATACAACCCTCGAGATTATTTTGTCTCATCTCTTGCCATATACCCCAATTTTATGAGCCCATATGGTACTAAATGTCAAACACAACCCATCAAACCATCGTTTAGATGGAACATTTAGAGTCTCACGACTCGCGGCCAACATAAAAACGAGTCCATCCTACGAGCATCTATATGCTTGGTAGGGATCATAGCTTTCTCACACAAAATCACTCCACGACTCATGGCTAATGACTAAGAGCAGTAGCATCGTCATGTCGTCTACCATTGATGGAAGGCATGGAACGATATACCCAACATATCTTGTCCATATTTGTTTGATATAAAACTAATCAAATTAAATTCCTTTAAGTTTCAAAAACTTGGGGTTTTCCTTTTAAGACCTCATCCAATTAACTTACTAGGTGAATTTATTTATATAATGCAATATTTCATCGTATGAGCGCAAGCATAAAACATTAAATAAATCTAACATACATCCTATGTAAAAACGATGGGATGATCATGGCCAACCTATGCGACCTATTTGAGCCAAAAATGGGTTTTGGTCAATCGAAGGGACAAAATAAATAGAACTACTTCTATTACATTTTATTGTATTTACTCATACAAGCATGAGCCTTCAAAATTCTATTCTATTACATTTGAAAGATCTACCCACACAAGCGTGGGCCTTCGCATCGAACGCTCTTCCAATTCAAAAATTAAAGAACCTCACCACCTAGTCTACTCTCAATGTAAAAATTTAAAGAACTTACAAATAATAGAATTAAAGGCTCGCAGGCCCTAAAAATCTAAAGATAAATACATCCAATCACATTGGTCATAGGCTCATGATCATCCCAAATAAATCATGCTAAACATTCATCACATAAATATAAAGCACATAAAATTGCCATTTGTATGTGTCAATTTAATTTTGGGATAAACATTTCTTGAATGTTCATAAAACCTATTTTATTAATTTCAAATTAACCCTTTAATTTAAAAAGTAATAAAACAAGAAAAAAATCTGAAAGTGAAGAAAACTGTCGTGAAGTTCACGGCTGGGAGGAAAAGAAAAATTGAGAAACATTTTCCTTGCAAGTCAAATTGTACACAAAAGTCACACTTTGTTGTTTGAATATCATAATATTAAAGTTGGTTTTGATTTCTAGAATCAAAAACCAAAACACCATGTACAGCTTGTTGTAAAATGGAAATAGTAAAACATATTTTTAGAGCCCGTTTGATCGAGCGTTTTGGCCAAAACGCAGCTTATTTATAAAAAATGTGTTTCAATACTGCGGCAGAAAATGAAGCGTTTTGAAAACGCAGCTGCGTTTTAAAACTCTGGAATTCCCAGTTTTTTCCCAAAACGCAGGTTTTAAAACGCTCCTAGGAAAAAAAAAACTGCGTATTGAAGTGATATCCCAAACGTATTTATAAGGAAAGACCTCCGTTTTTAAAACACTGCGTTTTTTAAAATGCTACATTTTTAAAATACTGTATTTTGTAAATGCTGTACCAAACGGGCTCTTAATCTACCATTTTTAAACTAAGCCGTAAATTTACAAGACCACAACACAATGTTTACGGTTGAATCATCCGACCGAATGGTCATTCACGTACATGATATATCAAAACAAAACCTTTTTTTTTTTTTTTTTTTTTTTTTTTTTTTGCCACCAAATCAAAGATTTAGAGAATTCAAAATCCTTTAAAAATTCTTCAATCGAGAAATCAAATTCCTTCAACCGCCTAGTTTTCTGATTTCAGCTTTTATCCCAAATTTAAATCGAATAAAACACATTTTATCCATATACAACTATCCCTTTAAACATAGTTTAACAGATTAAAACATGTTTAAAAATGCAGTATACTTGCACAATTGCAAAACCTGACTCTGATACCACTGTTGGGTTCGCTATATTGCCGGACTAATTGCAGCGGAATTTAAATTTTTGTAAAACGTGTATACAATATACGTTAAACATTAGCCCCCGATTCACGTAACGATTTAACGATCGCGCATGTTGTGCAAGTGATAAAGAAGAGTTTTGGGCTCTTACCGAAAACGCTTCTTTAAAGCTTACTATTGATGAAGATGTAGAGGCAATCAATTGCCAGCAAAATCTCCAATCCTTAACTCGTAGAAGTCCACACGTCCCTCCTCCAAAGATAGTCCACACGAACAGAATCACCGGATTAAAATTTTGCTAGCAATTTTAATTCGTTTTGTTCAACAATATAAAACCAAAAAGTAAATTTTTTGGTTTTCTTGGTAGAGAGACAAATTAAAAGAAACCAAGAAGTTCTTTTTTTTTTTTTTTCAAAAAAAAAAACTGGGGCCAGCTGTTCTTCCATCTTTTGCAAGCAATGAAGATAATTATCCTTGGTTGGAAGTCTCACCCCAATAAAACTCTCACCAGAGTTCTATATCTATTGGTGTACTTTAGTCATAGATCACGAATGATACATATACCGTATCATCACAATTTCTTTCCAAAGATAATCAAAGATCCTATTGTGTACTACATCTAATATATACACAATAGTGTCTAGGTTCATTAGCATGAAGATATGATAATATTATTATTACCATATATTACCTTATTAAAATAACATTTATTTAATATTAGCAATACAACCCCTCCTTTTTATTTTTTTCAAATTAATAAGATGGGCTCCCAACGGGCTTAATTAAATATTGGGTTTAGATATTTAATAAAATTTCATCAATTAATCTAAATTAATTGACCGAGTCCAAATTTAATTAAATTGATCGAATCAATTCTATCCATCAATTAATCTCTACTAATCAACTGCATCCAATAATTTGAAATAATCCCTGATTGAACAAATGAATCCTTCCATTCTAAGTGTGTGACCCTTTAGGTTCACAACTAATGTTAGTTGTAGGCTTACAATAATTTTGTAACTTATGAATAACAATTAATTCTATCAAATAATTCAATTAGTTGATATACTTGAAATTAACTCCTTAATTTCAAGAACCTACAAATCGTGGGAACACCTAGCAAGTAGCACGAATACCTAGCAGTAGGTGAAATAGCGAGCAAACCTATTTCAATTGCGGGTGCATACATGTACGGTTCTTTCGACATCTAATTTTTCGATTAAATCTAGGACATGGATTATAAGTCAAAACCTAACTGATTTAATAACTGTGATTCCATTTCAAGTACCAGTGATTCATTTATGAATCAAATCCATCATGCCTTGGTCAAGGTCTTCGAATCATGAACTATGGAAAACACAGGAAATTCTCTTATCATCTGACAAGTGTCGAATTCTATATTGGCTACTAATTAACCTTCATGCACACCAATACAATACCCAAAATACCCCTTTGTGATCGTCAAGCAATCAGGAAGTAAATTAAAGTGTTACAGGATATACACAAGGCTACTATCGTACCTCAAGTCCGAGGACTAATCATGTATTATCGCAACGTAAAAATTCTTAATTTGACAATTGAAATTTCCATTTAAGAATTTCCAACGGGTCATGTTCAGTGAACTTGTTCTCTAACAAGCACCTGCATATATGCACTTGCGTCACAATGCTGATGCTAATGGAATACAACATTCTCGTCATACGAACATGCATCATACGCATAAGTCTCACAAGGCTATTCAATGTCCTTGTCTTGAAAAGCCAACCGACTTAGAACCAATTTTAAGACCAAAGCCTTAGAAGCATTTTCCATGATTACCATCAAATGCGTAATCATGCCCCATAGCTAAAAATGATCTAAGGACTTTATCAAATATTTATAAACAGTTAATATGAAAATATAAGATAAAAAAATACCTTCATATATAAATATAAATTTCAATAAAATTATTTTATACGTAAAATCAAATTCAATCAAATTAGAACTCCGGGCATTCTATTTAACACCATAGAGGCCTCAAGTTATTCCTTAAGAACCTCTTTTACTGTAGTGTTGAGCTATCCCTTGGGTTCCTCACAGAAAATACCCTTTGGGTGGGTTCAAACAAAGTGCATTAATGTGTTACACAACACCAATGCATTACTGACTAACATGCAACACTTAAATCCATTTTATATTTTTGTACTCTCTTCGTTCCTAAAAAAAAACATCCGGAAAGAAACAAAAAAAGTGGGTTCAATTTCAGACTTCAGTGGAAGGCGTGAAATCTTTGGTTGTTGAAAAAAAATGGATCTATTTTGTTTGACTAGTAACACGGATTAAAAAAATTAATTGATTTTATTATAAATATTAATATAATATGTAATTTTCTTTAAAATTCTTGTGCATGTGACCATAATAAAAATAGGAAGAAAAAGTAAGGATACAGTGGTAAAAGTGTTTTTTAAAAAAATAATAAATTAAAACAAGACAATTTTTTTTGGAACGGATGAAAAAAAAATATGACAATTATTTAGCAACGAATCGAGTATATACTTTTTGCCTTGTTTGGACATGATTTTTTCGTGGTTTATGATTTTTTTGTGGTTTTGTAATGATTGTGTGAAAAAGTAAGAGCGATATATATATATATATATATATATATATATATATATATAGAGAGAGAGAGAGAGAGAGAGAGAGAGAGAGAGAGAGAGAGAGAGAGAGAGAATGTAGGACTAATGAGAGAGTGAAAACCACCAACAACAAAAAAAAAAGTTAATTTTCAAATTTCATATAATAAAATATGTATTTTTTATTTGATTGATTGATAAAGTTTACGATAATAATGTAACAAAAAGAATATGAACACTATAGGAACATTAAGATAAAAAAAAAGGTGATATGATTAATTTCCAAAACTTATATTTTTTTATTATTTATTTTGTTTAGTAACAAAAGTGAAAATAGCCTAATTTGGATGACTCAACACCTCACTCTAAATGTTACTATTTTATCTAAATTACACTCTAGTTGAAGAGGGTGATTTAACGAATTTTAGAGATAGAGGATGGAGTTGGATGTCCATTGTAGGCTTAAGGGTTGGGAAAAAAAACTTTAAAAATTGTTTTAGAGTGTTGGTAAAAACAACCATTGTGGTTGCTTTTGTCTTATCATTTTTTTCTCTCTCCCCCACCTGAACGGAAATTTAGGTTTTTTAGTAGAGATGAGAGAAGTTTAATTGGATTATGTATGGAAATCGTGTAAGATTAATTTTTTACAGGTCAAGAAATTTTTTATGTGATCAATAGTGAGAATCACGGTTAATTTATGATTACTAAATCATATTAAATACTGGTTTGTAAAAGGAATTAGTTTTCTAATAGGAATCCAGTCCTCCATTTGCCTATATAAAGAGATACAATACACATCATATTCATCAATTACGAAAATCAAATTATTAGGGTTTTAAGCCAAAAGGGAGAGATCATATTCCGTATTCTGTCTTCTTTGCCTACTGTAGATTTTCAAATCTACATCAAGTTACAAGAATTAAACATCGTGTCTTCAGATATTTTACTTATAATTATTTGTATGCTATTGTAATCATCATGAAATTCAAAATCTAAGGTTTTAAAGATTATAATTTTATAGTTTGTATCAAAGCATTAGGTTACGAACTCACGATCGTCCATGAAAAACACATTCAATATTACGGATTCATTGATTAAAAAATTGTTTGCTACTGTCTTATTGATTATGCAACAAACCCTGTTATACTAGTATTATTACTTGTTTTTATACAATTCAAGTGAAACTTTTCATACTTTTTCGATGCATTAATTTAATGATACATTAAGAAACAGTTTGACGTATGCTTCGCTTTTTTTGTTCTTTGCGATATGTATATTCAAGAAGAAGCACTGATAGGTAGAGTCTGTTTGGCCTAGCGTTTTGATTAAAACGCAGGGATAAAACGCAGTTTATTTGCAAAAAATGTGTTTCAATACTGCAGCAGAAAAAGCAACAACTGCGTTTTAAAACGCTAGAAATCCCAACTTTTTCCCAAAAAGTAGATTTTAAAACGCTATTAGGATTTTCCCAAAAAGCAGGTTTTAAAACGCTATTAGAAAAAAAAAAAAACTGCGTATGACCTGCGTTTTTTAAAACACTGCATTTTATAAACGCTATACCAAACGGACTCGTAATTAGTAAGCCGGTTAGTGTCTGAGCGATAAAGACTATTTTTGTTATTGTTTTGTATTTTTATGTATTCCGCAATTAAATTGTTGTATGTATAAAAGCCTTATTATCACCACAGTAATAATAAATTATGACATTAATGTTATTTGATATTCATAAACAAAAAACGAAAAAAAATAGAATGTAGTAAAGTATTTTACATTATCCTACCAATAAACAATATTTTCACTACTATCTAATTTTCAATGAATGTAGCATTGCTAACCAAACACTATCGCAATGCTTTAGCTGGTATCTGCAAGACCTATCAGCAATGCTTTGTTTTAAGCATGAGAGTAGAATATCCCTTTCCAAACTTGAAATCTTCTATCTCCCCCCCTTGTCACACTATCTCTCACTCCCTGTCCCATCGAATCTTAAGTCTACACGTGTCATTAAAAAAGAGTCGCGTAAAATAACAAGAACACACACAGGATTCAATAGGACAGTGAGTGTCACACCGGGGGGGGAATAAAAGATTTGAATCCCCCTTTCCATACCAGTTCTGAATAACATACCGTAATGCGTGAGAGAGAGAGAGAGAGATGAAACAGATTTCCTTTCATTGCAGCTCGTATTTACAAAAGTCATGCCCCCTCAACTTACCCTACAAAAATAATGACCAACTTCTTAAAAGTCTTTGCTTCACAGCTACAGCATTTTTCACCTTGTGAACCCATATACACACTGACAGAACTATTTACGTAAGTACACATTCTACAAATAAGACTCTAAAACCAACTATTCTTAAAATTACCCACTTCTATCACATCTCATCCTTCAAGATTGAGACGACCAATCAGCATATCATCCCATGGCATTGACCGATGATGATCAATTCGTCAAGCAGCTCCACGAAAATTATGGAGCCACCAGCAACAGGAAAGCACGGTATCTAAGAAGTCTTCACATCATTCTGAATTACTTCACTTACTATTGCATTGCAAAAGAAGCATCTGTCGCAATTCAGGAGATGCCTGGATATGCATCCAAAGCAGGATACATGGGAACACGGTACAAATTTGGCATCTGATTCGGTTGCATAACATATGCAGCACATGCTATCATCACTTTCTGTTTCTCCCTCATTGATCGACCTTTTGACTTGCTGTGAATCCAGTTGACAGATAAGGAAGTTGGAAAATTCCTCTAGTTGCTTGAGTTTTGCAAGATAAGCATCCCCCGTTAAGTACCCACTCTGGCAAAGTAATAATCATCGTCGTAAAAAGGTAGGGGAGAGAAAACACATTAAGATAACAAACTTTTAAGGCATGAGAGATGCGACTATGTAACGAGCATCAAGTTCCAAATCGACACTTATAGCATACCCACACACTCTGTTACATGGACTCTTTATTTTCTCCAAAGTACCTATGTTAACACGACATGACATGGATGTGGGGGTGACACTTGGACACAAATATTTAATGTAAAATTGTAAAATTTTGGCATGTTGCACCTGGATCTGCACCCGTATGTGATCCTCGTACCCGAGTCCATGTACCATAGCCCACACGGAATAGCAAAGATCAACCACAAAATCCAGTAAAAAGTGCTCAAGGGTAGTTTGACAACAGCATGCATCTTGGTTATGTATTAAAATGATCGGTTGATAAAGATGGTTACCTCAGAAACATGCTAATTGAACCTGTTACCTATTTATCTGTAACCAGAAGTTCAAGCCAACACAATAGAAGTGCACCATGCAAGTAACCTAGTAACATTGCACAATGCAATTGACCCAATAAAAGGACTCACAGTTAGATTGTCCATTCACTGTCACCCCCTCTGCAGGCCACTCAATTTGGAAACAGATCAGTTCCACGGGTGTCACGCACGTCCACACCTGAACTCTAAGCAAGTCGCCGATATCGATTGTTTACGTAAAGCTAATTCAGATGAATAACAAACCATACAAAAAGAATCACCGGAATGTCTCCACCAATGCGTTAACAAGACCATAGACTGGCTACTTTTTCTTTTCAACTCTTCTGGAACCAAATTCCAGAAAGTAAAATAAATCCTGGCCCAGTCGTGGCCCTATTCATCAAATGTCGGGGCAAGAACAGTTATATGAGTAAAACAAAGGACACTATGTAGTCAAGAAATGGATATTCCGTGTCAAACTATATTGATGGGATATCATCATTTGGTCATCTCGATGCATTAACAATCAAGTCTATTTGAAGAGATAGGAGAGGGTCAGGACTACTTACCCAATTGAACTCTAAGAGATACTGAAATCCAGAAAGAACGGTATTTGGGCAATCCATACTTGCAAATATCCCCACAATATCATTCTGCGGTCGGAAGTCCGTCTCCAGACTAGCGTCCAACAAATTCAAGATGATGCCAGCTAGAGGTGCTAAAATCATGCTTCTGTTTACTTTCTCAGGAGACTGACCAGGTCGTCTAAATGTCCTGCAGTTATTAAAGAAAAAAAAAAAAACATTATAATGGAATGACCATTATCTGCGTTTAACGCGCTTGACATAGTCATAATAACTGGAATTGAAGTCTATAGCAGCCCCATGACTTCAAACTTGCAAGTGGATAAAGAAAATAAAACAAATATCGTCCATGTATAGGATGAGAGCATATTTGGAGTTTAAAAGAAAGAACTGATTCGAGAAAATATAATACTCCCGCAGTTCCTGAAAAAGAGCCCATTATTCCTTTTTGAGACGTTTCAACAAAGTGTCCACTTTCATAATATAAACTCTCTTTTATAAGGATTATACAATTTTACCCTTTGTTTTTATTCAACTACTCTAATAGATGAGACCCATTTAACAGCACTAACCATCTTTTCAAACTTCTCCAAGGGTAGAATTGGAGAGCAAGCAAGTTTAAATGATTCTTCTTAATGTATGTGCCTAGTCTAAGGAGACCTTTTTTTAGGAAAGGATGCGCATATGAATTCAAACCGACATTGGGACTGGAGCCAAATGAAATCTATATTGCCAAGTGTTAAGCTTGATACACTGTTGGGAATCTCTCTAATAGCTTAAGCCTTTAAATGAGTTGGTAACTTAGCATGGTATCAAATAGCTCTAGATAGCTCTAGAGAGCTCTAGCGTGGCAAGGTCTTCGGTTCAAGTCATCCACTTGCATTTGTTTCGTGCATTATTGCAAGTGCACATGTTGGCATTCTGTTTGGTTTGTGATGCCCCATGGCGGGCACACGAGAGGGGAAGTGCTAAGCTTGATGTACATTGTTAGGACCTCTTTAATAGCATGAGTTGATGACTTAACATGGTATCTAAGTTCTACTTTGGCAGGATCTTGGGCTCAAGTCATCCCGCTTGCAACTATTACCCGCAAGATATGGAATGCACATATTGGCACCTTGTTTGGTTGGTGATGAGGCATCTTTGTTTATCTCTCCACATGTGGGCAGCTCACTCATGAGGGCAGTGTTAAGCTTGATATACATTGTTGGCCCCTCTCTAATATTTTAAGCTTTAGATGAGTAGGTAACTTAACACAAAGGATTTAATTGCATAACAAACCTATAAATACATGCACGTCTTCGACTATAGCTGATCTGCCTCTGAATAGTTCCTCAATTGCATGTCACATGCCCCAAAGCACAACATAGACTAAAGTTCCCTTATAATCATCAATACTTCCTCCCTCTAATATTTTAAGCTTTAGATGAGTTGGTAACTTAACACAAAGGATTTAATTGCATAACAAACCTATAAATACATACACGTCTTCGACTACAGTTGATCTGCCTCTGAATAGTTGCTCAATTGCATGTCACATGCCCCAAAGCACAACAAAGACTAAAGTTCCCCCCCTCCCTCCTTAAAGCCCCTTCCTGTGTGTGTGTGCTTGCTCCTATTGAGATGCAAATAACACTAACAATGGGAGAATTCATTCAAGAGAAACTTACAAGTCAAAAATTTCAGGGTCATCCACTGAAGTCAAATGATTGAGAATAAAGACAATCAACTCGATCAATCTACGCAGATTAGTATCTGCCCCTGAGAGGAATGCCAGAGGGATTTCGCACGTACAAAACTCTAGTATCCTTGCGAGATTGCATGAGAGGTCAAATATAACACCACATTTCCTCTGCTGAAACTCCATCAGCTGCAAAAAGAGGTATTACAAAAAAGTGGTAAATAAGATATGAAGCAAGAAGAGAAAGGCTATATTTAGGATAACAGCTTAGCAAAGTAAAGAACAGATCTCCAGAATTGAATGTATATGAAGCAACTGATGCTATACTATAGAGAATGTTCAGGAGGAAACCTGAACTAGTAATTTCACCTTAGTTTTTATTTTGAACTGTTTCAGAAGGGGGAAATATTAAAGATACTAGAAGGATGGACCCTAAAGCATCACAAAGAAAATTCAACTCCAAGTTTCCAACTCCCTCTACCCCATTTTTTACTATTGTCTATATATTGCTGCTGCCACATACCTTCTCGGCACAACATAACATATGTGAAATACACGATATAAGCTTCAAAATTTCATCTTCTAAAAGAGTACCCTTATTACACATAAAACCATCACTCCTAAATGCTTAAGAAAGTTAAACCAGCATGCCAAAAGTATCATTTTCTACAGAACCAGAGATCTAGCAGCAATTAGCAACCAGAGGAATAGTTTTGTACTTTCAGAACATTCTACCTTGTATTTTTCTTGCATTTCCCGAATTGAAACTGAAAATTCTGTCATTGCCCAGCTGAGGGTATTAAATAGACGATTAAGAAATGCCGAAAATAGTTCCTCATCCTGGATGCAAGTGTCCCGTAGCAATTTCTTCGAAAATTAAGAGGCAACAAAAATGGACAAAAGAAGTCAGCATTAAAAAAATTTCTTTTTTCTGCATGCAAGCGTTTAAGGAGGAAAGAGGAGGGTTGGGTAGTCATCAAATTCAATGCAATATTTCACCTGAAAAGTAACTGATGACAAAGAGGACTCTCCCTGCTTTGGAGAACCGAACCTAGAACCCCTGAACAACCTCAGAAGAATATTTGTTACAGAGATCCAGGCCCGGTTATCAAATGCTGATAACAATGCTCTTGGCATGCTTTGAGTCGCTGCTTGATTGACCTCAAAAGCAGCCAGAAATTCCTTGTACTGTACCAAAGCAGAAATTGATTGGAGAAGTAGATCCCTCAGTTCTGCACTTGATATCCTTGGATCATTGAAGTGGGTAACAATAAAAGTAACCTGACGATGGGACATAGCAAGATTAGCTTAGAATTCCTTATCAAAATTGTAAATTTAAAATGCTCATTTGTTTGTCAAAAAAAAAACACAGAATCCAGGTGTCAGCATTTGCAATTTAACTTACCCCCACCCACTTCCAGTGGATTTTCTTAAAAGGGGATAGAGATTATTCAGGAGTAGAAAATTATGCAGCATTATCTGAATTTGGTTTAAATGAGGGTTAAAACTACAACATAGTGTGTTTTTTTCCTTAAATGGAAGGGGTCAAAATTGATTTTTAAAAAAAAACCTTACTTTTTAGTGGTAAAAATCTTTACTTCTGAAAAATTTGTAGGCGGTGAAGTGACAACTCCTTTAAGGGGTCAAGTGACCTCTTTATGAATAAGGTGGCTTCGCCACTGCCCACTCCCTCACCCAGAAGCATGAGCTCCCGAAACCAATTACATATATGAAGAAAATAGATAAATGTATAAATGATATCATAAACTTCAGTCGCTTAACATGTCAAGTTCTTCAAATCAACTCAATATAGGTTAATGGACTATTAACCTCTGATCTGTGTTCACATATTCCTGAGAATTATTACCCAAGTAGACTATCCCATCAAACGATCAAGTTTATGCAGAACACTAAAGCATGTTGATATTCAGTCCATATCACTTGAGCAAGATATTACCAACACCTCATTTCGATAAAAAATGCAGAATCTATTGGTAACTATAACGATATAAGGATTGAGCCCTTCCATCCTATCGCAAAAGGACAATCCTCTCTGGAGCACTTCCATCTTCATCCTTCTCTACCTAAAAGACTCAAACTTATTAAATACTCCATCCATCCAAAAAAAAAAGTCATACTACCCTTCTGAGTTTGTCCTAGTCGCATTTCCAAAATCAAAGCAACAAATGTTCATTATTTTATTTTCCATTTCTTTCTTTGAAAATATAAATAGTTTTCAAAAGCATCGTACAAAAAAAGATACAATTTTTGTGCAATTTGAAGGAAATATAGAAGCAAACATCCAATTTTTAAAACTTACTTTTCAATTGCGACTTCTTTTCTTTTCTTTTTTTTTTTGGACAGGGAGTAATTTATATCAATTCAGAGTAGTTTGGTCCTTTTAAGATTTCTCTATGCAGCAAGAGGAAGGAATGGCGCAATTCTTAAATTATTACTGTACTACGACCATGTCAGTAAGGTAGTAAATAGTGATACAACAATTTTACAAACCTGCAGCATTGTGGAGGTGTGGAATACATTTTCCAATAGATGAAACAATTCTCAGTAGAGGAATTTAGTACTAAAATAAGGGAGTACTCTAATAGTGCGTTAAACACGAGGAAATTTTTACATCCATCTTCAACATTGCACCATCATAGAGTATAAGGGTACTTTCTCCATCCCAAAATGAGTTTCATTTTTTCATTTTTCACAGAATTTAAGGACATTGACTTTTAAGCAATTTTAGTAGTACATGTACATAATTACCTTTAGTGTTTACAATATAGAATTACAAGTGCACATTGAAACATATAGTTGCAAAGGTGAATTTAGTAACATTATTAGAAAATAGACTCTTTTGGGACAAAAAATTTCAAAAAATGACACCCCTTTTGGGACAAAAGGAGTATCAGAAAATGGGGCAGGGGATTTGAGTTTCTCTTGGATATGCCGACATATTGCTATCGACCTGTCATGTTAGTATTTAATCCTTTTGGTCTCTACATACTGGAAGAAAAACTGACAGGGTGGGACCACTTCAGGATTTAGTAGTTTAACTAGTTCAACAATTGTAACCCCTATGTAAATATAAAATGTTTCGGGAAGCTTAGGCACAATATATGCTCTATTCAACTGCGAAATGAGCTTACATTATTAATTCACATACATATATTTCTGGAGCTGTTTCAATTTGTTTCAGAAAAGCACACGTACTATTACTTTGATCCCACAGTTCATGCAGCATTACATATGCAACAGATTGTATTTCATATCTAACCAGATTGTTCAATCTCATTCGGGTGAAATCTATTGAGACATTAAACCCACATCGGGTACAATAAAGCCTAGCAAGCAGATAATAAAGATCCTAGGGCCACTCCTCTCACAAGCCAATTGGTTTTGAGATGGACCCCAAACTTTAAGAAAATCATGATCCGGGTAGGAAACCAAAAGCTATGGAACTCGGTATGGGTCTTTTGACAATATTGAATGGTCTTTTTTCTATTATTTAATAAAATTTTGGTTCAATCATGCTCTAATCTAGAAATAGTCGAAGTTAGAAATTGAACTCAACCGGAGACTGGTTCAAGGCCCAAATGGCTGAAATGGCCACTTCGGTTCACTCTGCCTAAAGAGTACGCTTGTGTGCGCTTTCATGTCCACGGTTTTGGTTTTAAAAATTGTAGCACCGAGAAATCAGGATGCACATATTTATAACCCTCAATGAACAATCTAGCAATGTACAACTAAAGAACACAAGCTTATGCAAATCCACATTTTCCATATCGCACACTGTAGAGCGTAAGAATAGAAGAAGAACAAATTAAACATACAAAGGAAGTAAGCCCTTGGTTGATAAAGATTCCAGGAGGGACAAACTGTGGATCACTCTTTCGCAACACATGGAAGCAGTCAACCTGCAAACAACGAGACGCCTATTAATACATAGGAAAGTATATCTTAAAGAAATTGAAATGCATATAAGGAACTTAAATAATTGAATTAATAGCCATACAAGTATAAAATCGCCGGTAGAGAAGAGAACATAGAAGTTTGAAGTTGGCATAAAAAACATTTTTGTCACACGAATCTCAAGAGTAAGTAACTATAATCTGGTATTACTCAGAGGAAAGTGCTCCTGATACTCAACTTGGGCTAATATATCAAACATTATTAAAACAGTTGACAAAAAAACTCTGGATTAAGTCTTTTACAAACAAAACCGATGCTCCAACCAATTGAAACAACCCATGCAGCTATATATTTCTACATATTAAGCAAGATCAGTAGTTTGTCTCCAGTTGGTATTCATTTCGATCTCTCGCCTATTTTCTCTCTCTCCGTAACTATCCATTTACCAATTTTTTAATGAACTTCAATAATAAACTTAGATTGAATATTAAATCAAAAATTCAGATCCAAAATTACTTGTATCCATAAAGAGATATATTATTAGCAATCCTGCCAATAATAGACTGAGGACAAAATCTCAATTTCCTAAAAGACACTCAAGATATGACATGAATCACTCCATTTTTTATGGCTTTTTTTCTTATTCTCTTTCCCCTTCTTTCTATTTCTTTTATTAATTATTTATTTATTTGTATTCCAAGGTTAAGCAAATGCCTTATCCATTACCAGCACAATTGTCCCTTGATCTTGATTACATTAATATTTATAAAAAAGAAGGCCAACAGTTACTACAAATAACATGTGAAATTGTACAAATATCTTGTCTTAAATCTCATTGCAATGACTTAGTGGATACCTCAGGATCTCAACATAATTAACAATATATAATTGCACTATTTTGGATACCTCAGGATCTCAACATAAATAACAATATATAATTGCACTATTTGAGGTAGAACGGGATTCGGAAATCCCGATCTATGGTTGCACAATAAAGAGAAACAAGGAAAGATAGAAAAGTATGGATTGTATCGCCTTCACAATGGATCCACTAGTCCCTAGACTATGAGTGCTTTCCCTCGCAAGGGATTCCGCAATTACCACAAGCAACAAAGCACAAAACTTCTATCAATAATACTGGATAACAAAGGATTAATTCAGTATTTATAGTCCTAACTAATATCCTAATTCTACTACGACTATAGTAGATAGTTCAAGTACCAGAAATACCCTATTAAAGATAATAGGCAAAATATCCTGAATGATTATTTCCTAATAAACTTATTACAATTGACTTATCTCTAATAATAATACATACGTCCCAACAATAACTGAATGCCAATGCCTTCTTCAGCATTTCCAAATTATTACAAAAGTGTGAACTGTTCTTCCTGGAAATGAATGGTATATAACAATGAACAAGAACTTCAAGAAAACAAGGAAAAGGTATCTCTTAGTTTACAGAAAAAGAAGGAATCTTATTACCAGAGTTTCAATATAAAATTCAGGAACATAGCTGAAAACTGAATCCATTTTGCTAAGCACCAGAAGCAATTGGACAATCCACATGCATGCTGCATACATTCCCCTCTGCTTCCATCGAGCAAATAGAGATATTCGGTACCTACAACATAGCTCGAATGAAGCAAAAGGAATCGATCTAATCAACCTAAAAATTTATAACTTATCAAAAAAAATTTATAACTTAATAGCAATTGACTGCAGATATGGAAATAAGCAATAAATTCAGAAAATTCCAAGCATTCATTCTACCCGATAACAAAATATAATGCCACGGAAGCCCTGCCAAAGGCTCTCAACTGCATATGGAAAGTAAAATAAAAATGAAAAAACTGTAACTAGCTACACATCTTTAAAAACTAGGGTGTTAAGACTACACCTTCAATAAAAGAGCTGGTTTACCTCCTATTTATGTTCGGAGAAAAGCTTATTAGGTCTACACACATGCATCAGTTCTTTGGAGTTACTTCTGGTAAGCACCATAGATAAAGCCATCACAAGATTTTCTAGAGGACCGGCCACACTTAAGCTATACCTCTTTAATCAAATCTTCCCCTTCTTGCAAGCAACCCCAAGAAAGCTTAAAGAAACAATGCCGCTCCTTTCACCACTTAACTCTAGACTCATGACACCAGCTTGTCTCCTTACCTAGAATCACCTTTCAATATTCACTTTTTGACCTAAACTATCTTAGCAATGATAGTGACAAGTGAACAACCTACTCTCGAACCTAGAGATATCGCTATTGATATAAACCTGCTCTGATGTCTAAGCATCATAATGCAATCTAATAATATAGCCACCTTCTACAGTACTTTCACCAATCATATAAAACAGTACAAGTTCTTTTTTATTATTTATGAAACTAATTTAATTCAAATAATTATTTAGAGATACGTAATTTTATAATTGGTGAAAGTTGAATGTAGTTAGAAAAGGAATGAGAAAAAGTAGGAATACGAAGAGGGAAGGAGTCCAAAGCGGTTGGAGAGTCCAATAGGGTCCTCTTATACTCCCTCCATCCAAAAATAGTCCCATTTGACAAGTCAAACTTTAAGATTGTAGCATTACTTGCTTGTACCTTCTTCAAATTGCACTAAGATTATTACTATGTTTAGAAATGGGACTACTCCCTCCGTTCCGGGCAAAGAGTCCACTATTCTATTCTAGGATGTTCCACCTAAAAAGTCCACTTAAAACAATTATGCCTACAATCTCCATAAATCTTTAAACATTGCCCTCCACATATATTATAAACATCATGATTATGCTCAAATATTTTTGTAAATATGTTCAACTCCAATACTACTTAACTTTTCAAACGTGGACTCTTTGGGTGGAACGGTGGGAGTATTTTTTAAGGGACAAAACCAAAGAGGACAGAGGGACAATTTATTTGGGATGGAGGGAGTAGTATAGATGGATAACATCTCATGCATAATGTCCAGCACAGGTTGACAAATTCAATTGTTGCTTTGTCAAGAAACACTTAATTGACCAAATGACTCGTGAACCAGCTCGTCTCCATACCTAGAATCACCTTCTGATGTTCATTTTTGACCTAGACCGTCCTAGCAATAATTTGAGTGGTAAGTGACCAACCAATTCTAGAACCAACAGATATCTCTATTGATATAAACCTGCTCTGATGTCTAAACATCGTTATGCAATTAGATTAAATAGCCCCCTTCTCTAGTATTCGCCAATCTCTAAAACAACAGTATGAATAACATCTCTTGCATAATGTCCAGCATAGGTAGACAAATTTAATTGCTGCTCTGCCATGAAACACTTAATTGATGAAGGAAGCAAAAAATAAAGAAATCAAAAGAGCAAATGTGCATTGTTGTCCTAATGGAAAGAATAAATAATTAGAGAAGAGTATAGAAGAAAAATGTTTCAAACTATCATCTTACCATGAACAATTTCTAACACAATCTATAACTTCTTCACGGTACACACCACGAGATTCCTTCAAATGCCTCAATTGCTCTCCTGTAGCCCGCTCTTTTATTTGTTTATCAGTTTCTTCCAAAAGAGAGATCGATTGTGACTGACGAGACATGAAATGTGATGCCTAAAACGAAAAAAACCATGTCAGAATACTTATACGGCATATTCAAGAGCAAATGGGATATTAGCATATAATGCCTTCAGCAGGTCTTTACCAGTTGCATACTAGGTTATCAAGCTAAAAGGTTTTTCATAGAGCACAAAAGATGGAAAAGAATGAAAGAATACCACCTAAGCTACTAGAGAGTAAGAGAAATGGAACGCAACCAGGAACCCAATAGAAGGGGGCAGAGAGCAGTTCATTCGTATATTTCACAGTGCCTTGTATTACCAACAAGGCACTGCAATGCAAGTACATGAAGCTTGTCCTGATTATACAAGTAACCGTTGTTACACGGGACTCTACAAATGCATGCTTGTAGCTGACATTTGACACCCGGGAACAGTTCTAAATATATCTAACATTTTTCTGATATGCTCTTATAGCATGGGCTATGTCACAACAAGTCTACAAGATAGCACACCATCTCATGATCTCCACAAACTAAGCCCAAGTTTACATGTATAAATGTACTAGGCCAAGTTTTGCTTGTAAAATATACAACACTTGAATTCTCGAAAACCCAAGTGCGGATATTCCTCAGATCAGCCTGTGGAATCCTTAAGCACCATTTGAAGAGGAAACTACAGGTGTCTAAGATCCAAACCCAAGTTTTGCTTAACCCAATATTATATTCAAAACCATAAACAGATCAACTCCGGTCCAGTTTAGGCATAGGCCTACCTGAATGGTGTTGGCCTCAATCTCAGGAACTTAAAAGTCTCTGGACTGAGCTTTGTATTGATAATGCTGGAAAACCCGATCTATTTGCTAGAGTTCTTTAGGGTTTTCCTTTTCCTTGGCTAATCTATCCCATGACGATCCTCATCAATAAATTTCTAACGTGACACTAAATATCAAAAAACACTAACATATGTTCTAAGTGCACAATTCAAACATCCTCATTCATTTTAGAAATAATCTTAGTTATTTAACCATTGTTGTTGTGAATTCTAATGCTACTGGCAAGAACCCCCAATGCAAAAACTATGCAATACTTAACAAAAGCAGTGTAAGCTTGGCCAGGTTAGCAAGATCCATAGATATTATATGTATCGCCTCTTGTAACATCTATAACAAGAGAATAGAACTTTGACAGAAGTATTACTTATCAACTGACATGGAGAAAGGATATTCATGTGATATGCACCTTGGAGGAAATAATGATAGAAGTGGTACCATTACCAAGTGTCACACTTTGGTTAATGAAACAAAAGTGATCCTACAAGTTTCTGCACCTCCTGTTGGAGGCAGGAAGGAAAAATCCTGAAAGCCAATTGCTAAAAGCAAATTAGCAAATTCTGGGCACTGAGACTTTAATAGCCAGAATAGTTGAGACATTGGCCCATTAGTGTCCAAATTTAAGTGCATTCTCCTGTTCTATCTTTGACAATAATACAACTACAATGGTATTCATTGAAGCCCAGGAATATGCCATGATTCATGCATTTGCCCAACAGTACAATAAATTACACAAGCTGTTGGAGTGTGAAGTTCCATATTTGTTCATCAGCTGACTACCGATTGAGGATTTTCCAATATCACCTTCCGTACTATGTGATGCTTCTCTTCTCTCTCATGCCTTGAATTACCCCATGTTTCAGCACTAAGTCAAAGCAAATAGCTTAACAAGCATTTCCAAAATTGAAAGAGATAAGTACAAGCATAAATAGAGAAAGAAATTTTTTTTTTTCAGAACTTTCATAGCAAAGATGAATCTGACCTGCTTAAAATTTGGTGCAAGTCCCAAATGATACAGCAAAAGCATTGCATCTAGAAGCTCCTCCTCCTTTAGTGTTGCTGATGACAAATTGCTCTCAACTGCTACCATCCTCATCTGCTGTACGGGCCTATAATCAAACTCAGAGTCAGACTGGTCACTTGTGCTAGGTTTATCAGTCATGTCATCATTCAAATTTCCAGCACTGTACTCCGCTGCCACCTGAGCAGAGCTATCGGGAAGAGTACCGCAATGGCCCTGAGAACCTTTGGCTCTATATCTGAGTGGAATCTTAGAAATTCTTGAAAAGTCCACATCATGACTTGAGCAACAACAAGGCTTCTGCCTACTAAGATGTGTTACTCTTGTTTCCTCATCATCCATGCAACCTTCCTCCCACTGAATTACTTCTGCTTCCTGTTCAAGATTTACAGGACGATATTTTGCTAGATGACTATAAGATCCTCCAAGTCTTGCGATGTCAACTCGATGAGGATCATTTTTGAGAAATAATCCAATAGGAAAACTCTGTTGGCCGCCCCTATGAAGAAACCCAACATCAGGCCCAGCATTAGTTTCAGGACCCTTCATCCAGCCACGGATGCCCCCCATAACAAATCCCTCAGATAGAAAATGAAGTATAATGGCAAACAAAGAAACAAGAACAGAGTTGCTCGATACTCCAGGAGGTGGTACATTACGATCTGCTCCCCTATTTTTAAGAAGAAGATTTTGTAAAAACGTCCTAAAGACTGAGCCAGGCGACTGAGGAGGTGTTATGGGTGGAATGAACTGCATGACTAAGCAACACAGGTCCCTATGCTTCTCCTCAATCTGCAACCAGATGGATCATCAGTTGAAGTTGATAAATAAGAAGAAAATAAATTGTTCAATCATTAATAAACTATTTTTCCTTTTGAAGTCAGCAATTACTAAATCAAATGACATTGATTCAAGATCAACAATCAAGATCTTAACTCAGGCTGCTTATGTTCCACAGGAAAAATTAGCACTCCAATGATATCAGCATAATTTAGATCATGTGTTCAAGATTTCATTCAACCGAATCCCAATGGTAGTTCAGGATATAAGAGCATGTGCACATTTTTCCTCCTTTACTTGATTCCTTTGTTGTGTTATAGTAATTATTTAAGACAATATTTAGGGTGATTTCATGAGGGTGAATATTTCTTTTTAGGGAAGGTTTGTGTTAAAGTTCAGTGAAGCAAAGATTTTCTCCCAAAAATTACAACAAAATTTTTGCGTCAGTTACCTATACAGTTATAGCAGAAGACCGGCCTACTCAAGCTGCGTTATATTATCATAAATTACGGGTTTGGGGGCCATGAGAAGAAAGTGGTCTAACCTTTCCGCATATCTGATCACACCTGCTTTTTATGGCATCCCTCCAATACAGGTTATAATAGTCAGGGTTTTCTTTCCCTTTTATCATTCTTTACACAGATCGATATTCATTATACTTATAAATTTATATGCATGTACAACTGTACAAGTATAATGTTTAGAGATAAAAGATGAGATTCCAACACTAGCATCCACTCCGGCGGCGACTAAGTTACTACAAGCCCGGGAATTGATTTATGCTTTTGATACTTCTGCTGTACAGCTATATAAGATAGTGTAAGAATCCAGGCATCTAATATGTTTCAATCCTTAAGAAGAATAGTTAACAACTCAAAGGCAACATATTCAGATCATATTTATCGCTGGTCAGTGGCATTTAGTTTTAGATTAAAAGCTTAAGCAGGGTCTATCTGACTTTTGAACTCAGAAGTACGAAGATAAGTGCTTCAGTATACATTTTGGCTATGATTATTTATCTAGCTTGTGCTTTTGTAGTAAGAAGTTTGTGCAGACCTTATTGACTGCTTCTGATAAAGCACTAGTGGTCAGCATCATGCTACTTTCATAAGATGTGTCTTCACATGAACCAGGCCACCAAACTGAAGGCATCATACATTGAAGGTCCTGCTTATTGGGACTCTTCTGGAATAGGAACCCTTCAAACAAGGACTCAAAATCCGACTTCTTCCACCAAAGTACCATCAAATCTTCACGTCTTAACATGTGACATGCCAATGCAAGATAGGGATAAGGACCTGAATATGGGCACTCGGTTAGAATGAGTGATGCAGTCTTACAACAATATGGAAGTGCATTAATAAGGTGTCCAAACAGCAATCTCGATCCTGGGAACTCCAGAAATAGATCAAGCACTCTATCCAATGTTTTATAATCATGAGGTGCATGTTCCCTAAAAACCTCCATCATGAAAGACAAAAGCGGACCCCACCCTACATATTCTGCACTCCCTGGTTCTGCATCAAGAACGGAGAATAGCTCTTCGCATATCCCACGAGAAACAGGATGAAATAGTTCTTCAAAGGGAACAAACCTCTTCAATCTACTCAATTTCTCGACACGGTTAAAATTGGCTCTTTCCCTGCGTTGAATCTCCAACAACTTCAAAAGGCAATGCAGCAAACGAGTAGCATATAGGCTTGCTTGTGGCGGAGCTTGAATTGGAAGGAAGCCTTGAATAGGATATCTAAATGGGTGGGCACCAAAATTTAACTCACATCGTTCACCTAGAGAAATAGAGAGTGCAGGATAATACCCCAGTCCAGGAACCATCTTGCGAATCCCTCGAAATGCCACTCCGAGTGAGGAACCATTTCTATAATATATAATCTCGTCAAGATCGAAATCTATGCAACATCCAATGACATCACCAACAACCCACGGCTGCCCATAACTCTCGGCAGTCCCGTTCCATTTGGTAACCCTCTTCCCGTCGTATGCATAAGAATCATCATCGTCTCCTACGCCTGTATGACTAGAGAAAGGACAAGAAAGTGTTACCCAACCAACCTGTTGTACACCAGAAGTTTCCAGAGTCACTTCATACATCCATTTACCTTTCCATACACAAGCATTGGCTCGTGCACTTCCAAATACTGCGTGACTTTCCAGATGCAAAGTTGGCTTTGTAACTCGAATATTACCACATATACTTGATTCATCAAGAGTAACAATGTGGGCTCCAGAAGCGTCACCTACACCTACAGTAGACACTCCTTCCCGATACCTTTCAACAGTCCCATGATACTTCAAGAAATCATTATTTATAATAGAACGAACCACACGTACATCAACTGGACAAGTCAGCGGATTAATAGTTTTGCTCGGGAGATCAAATATGTGCTCAAGAGTTTGCTCGAGGGACTGATCACCAAAATCATCACAATATGAGATGAGACGGCTTTTCTGAGAATTTTCCTTCTTATCATCGCCATTCAACACTACAGCCAACCCAGAAGAAAGGCCCGCTATGCGTAAGCCATCTTCAGCCATTCGTTGAAGGAAGAAAGTGCACCACCCAAGTTACACAAACACCCACTTAATAGATACCCACTAGTTGCCTATTTATGCCTCCAAACTCAAGTAAGCTTCCACATACACCGTTAAATTCAATCAAAATTCCAGAAACTCAGGAGATGAACCACCCGCCTGGCCCTGAAAAAACCAAAATTTCCAATATATATTAAATAGATAGAAAATCAAATCCATAGCAATTAAAACAAATCCTCTTGCTGGTGAAAACCCAACAAAAAGAAAGAAAACACACACACACACACACCAAATTTTAACAAAATCTTGGATCAATGAATGAATTACTAGTTTGAAGGGAAAAGCAGCTGAAAACTTAGATGTTAGTTCATTTTATCGCACACCTGGGCCTTTTCGGTCGATTTTTCTCCACGAGTTGATGAGAAGCACACAGAAAGAAAGGAACACGCACACACAAACACAGATACACACACAAATTTTAACAAAATCTTGGATCAATAAATGAAGTACTAGTTTGAGGGCATAAACAGCAGAAGACGTAGAGGTTAGTTCAATTCATCACATACCATCGCTTTTTCCCTCAAATTTTCTCGGGAACCAAACAGAAACTAAACAAATTACTAGCACTGATATACAAAAGATTGAAACTAAAATTTTGTGATGAACTAAGAACATCATACTGTATAGTCTCACATGGCAAGTCCAGATTGAACAAAATTTTCTCATTTCTAAACAAAACATAACAAGCAAAATACTTACTAACGAGAAATCTGTTCGTTCCACTCTACGGTATGATTCCCGTCGGAAACAGTGAACTCAAATTAGAATATGAGGATTCCATGGATGAATATGATGATGAGAGACGGTTTAATTTTGGGGTGTGTGTGTGCGCCTGTATTTTGGAAGTGAACGGAAACGAACTCTCACGGAGAGAGAAGGCGACAGCTCCGTTCGTATGGCTGACTCCAGCCCTAAGTTATATACCAGAGTATATGCTAACCGACACGTGTCGGTGGAGATAACCGATTAATCTCGTGGCGGCATCACTATTTCTAGTCCTCTTCCGCTTTTGCATTTTAAATTTAAGGTTACATTAAGAATGAATTTAAGGAGAAACTGTTTTTATTGTAATAATTGTTTATTTACAATATTTATTAATAATTAGTTTAAGTTAGTAAGTAATCTTTTATCCCAAAAAAATAATTCCACTTACGTGTTTAGTTTGTTAAAAAAAAAAAATTTGCTATTTATACCCCCAAAAATTAATTAGTACACCTCATTACTAAGTACACTCCACCTTCAATATTTTTAACCCCTCAAAATGCTGATTACACCCCCTAATTTTCTATTTTAACCTTACCAATATCTTTCTCAAAATTAACTAAAATTTACTAAATACATCCCACCCCAAACAAAACACACCCCTTCCACCTCCTTGCCCCTCCCCCACACACACACAAAACACCATAACAGCCCGCCCCTTTTCACTTTTTTTTCCCACCTTCCCCACAAAACCTACCCCTTCCTCCTCCTCCCCCCCACACCACACCCAGTCAAGTAGCACGCCCCCTTTTTTTTCTTTTTTTTTTTAAATGATTCGTTCGGCACTGTGTTACCAAACATCACTATGAGTGTTAGGCACTCCTACCGAACATCACTATGAGTGTTCGGCACTGTCACGCCCGAGCCGAAATCCTATACAGACTCCCGAGTCGGTGCGTGATCGGATCATGTAACAATAATTAGTAGTGAAAGTTTTGCTGAAAATCGAAGTTCATCCATATAATCAAGATAAAATCTCATAAATTACTGTCTCGAGTCATTGATCTCGAAACATCCTATAACAACTTGATCAGAGTTACACAACTAGGTATAATGGCACGACAACTTGTGCCGACTACTAATCGTACATACGTAGCTGCGCTACGTAACTCTAACATTCGTATCTATCTGATCACGACCGCTACATAGTTCTGTAGAGCTATTGTCCTGAACAGCATCTTAACAAATCCCTTGTAGTATATCCCACAACGTCTGCTCTATCTGGTTACCAACCTCAGGAAAACAAACAAACACAGGGTGAGTCTAAGACTCAGTAAATTACTAAATGCAATTCCATGGCATGTGATCATGCAGCATGTTAACACAAGATATAATAACGCTTTAAATCTAATCTCAGTTAAAAGCAATATATCACAACAGCATATAGTTACATACGCATGATAGGCTCAGCTGCCGCCAACTATCCCATACCAATTGGAGACCGTGACCACCTCATACATATGGAAGCACATTATAATACCATGCAATACCAAAGGCTCAGCAACCGTCAACCGTCCCATACTAGTTGGAGACCGCGACCAACCGACATGCATGGTTAGCAAATAACAAATAACTTACATACTCTTATCAGTGTTGAGATATGTCTCAACATCCTTCTTTACTTTCCATCTTACTTTTCTTGTCTGTACATGTGCTACTATTACAGTGCAAGTTCCTGAATGAAAAGCTTTACTTGTTTCATGGGTGGCTCCACCTCTACGGGCAGCCCTTTCCGCATGCATAACTGGTTTGGGTTTCATGGGCCGCTCCACCTCTATGGGAAGCCCTTTCCGCATGACTGGCACCATGGGTGGCTTCACCTCAATGGGCAGCTCTTTCCCACGCCTCTAATTGTCGTCGGTTACAAACGACAACCAGGGTCATAGCATGCATTGTCACCCTATTGGTTACGACAGTGAGCTACCCTCTACCATGGCCAGTGGCAGGACCATTACTAAGTCCACGGATTTCACCGCGCATCATGATTTTCATCATGTATTTCATGCATCAACACATTCTCAATAATTACTGGCCAGTTCTCATTATCACAAACAAGTAGATGTTTACTTGCTATCTCTTATTATGCTTTAATTTCATGAACAAGCAGATGTTTACTTGTATTAATCACATGCTGCATATAATAATCACATACGCAGAATATTTACTTTTAGCGTATGTTACACATAACACATATCACTATGGTCAAGTAGATGTTTACCTGTCATTAATTACTCAGTCGTAGTGCTTGTAAATACTAAGCACATTACTAGTCACATACACATGTTATTACTCTTTACATCACATCACACGTCATAGTGCTAACATTATAAGCAACTATCATTGCTTTACTAATTTACTAAACTATCTTTGTTTCTGATTTACAATGGATCCCATTACTATCGTGTCATACTTTTATGACACTAATTTTTATTCGTGACTTGATACTTTGTATCCCGTACTCATTCCACGTACACTTTACTGTATATATGTCATAATATTTATGACATTATAACTTTACTAATGTGTCTCCCTAATATTTTAGGGATACTTCTTATAAAAGCCGTTATTTATATTTGACTCGATTAGAGTCATTAACCAACATCCTTTTATTATTTGATGTAATATTATCACATCTTATTTGACTCCGTTAGAGTCATTACCAATCTTTGAATATGCTCGACTATTTATAACATCACTCTATAATTTGTGGTACTAAGTTTAGTACTACTAACTCAAAGAATTTACTTAATCATTTCAAATATCTCATATCACATACTAACAAATAATATATATTTTATCATGGTATGAAACTTATTTTTAGGCATGCATATATCTCAAATAGGAGGGGGTTAGTAACTTACCTCCCAAGTAAGCTTTCCAAAAGAGTTTTCTTATCGAATATATCGCTCTTACAGAGTTGACTCGTCCAAAGTCCCAAATTATCGCAACTAAAACGATACCGTAATCGCTAGTTGATAACGAGAGAGAGAGAGAGAGAGAGAGAGAGAGAGAGAGAGAAAAGGTACGGATGATATTTTTGTGTGAGAGAATTGATCTCTCACACTTTTCTTTATATACTCCTAAATTTTCGTAGTCTCCAAATTAGTTTCAGCTTAGTCATCCTTAGTAGCTTGTGTGAGTCATGGCTATGCTATTAGTCTAGCTAGCTTTGTGTCAACTGGAGACTCAAGGTAAGTCATATATGTGCATGTGTATGTTTGTCAACATGGTAGTATTTGAAAGAAAATTTGGTGGACCCTTCCAATGGCCAAATGTCGATACGGTTAAGGTAATAATTAATGTGATTACTTTATTAAAATAATAAATACATTAGTATATTATTTAAATAAGTATATTATCTAATAAATATAATTTAATTATACTAAAATGTAGAAACTTTGTTTTGGCCGGTATTACTAGAAAGTACAAATCACCAACTTTGACTTGGCCAAATAAATAAAAACTACTATTATTTTATCATCTTAAAATAACATAAATAAATTAAAAGTCAACAAATATTATTAAGTCAAATACATCAAAAATAGTATCAAATTCGTTGATACTTTTAAAAATTCAAAATAGACAATTTTTTGGGATCTTATAGGCACCCCTATCGAACAGCTTTAGGTGTGTTTGGTAGGGCTGCCGAATAGTAATAAATTTTTTTTTTACCTAAAAAAATGAAGGGCATTTAAGTCAAAATTTATAATGATATTTTTGTAATATATGAGAGGGATGTACTCAGCAAATGTTTAGGTGTAAATAGCAACTCTAAAAAAAGAAAGGTCTCAGTTCTAAAGATAATACTCCCTTCGTTCCAGGCAAAGAGTCCACTATATTATTTTGGGATGTTTCAAGAGTCCACTTTTTAAAAATTATGCAAATAATTTTCATAATCTTTCATATTTATCCTCTATTTATGTTGTAACCATCTTAATTGTGCTTAAGTAATTTTGTAATTGTGACCAACTCTAATGATACTAATATATCCCTTAATAATTAGACTTTTTAAAAGTGGACTCTTTGGGTGGAACGGAGGAAATTTTAGTGTAATTTGAAGAATGTACAAACAAGTAAATCTATAATTTTTATAAGTTTAACTTCTCGAATGTGATTTTTTTTTTTTTTGAGACAAGGGAGTATATATTAGTACACAAATTCCCATTCAAAATTCATCCACTTGAATTATATGATACACACTGATGTGATTCCAAGATCGTGATAAAGCGGAACCAACCAAGAACGCGGATTAAAAACTAGAAAACAACGAATTGAAACGAAGATAGGGAGCTTCCCTCAACCCTAGGGCGGATTTAATCCCGAGAACCTTGGGGTGCAACCTTAACCTACTAATCGCAATTGATTAGGAACCAAGATTACAGAACGCCACAAGCCTGCAGCTCAACAAACTTGATAAGTTCAAGGGTTTGAGAATTCTAGTCTAAGAAATCTCTCAAAAGCTCACAATATTATGAAAACTCAAATCAAATTAATCAATATCAAAGTTAATGTTTTACAATAAAAGAGAAGCCTTTATATAGGCCTAACAATCCAACTAAACCTAGGAAAGTTTATTAGGAAATAAAAATACTTAAAATACTTTAAAGTTACCAAAACTTGTCAAATTTCCGTCAAACAACGCCACGCATATTCTGGGCATAGGGCGATCGCTTTAAAACGACCCAGGGTGATCGCCTTCCAAGCAGAGTCCAGGGTGATCGCTTCCTCTTGAGACAGGGCAATCGCTTGCTAGGCAGAATCCAAGGCGATCGCTTTAGAAGAGACAGAGCGATCGCTCTGTCGCCAGAAACTTCGTCCTTCATGCAAATGTCCTTCTCCAATACACATATGATCCGTCCTTCACTGCCTTGAGTTGTCTTGGCCTTGATTGAGTTCACAAACGCCATGAGAGCTTCAAGAACATGGGTGAACTCCTCCTCTTGGGCCTCAAATGGGCTTGCGTGACTTTGAACCCAATAGATTAGAATTGGTTTACTTGACTTGGGCCTTGAGTCTTGGCTCGAACCACGGTTCTCATCATTCCCTTCCTCGTCGAAAGGATTCGTCCTCGAATCACCTACATCAAAAGGACGTAAATCAGCAATAAAAAAATATACTCTCACATGCAACTTACCATTCAAGTTCATTCTGAAAATATTGGCAGATGCATGGTCTTCCATGATCCTTGATTCAACCTGACAAGTAAACTCAACAACAGAACACAAAGCAAGATGATCAAGAGTACTAGGAGAAAATAAAATTAGCTTCAAAGAAGAGCACATCCTAGGCATGCGAGGTAGGTCCACAATGTTATGAAACAAGAAATCCTCCACATGCTTAGGAGACTGAATGCAACCACATTTTCCATAAGATCCAAGCTCTCCACAAACGTTATGGGAATCAACATGTAAATTCTCATTGTTGTTGAAGCCCAATAACTTAGTATCCAAAAGAGAAAGTAAGACAAACCTTTGAGAAAGTGTATGGACTATAACAATCTCATTACCCGGTTCATAGCCCTATTTGAATCTCAAAACTTTCTTGTTTACTTCAGGAAACGCGTCAACGAAAACCTGTAGAGAAGTGACAACACATGGAATAGAAAATTGAGGTGAAATGTTAGCGTAAAAAGAGCTCTCCTTGAAAAAGAGAACGATCTCACTTTGATTCATCCGCAACTCCCTCATATCCTCACTAGGTTTAGCAAAAAGAATTGGTTTCGCTCTCTCAATGCCATACAACTTCTTAACTATTTGTTTGTCTTCCTCAATCCCTCGTATTTCCACCCTCTTATTTTTACCTCCATCTCTCTTTCTTTCGTCGCCACTCGAGTTTTCTCTCAACTCTCTCCCACCATTCATTCTCACTAGCCTCACGTTCTTTGTTCTTTAAGACCTTGAATTCATACACTTGTTGAGGTGTTAGAGATACAAGTGTAGTGGTTTTGCCATCATGCTTCACAATATATGTATTAAGAAACCTATCGTGTATCACATGTCTATCATACTGCAAGGCCTACCCAAAAGCACATGACCCACTTGCATGGGGACCACATCAAACATCACCTCATCCATATACCTTCCAATAGAAAAAGAAATCAAGGCTTGTTTGGATACTTTGATCTCGCCACAATCATTAAGCCATTGCATTTTATAAGGTTGTGCATGTCTTACAACAGGGATACTTAATTTTTCAATGACTTCAGTGCTCACAACATTCGTGCAACTTCCACTATCAATGATAAGATCACATACCTTCCCCTGAATGAGACAACGAGAATGGAAGAGATGTTCTCTTTGTTGATCACATTGCTCCTTCACTTGCATATTCAATACCTTTTTCACCACAAGAGCCTCCCCACATGTGGCTGTGGTGATATCTGTATCGTCTTCTTCACTATCTACCACACCCTCATCCTTGTCATCTTCCGAGTAATACTCTCCCCCACGAAGAACTACAATTCTCTTATTAGGACATTGAGATGCGATATGAGCCCTCCCATTGCACTTAAAACAAACAATCTCCCTTTGACTTAGGTGTATTGGATTCAACACCCTTTCCCTTATCAATTTCCTTACCCCTAGAAGTCTCCCCAAAGGACTTGGTAGGTGTAACACTTGGGTCCTTATCCCCTTCGACTTTGGATTTATTAGGGGTTTGAAACGACGAAGAAGAATTATAACCTCGAGTAAAGGTACCCTTCCTCTTAAGTTGTCGTTCTACCTTGACGGCGGCATGGACGACTTACTCCATCTCCTCATACTCCCTCAACTCGACTATAATCACAATCTCTCTATTTAGGCCATTGATGAACCTAGAGATCATTGTTTCATCATCCTCAACAATGTTGGCTTGAGTAAGAGCCATCTCCATCTCCCTATGATACACTTCCACCAATTTGCTCCCTGGGGTTAAGTTTTGAACCTTCCTCAACAAATCTCGGTGGTGGTAGCTTGGGACAAACCTCTTGTGCATAACACGTTTCATATCTTCCCACGTGTTAATGCGACCCTCTCCAATCCTCCTACGATTGATTACTAGTTGTTCCCACCACACACTAGCATATTCAGTGAATTCTAAAGAGGCAAGTTTGACTTTTTGAGCCTCCGTATAATTATTATAACCGAATAACACCTCAACTTTCCTAACCCACTCCAAATACTCCTCCGGATCAGCTTTACCCTTGAAGGAGGAACTTTCATTTTTATGTTTGAAATTCCTCGTTCTTGCCGTGGGTTATTCATCCTCTCTCCTCCCATCCTATCTCATCTCCGATCCTCTTCATACTCTCTCTCTACCCACTCATCCTCATCCTCTACGTACCTCCCCCTCCTCGATTGGAATTGAGGTGGATTCTCCTAATGTTGTGTCTCCCCTCTCTCTTCCAATCTAGCCAAACGTCGAGTAATATCTTCCATCATCCTCAACATACGTTCATTAGGATCCTCCGGACCCTCTCTAGCTGCCCCTCAATTACCCTTAGGCAACGGTGCTTCATTATTTTCTTGTGACATGTTGAGACAAACGCACACAACTCACAATCGCTCGTGTATCACTCTTGAATCACTCACACACTCTAATTTTTCGGAGAAATTCTTTTACCCACGAAATTATCAATATGGAGTGCAAGTTTTGAAAACGTTACGAGTTGGAACTAAAACAATGCAATCTAGGGTTTAGATTTTTTTGGCAAACTTTTCAAAGTGAGATACAATTTCACAGTGAAAGCAAGAAAAGAATGAATTGAATGGATGTTGGAAAGATTTGGCGAACAAGATGGATGTATGAAAGTATTCTAGCAATACCACTTTAGTGCAAGTGACAACTTTGAAGCAATTTTCCAAAACCCTAATTTTTTTTGTCCACAATTTCAGCTCCTTCATTTTTTTATTTTTTATTTGACTTTTGCAACTTCTTGATCAAGTTTTAATTTTCTTGATTCAAGGAATTTTCTTTGGAGCAATAATAATTTCTCTCTCTCTTTTTTTTTTTTTTTTTTTGTATCTAGGGTTTGGAAAGAAATAAAAAGAAACAAGATTGCCGGAAAATTTTGGAGGGAAGAAGAAAATTATGAATCCAACGAAATATAGGAAAGATGAAAACAAAGTTTTATGAAAAATGCTAGAACAAAATTGTTGGTTACCTCTTTGCTGCTCTGATACCAATTGATGTGATTCCAAGATCATGACAAAGAAACCAACCAAGAATGCGGATTAAAAACTAGAAAACAACGAATTGAAACGAAGATAGGGAGCTTCCCTCAACCCTAGGGAAAATTTAATCCCTAGAACCTTGGGGTGAAACCTTAACCCACTGATCGCAATTGATTAGGAACCAAGATCACGGAACGCTACAAGCCTGCAGCTCAACAAACTTGATAAGTTCAAGGGTTTGAGAATTCTAGTTCAAGAAATCTCTCAAAAGCTCACAATATTGTGAAAACTCAAATCAAATTAATCAATATCAAAGTTAATGTTTTACAATGAAAAAGAAGCCTTTATATAGGCCTAACAATCCAACTAAACCTAGGAAAGTTTATTAGGAAATAAAAATACCTAAAATACTTTAAAGTTACCAAAACTTGTCAAATTTCCGTCAAACAGCGCGCAACGCATATTCTGGGCATAGGGCGATTGCCTTCCAAGCAGAGTCCAGGGCGATCGCTTCCTCTTGAGACAAGGCGATCGCTTGCTAGGCAGAATCCAAGACGATCGCTTTAGAAGAGACAGAGCGATCGTTCTGTCGCCAGAAACTTCGTCCTTCATGCAAATGTCCCTCTCCAACACACATATGATCCGTCCTTTACTGCCTTGAGTTGTCTTGGCCTTGATTGAGTGCACAAGCGCCATGAGAGCTTCAAGAACATGCGTGAACTCATCCTCTTGGGCCTCGAATGGGCTTGCGTGACTTTGAACCCAATCGATTAGAATTGGTTCACTTGACTTGGGCCTTGAGTCTTGGCTCGAACCACGGTTCTCATCACACACTCCAAATCACTTTTACTTCCCTTTTTATGAATCAAACTATAGTTATTTTTTATTTTTTATATTTTTATATAAAATTACACATTATTAAAATATGATTTCTGGATTTGTTTTGATACGTAATAAAATATGCTTGTAACTAAAATTTTACATTTTTATATTTATGCACTTGAATGTTATTAATATTATCAAGTTACCTCTCAAAAATATTATTTATTTTTTTATTTGCATTATCAACGAACAATGCATTTTTATTTCTTTCCTACTTCATTGAATACTCAAACTTCATTTTACACTCATAAAAAAAAGTAAAAACATACATGGCATCGACTACAAAGAATTGAAGGAGACATTTTCGAAGTATGGAATTTTATTTCTAAATAAAGTCTAAGATTAATATGAAAATATCATAATCAAGACTTTTAAATTCGATAGTTTTTGTGTTTGTTGTCACGCCCCAACCCGAGATTCTATACAGACCCTCGAGACGGTGCATGAACCGGAACACATAACAATAACTAGCAGTAAACGTTCCTCTAAATTTAACTTTTATAACATCATATAATAATCTTGAGTTAATGATCTCAAGAAACATTTGATAATCCCTACTTAGCATTACTGATCAGAGTTTACACAGCTTTCGACAACTTTATTCGGCCCTGTCCCTATTTTACTTATGTATCTAACTAATACATAATTCCATCAAACTATTACTTGAACCATTACCTGTACTGGTTTATGCTAATTGCCCCCCACAACGATGGATATTACAGTCTTGCTGAGATCTAACAGTTTAAAACAATACGAGGTGAGTCGAAACTCAGTAAGTTACTAAATGTATGGTATGTTATTATGCAACATGTTAAGAACAGTATAACACAACATTAGATAATTTCATACATATGATAGGCTCAGCAGCCGCCAACTGTCTCATACCAGTTGGAGACCGCGACCACCTCACACATACGAAAACACATTATTACACCATACAATACCAAAGGCTCTTAGCAACCGCCAACCGTTCCATACCAGTTGGAGACCATGACCAACCGATTTGCATGGTCAAGATATAACAGATACTTGTAGTACTTTTATCAGTGTCGAGATATCTTTCAACATCCTCTTTTACTTTCCACGTTACTTGTCTTGTCTGAACATGTGCTGCTATCGCAGTGCAAGTTCTAGAATAAAACCTTTACTTGTTTCATGGGTGGCTTCACCTACGTGGGCAGCCCATTCCCCTACGTCTAATTGCCTTCATTTATTGACGACAATTAGGATTGTAGTATGCCAGTGCCGCCCTATTGGTTACGACAGTGGGACTACCTTCTACCATGGCCAGTGGTAGGACCATTACTGAGTCCACGGTGTTCACCGTGCATCATGATTTTCATCATGTATAACTTATCTACGATTTTCACCGTACATCACGATTTTCATCATGTATAACTTGTCTACGATTTTTACCGTACATCATGATTTTCATCATGTATAACATGCAAACCTCATTCCCCAGTAATTACTGGTTAGTTCTCACTATCACATAACAAGTAAATGTTTATTTATTATTTATTTATCTTGTTTTAACCTTATGAACAAGTAGATGTTACTTGTATTAATCTCATGCTGTACATAATAATCACACATATACATAACATTTACTTTTAGCACATGTATATGTATCCATTTATCACATATCATTATGGTTGAGTAGATATTTACTTACCATTAATTACTCTTTATATCACATCACATGTTATAGTGCTAGCAAATATTATTACTTTACTACTTTACAGAACTATCGGGTTTATAATGGATACCATTACTATCATGTCATATTTTTATGACATAAAATTAAATTATATATTTGTGACGTGATACTTTATATCCCGTACTCATTTCATATCCACTTTATTGCATACGTCATAGCATTTATGACATTATAACTTTACTATTGTGTCTCCCTAATATTTTAAAAACACTTCTTATAACATCCATTAACTATATTTGACTCTATTAGAGTCATTAACCAATATTACTTTATTATTTGATGTAATGTTATTACATCATATTTGACTCCGTTAAAGTCATTATTAATCTTTGGATATGCCCGGCTATTCATAACATTACTCTATAATTCGTGGTACTAATTTAGTATTACTAACTCAAAGCATTTATTTAATCATTTCAAATATCATATATCACATACTAACAAATAATACACATTTTATCAAGGCATAAAATTAATTTTAGTTAATCATGTATATATTTCAGATAGAAGGGGGTTAGTAACTTACCTTCCAAAATATCACAACTGAAACGATCGGTTAACCGCCAGTTGATAACCCGAGAGAGAGAATGAGAAAGGATGAGAGATGGCAGATGCTTAAATTTTATTTGTGTGAGAGAATTGATCTCTCACACACTTATATTTATACTCCCGTTGCCTTAGTCCCCAAGTCTATTTCCAGGTGAGTAGAGCCGGCAAAATTAGCCTGGCCCAATCAGCTGATGTTTGCATGGGCTAAAGTTCAATTTTTGGAGGCTCAAAAAAACGTGAGCCTTTTTGGCCCGATCCAGTAGGCCCGACAATTCAATTGAGCTTGCATCAAAAAAGCCCTGGGCTTTTGGGCTAGGCCCGGCCCGCACTACTTTATTATTTTTTATTTATTTTCACTCAAAAAATAATTCTAACTTCTTAAATAATTAAAGCAATAATTAAAACCCATTCTATTTTAAAGCTAACTAGAATGGTTCAGTTAGCTTTATTATTTGATACTATGATTTATACATGCTGTAATGCAATCTCAGACATTGAAGCAACATGTTCCAATTTGATTATTGCTTTTTGGTTTAATTATTGCTTTAACTGACCAATAAAGTTAACTTCTTAAATAATTAAAGCCCCGAACCATTCTAGTATCATATTTATTTCCATTTTAATTAATGTTTGATACGGTGATTGCATTATTTTACCTTTAGTAGTTAGCAGTTAGAACAAATAATAAATCATAATATTGCTTTTGTTTAGTAAGTAATTTAGAATTTAATTTGACAATTGGTATCACCATTGTTTCTTTTAGTTTATTTATTTTTTTAACAAGGGCTTTTTGGCCCGATGGCCCGATGAGCTTTGATGGGTTGGGCTGGGCTTGACTTTTCTTCGGCCCCAGTAAAATTGAGGCCAGCCCAGCTCGGCCCGATATTAAGTGTTGGCCCGGTGAACTTCCACTGGGTCAGTCCAGCCCAGTCAATTGCCAGCTCTATAGGTGAGTCACCTGATAGCATGAATGAGTCATTTTTTTATTTCTCGTGAAGTCCACGCATGTGCAGTAGAGTCGCTAATAGGCTAGGTGATTTGTAGAGATTTTAAATAACAATAGTTACCATGTGGTCCACATATATTTCCAAGGAAGGTGAAAATTTTTAAAACATAATAACTTGACTTCATCAACTTTGACTAGTCAAAGAAAATAATAATTTTTACTATTCATATTTTCACAATATTATTTTAGTACACCAGAAATTATATTGATCTCTGTTATAAAATAGTAGTTATAAAACCACAAATTTAGAAAGAATGATACAAAGACGAAGATAGAATTGAAGAAAGAGCAGAGAGAGAGTTGTATTTCAGTATCCGAACAATGAATCGATACAATCCTTTTGTAGGCCATTTTCAACCAAGTTACTATTCGTGCATAGTAATTGCTACTATTTATAAATAGTATTATTATTCATAAATGGTGAAACTTTACTATTTATGAATGGTATACAGAGATGGTATACTACTATTGTTTTACATTGTATTACTACATTGTGCTACAGTTCACACATTAATTATTCATAACACTCTCCCTTGGACGTAGCACTGTAAGTTTGGATAAGTTTGCCTCGTTAAAAACCTTAAGCCGAAAAACTCAGTAGGGAAAAATCGGACAAAAGGGAAAAAGAGTGCATAACTTAAGTCCAAATCGTGAGCATAGGCTGCCTCGTTAAAAACCTTACCAGGAAAAACCCTGTGGGAAAAAACCATGATAAGGGAAAAAGAGTACAGCCATACGAGCTCCCCCTCGAGTTGACAAGGATAATCATTTTCGTAAATCTCGTAGGTTCCGCATCCCAATATTACGAACATGCACTCTGAAGGTTGTAGTAGGGAGTGCCTTCGTAAATAAATCTGCTGCATTGTCACTTGATCGAACATACTGAATATTAATTTCCTTGTTCTTTTCAAGTTCTTGAGTGTACGAGAAGAACTTTGGGGGAATATGTTTGGTCCTGTCGCTCTTGATGTATCCTTCTTTGGTCTGAGCAATACACGCAGCATTATCTTCAAATATCACTGTTGGGTCTTTATTGACAGGTAGTCCACTAGCTTCTTGAATGTGTTGAGTCATGGATCTAAGCCATACACATTCTCTACTCGCTTCATGAAGTGCAATCATCTCAGCATGATTTGAAGATGTAGCAACTAGTGTTTGCTTTTGAGAACGCCAAGATATTGCTGTTCCACCTATCGTGAACACATAGCCAGTTTGTGATCTAGCCTTATGGGGATCCAATAAATAACCTGCATCTGCAAACCCAATTATTTCATGCTTTGAATTGCTGGGATAAAATAATCCCAATTCAATTATTCCTTGGAGATAACGAAATACGTGTTTAATCTCATTCCAATGTCTTCGCGTAGGGGATGAGCTGTATCTTGCCAATAGATTAGTAGCAAATGCTATATCTGGTCGGGTACAGTTAGCAAGATACATAAGAGCTCCAATCGCACTCAAGTATGGTACTTCAGGACCAAGTATTTCTTCATTATCATCACAAGGATGGAACGGATCCTTTTCAACATTGAGTGATCTGTTAACCATGGGACTAGTAAGGGGATTTGCCTTGTCCATATTAAAATGTTTCAAGACTCTTTTTGTATAATTGGACTGGTGTACAAATATTCTGCTATGCAAGTGTTCTATTTGTAAACCAAGACAATATTTGGTCTGCCCAAGATCCTTCATTTCAAACTCTCCTTTCAAGTGTTTAACAGCTTCTTGAATCTCCTTTGGAGTTCCATTAATGTTCAGATCATCAACATAGACAGCGATAATTATAAATCCAACTGTCGTTTTCTTAATAAAGACACACGGACATAATTGATTATTCACATATTCGTTTTTCAATAAATGCTCACTCAAGCAATTATACCACATGCGTCCGGATTGCTTTAGCCCATACAATGATCGTTGCAATTTGATTGCGCATAATTCTTTGGGCTTTGAGTTCGTTGCTTCAGGCAACTTGATTCCTTCAGGGATTCTCATGTAAATATCGGCTTCCAATGACCCGTATAAATATGCCTGTAATAACCGAGCATATCATTAGCATGTTGATTACATAATTATGTGCATGCATTGTTAATGTGATTATCGTGGTTCATAGTGTTGAATTGATGAGTCGTAAACTCATGATTTCATGTTTCGGTATGTTACTTTCTTGCATTGTTTCATAGCCTAAACTGATCTGAAATGAAAGAGATGAACCATGATACTTTATACCTAGATATACTTGATGTTATAGAGGTTTTGTGTTGTTAAATTGGACTTTGAAAAAGTAGTATACGTTGTGTTAACTTGAAGTTACGAAATGAAAAAGTTGTTGAAATTATGTTTGGTTTCGTGAAGTTTCTCGTGACTTTAAATTGATCCAAGATCGATATCGAACCCTTGGGGACATCCTTTGATGTGTTATAAGTGTTGTACAATCATACCTAGGGGTGTACGAGCGATCGAATCGAGAAAACGGAGCAAAACGAAAAAAATACGCGTGCTGATTAACAGTGCGCGCCATACCTGCGCCCTAGCGCGCCGTGTACGGACAGTGTTGACAGATTTTGGTTTTTTGATTTTCTTTGATTTCCACCTCATGCTATGGCTTCCTTATCTGGTATAAACTTGGGTAAGGTCTAAAATAACATACTCTAACTCTCTAAACTCAGAAAACCCTCAAATTCATCTCTCAAATTCTCTAAAAATCCTCACAAAACTTCACTTTTTGACCTAGGGTTTGTGTGTGTTCTTGCAAGTGTTTTGTTCTTTCAACCAAGGCAGCAATAAGGGACCAACCTAGGGGACTTCAAGGCTGTTTTAACCACTGAAATACAGGGGAGAAACAAGGGTTTACACTTTGATTTGGTAAGGGACCTCTTACTTATCCATGTTTGGTGTTTATGTGATTATTCTTGATTATAATCCATGTAGAGATGTTGTTGTGCTAAAATTCTAAGATTTTATCCATGTGAATTGTTTTAATATGTGAATTTGATCATGGGTATGTGTTGTTAAAGGGTATTAGTGTTCATATAAGCCTTGGAATTATTGTAGTTCGATTGTATCTTCGAATTGGCAAAACCGGCAAAGAATTAGACTTGAACAAAGTATGTGACACGGCTGAGATTTAGGGTTTGTGACTTGATATTGAATTATTTGAGATGGTTAAAGTGTTCATTATGTTGATTTGTGAATCTAGAACTCGAATTGAACCTTGGAGGATAACCGAAATGCCGAATTTGTAACCCAATATGGAATAAAGTGTGAACGTGAACTTGACTAACCGGATGTGCACAATCGAATACTAACTTTCAGGGGGTTTTGGTTGACTACCGATTGTCACGGGGCAGAGTGCAGTGATAGTCAGGTTGTGGCGACCTTGATCCAGCCTGTCTCCATATTTCTGGCCAAAGTAGGGTACACCACATAGATGTTGGACACGAGTGGTATTGTCACATGGATCCCAAGGTTGTAGGGACTTGGGGCATGTTGACTTGTTCTATCTGCGAAATATCTGATACATGAATTACATGATTACAATGATTTGAGTTGAACTTCAAAGCTGAATGGTGTATAAGGGGACCCGGTGAGTCGGAGGTGTACCTCGACTCTTATATCCTGTTACATGTGATATTTACTTGTTAAATACATGATATGAAATGTTGTTAGCTCATTACTTTGTAGGTTGGTCATTATTTCCAACTGGTATGAGACAGTTGGCAATCGTGATCCTTCTTATGCTGGTAATGAGACTTAGTTGGTTATTGAGTATGCTGATTACTTGTGACTTAATCTGTTATTACTTAAGCTGAGTATATGCTGCTTGTGTTCGCATTTTTTACTATTGCATACATGCATAACATGCATAAGTTTAGTGGAATCTTACTGGGTCATAGGTGACTCACCCTTTCATTATTGTTTTCCTTAGATCGGAGCGAGGCAAAGGGTTCGCGAACGTGAAGCTGTGCTACTCGCTGCGAGATTAGAAGGTTGTTATTTCTTTTGGGGTAGACTTCATGTTATATATGTTAGATAGTGGTTGTTATACTGTCTAGGTTTTAAACACTATTTTCTGTTGTATTGTATATAAAGGCTGGATGCCTTCTATGTTGGTCTGTATATCGGTTGGATGAGTTGTGATGAATCAGTTGTATATTTTTAGTTTATGAGTTTGGATGGCTTATCGCCATACTGTTATTTCCGCTGTTATATTGTTTATCAGGTGGTTATTTTGATTATGTTAAGCCGGGTCATGCCCGAATTTAGGCTACGTGTAGTGGCTTGAATTGGGGTGTGACAATGCCGTTACTACATCCATGAGACGCATCTCTAGATTTTTCGAAACTGCTAAACTGATCAAGTATCTAAAAGTAATGGCATCCATAACAGGAGAATATGTTTCTTCATAATCAATTCCAGGTCTTTGGGAGAAACCTTGTGCAACAAGGCGAGCTTTGTACCTTACAATCTCATTATTCTCATTTCGCTTTCGAACAAAAACCCATTTGTATCTAATAGGTTTCACAGCTTCAGGTGTGACAATGATAAGCCCAAATACCTTTCGTTTGTTAAACGAATTCAATTCAGCATGTATGACATCTTTCCATTTGATCCAGTCGTGCCTCTTTTGACATTCAGATACTGATTTCGGTTCTGGATCCTCATTCTCGTTATTAATATCTTGTGATACTGAATAAGAGAATATGTCATTGATGTCGCGACCCGCACCCGGACTCCTACGTGGAATCCCGAGTCGGACCGCGAATGGGACACACAAAATACGCATTATAAAAATTTCATGCGCGATAGATGTAAGTATGAAGCATATGCATAAAACCCTGTAATGCACGTGCAAAGCTTTTCTTTAAAAACCATGTCAATACATCATTGGCATTAATAAAAAGCCAGAAACTGAACTTATTTGAAACATAGTTTTGAACATAAAACCTAACATGTAATAATAACCTCCACGAGTAACAAGCTCGGAGAACAACAACAATATCCAAATCAGAGTATGCGGAAGTAACGAATATTAATGAATTCATTAAGCACGACAACCATGTCGGCATAACCAAAAGAATGATACAATCATAAAGACCAACATACTACCCAACATTACATAGTTTAAGTAACAATGTATACCCTCGGCCTCACCAAAAGAAAATACCAAGGCCCAAAAGGACAACCTGCAGAAAACACCGAGACGAAGCCAAGACTCCTACTAAGGGTTCCTCGCCGGACTGTGATCTAAGGAAAACAAATAAACATTGGACGGGGTGAGTTTAAAACTCAATAAGCTACTAATGCAACAATATGTCATACGAGATGCAAGACAATAATATGAACAAGTAATACAAGCTATAACAAGATATATCAATCTCAAGGCATAGCATAACAAGCATCTTATAATAACACGTTACCCTACACTACACGAGAGGCTCAACAATCACCAACCGACCCATACCAGTTGGAAATCATGACTAACATTCGCATATGTAGGAACCATATAAGTGCGATATGTAAACACATTCTAAAAGGATACAGTATTGAGGTACACCTCCAATATACCCAATACTTCCAACCAACCAACATATAATATACCAATGTAGGAGCCGTTGTTGACGTGCTCGATCGACGAATCAAAATCGTTAACCAATAACCAATAACCAATACTCAATAACCAATACTGTGTGAACCATTTTCTGTATTCACGTCGACGGGTGATCTTGGTCCCTACAACCCAAGAATCAACCACGGAATAGCTTACCAAGGTTGCGTTTATTCCATACAACAAATGGCGCTATGCCCCTACCGCGGCCAACGGTAAGGCGAGGCCCAGCGTATTGGCCTTTAATTATTACGTAGCCCCGGCTCCCGCAATAATCGAGCGTCAATACACCGCCAACAAATAATCCATGGACATAACAAATATACAAGTAGATGTTTACTTGACATTCTCAACAACAAATCAAACTCCAAATAGGGAACACAATATCATTTAACATGAATGTCTCAAGTAGGTCATAATAATCCTACTCACATAATCAACCATCGCATAATATTTACGAGAATTAAACAACAACATCATGCACAATTTCGGGTAACTAATTTTCTCGACAAAACTCTCGTATCACAACGAAATCCCCAAGTCACACACGTGGTCTCATCAATTATGAAAACCTATTTGACTCCGTTAGAGTCATTATTCGTTTCTAATGAGTTCGAATCGAAGAGAAACCATTTATATGTTAAGATTACCAAATGATACCATTTCTATGTGTATCAACCAAGACAAAACAAGTCTTTTAACATACAAAACATATCATCCACGAATTTCACATGGCTTAACAACAAAACATACTCCAACATGTTGACTTCAACATATAAATGCCATTTTACAAGGCTAGGATGTCATACAAGACATAAATAAAGAAGGAGAGGGGTAGTAGCTTACCTCTTGAAGAAACCAACCAAGAAAGACTCTAGATATTCAACATGTAACTCAAGAGATGTGTTCTCCTAGTCCTTAGCTACACAATGGTGAAGTTGGATTGCGATTTGGACTTCAAATGAGCAAACTAGCTCACTTTCTCACTCTAGACTTCTCACTTACTCTTTCTAGTGATCTTAGGTGTTAATGGCTGAAATGGGAGTGTTTAAGACTCTCCCATGGTGTTATAAAGGTCCAAGAAGTCTGGTTTAAGTGGTGGGGGACGTGGCTCAACCCTGGCCAAGGATTTGGAGTCAATGTTGGTCAATAATTAAAAAAATCTCGTAACAGCTGTCAAGGGCGCGCAGGCAAAATCCGACATTCTGCCAACGAAGCGATCGCTTCGAGTCAGGACAGGGCGATCGCTTTGGTATAGAGCGATTGCTTTGATTATTACAGAGAGATCGCTTTGTTTCCAGATTCAGGGTATGACTTACTGCCTAGAGAGCGATCGCTTAGGAAGGAAGCAGGGCGATCGCTTTGTGCCCAGTAAGTCTCAAATTGTTATAAAATCCTCCCAAAGGGGGTTCTCAACGAACCAAAAATGATTCTAAGTCCAAAATGAGATCAAAATACTCACGAAAAGTTCCCGAAAAGTCTGGAAACGAAGCTAGAAGTATAACACAAGATTAACACGATTGGTTACATGAATCGAACAATAATTTAAAGACATATAAGGCACATGGAAATCAACAAGAGTGGAAGTATGTTAAAGAAATATGCACAACATCACATGAACTTGATAAGAAAAATGATCATGCAAATGATACAAATGATACGGGTGTTACATTCTCACCCCCTTAGAATAAATTCGCCCGCGAATTTACTTACCAATCTCTTTGAACAAAGACGGATACTTCTCACGCATCTCTTGTTCCAATTCCCATGTGGCTTCTTCAACATTGAGACATGAAACACGGCATGAATACCCGACATCCAAGGTGGCAATGCAAGCCTATACGCTAATTTTCCAATTCTTTCCAAAATTTCAAATGGTCCAATAAACCTCGGCGTCAATTTTCCTTTCTTCCCAAATCTTTTAATCCCAATTCGAGGCGACACCTTCAAGAACACACGATCACCAACCTCAAACTCAAGGTCTCGTTGCCTATGATCTGCGTAACTCTTCCGTCTACTCTGGGCCGTTCTTAACCTCTCCCGAATAATCTTTACATTTTTGGCTGACTCATGAACCATATCGGGTCCCCATAACTTCGCTTCTCCAACCTCATCCCAACAGATCGGGGAACGACACTTCCTTCCATAGAGTGCCTCATAAGGTGCCATACCAATACTCGAATGGTAACTGTTGTTGTAGGCAAACTCTACCAACGGTACATGCGAATCCCAATTGCCTTTAAAGTCCATTGAACAAGCCCTTAACATGTCCTCAAGTGTTTGAATAGTTCTCTCAGACTGTCCATCTGTTTGCGGATGAAATGCCGTACTAAGTGTTAACCTTGAACCCAATGCATTCTGTAGCGTCTGCCAAAACCGCGAAGTAAATTGTGGATCTCTATCCGATACAATGCTAACCGGAACCCCATGTAGCCTCACAATTTCCTGAATATACAAGGTAGCGAGTTTCTCCATAGAATAAGTCATCGCCATAGGGAGAAAATGGGCTGACTTGGTCAATCGATCAACAATAACCCAAACGGAATCATGACCTCGTCGAGTCTGTGGTAACCCAGTCACAAAAACCATAGCGATGTTCTCCCATTTCCATTCCAAAATCTCCAACGGTTGCAATAATCCCGCTGGTCGTTGATGCTCCGCCTTTACCCTTTGACATGTCAAACACCTCGAAACAAACTCAGCTATCTCCCTTTTCATTCCATTCCACCAAAATTCTTCTTCAAGTCCCTATACATCTTTGTACTCCCCGGATGAATCGTACACTTAGATTTATGTGCCTCATCCAAAACTTGCCGTTTTACATCCTCAATAGCCGGCACACAAACTCTACCTCGAAACAAAAGAACATTATCACCATTCCTAAAAAAATCCACCACCGTCTTATCCTCATCTAATCCCTCAATCAGCTTTTTCAAACCTTGATCACTCCCTTGAGTTTCCTTAATTTGCTGAATCAAAATCGAAGTGGCTCGAATATTGGCAAATATCACCCCATGGCTAGACATACAAGGACCCCAATCCCGAACATCCTCAAGCATTTTCCATTCTCGGGCCATCAAACAAGAAACATAAGTTTTCCTACTAAGAGCATCGGCCACCACATTGGCCTTCCCGGATGGTATAAAATGGTACAATCATGATCCTTTAACCTTTCCATCCATCTCCTTTGCCTATTATTCAACTCCTTTTGAGAAAACAAATATTTAAGGCTCTTGTGATCAGTATATACCTCAATCTTAGCCCCATAGAGATAATGCTTCCACTTGTGAAGTGCAAAAATGATCGCTGCTAACTCCATGTCATGAGTCGGATAGTTCTGTTCACACTGAGTCAACTTTCGAGAAGCATAAGCTATAACCCTTCCGTTCTGCATCAATACACATCCCAAATCTTCCTTTGAAGCATCACTATAAATGAGCAACCCATCATGTCCGTTCGGCAAAACTAAAACTGGTGCGGTAGTCAATTTCTTCTTCAGCTCTTGGAAGCTCACTTCACATTTATCATTCCAAACAAAAGCCTTATTCTTTTTTGTCAATGTAGTCAACGGGGTTGCAATTTTAGAAAACCCTTCTATGAACCTCCGATAGTACCCCGCTAAACCCAAAAAGCTACGAACTTCTGTTACAGTTTCGGGTCTCTTCCAATTCACAACTGCTTCGATCTTAGCCGGGTCAACCGCTATACCATCTTTAGACATAATGTGGCCCAGAAAAGCCACTTCCTCAAGCCAAAATACACACTTGCTAAATTTAGCAAACAACTTCTTTTCTCTTAGCACCGTCAAAACTAACCTCAAGTGATTCTCATGCTCTTCTCGGGACTTAGAATAAACCAAAATATCGTCAATGAATACGACCACAAAGCAATCAAGATAAGGCAAGAATACCCTATTCATCAAATCCATAAATACAGCTGGTGCGTTGGTTAACCCAAAAGGCATAACCACAAATTCAAAGTGCCCGTAACGAGTCCGAAAAGCTGTCTTAGGAATATCCTCTGCTCGAACCTTCAACTGATGGTAACCGCTCCTAAGATCAAACTTAGAGTACACTACGGAACCTTGAAGTTGATCAAACAAATCATCAATATGTGGAAGAGGATATTTGTTCTTAATGGTCACTTGATTCAATTCCCTATAATCAATACATAACCTTAAAGATCCATCTTTCTTCCTCACAAACAACACCGGTGCACCCCACGGCGATACACTCGGTTTAATAAAACCTCGATCAAGTAACTCTTCCAATTGAACCTTCAACTCTTTCAATTCACCGGTGACATGCGATAAGGTGCCTTTGAAATCGGTGTAGTCCCTGGAAACAATTTAATGCAAAACTCTAACTCCCGGTCTGGAGGCAAATCATAATCAGCTGCAAATACATCTGGAAATTCACGAACAATAGGAACATCCTCCAACGTAACACCCTTTTGTGATCTATCCACAACACACGCCAAATACCCCGAACATCCATGAGACAACAACTTTCGAGCCTTCAAAGCTGAAATAAGCTGAATTTCACCCATTATCTTATCACCCAAAAACACAAATGAAGGAGCATTTGGCAATTCAAAAGTAACCAACTTCCTACGGCAATCAACAATGGCATGATGAGCATGTAGCCAATCCATCCCCAAAATAACATCAAAATCACGTATGGGCAATATAACCAAATTCGCAGGTAAGTGATGGTCATCAATAACCACATCACAAGCACGATAGACATCCAATGCTACATGGCACTCCCCCAACGGAGTAGACACCTCCAACACATAAGGTAACAGTTCAGGTATAACATGCAAATGATGAGCAAAATGTGATGCAATATAAGAATGTGATGACCCTGGGTCTATTAACACTCGGGCTTTCTCACTAGAGATGGTTAAAGTACATCCTATGACATTAGGGGCCTCGGGGACTCCCCTTTGGTCTAAGGCAAAGACTCTACCTTGCACTCTAGGGCGACCCTCGTTATCTCTTTTAACCCCAGCGTTCTGTTGTACACCTCCCTGTTGTGTCCCTTTATTCTTATGACAATTCCGCTGAAAGTGTGTGCCATCACCACACAACAAACACTTCCCATGTTTCAACCAACACTTATCCTCATTATGCCCACTCTTCTTGCAATACCCACAAGTAACTCTTGCATCACGCTGTCCACAGCCCACATTTCCTTGATTCCCAGCTTGTTGTCGAGATTGTCCTCCCTGTCAGCTAGTGTTACTCCCCCTGTTAGTCCCACTTGAGCTTGATCTCCTCCATTGCGACTGTGATGCCTGTGAGTTCCCACTTGTACCACCCAGCTTGCCTCGGTGCTCCTCTATATCATGCTCGATCTTATAAGCCTTGTCCACTGCACTTTGATAACTCGGCAACTCAAGTGGTAAGAGTTGCTTACGATATTCCGTCCTCAATCCTTTCACAAAGCGGTAAATTTTCTTCTCCGTTGTTGGAATCAAATGTACACAATACCTTGCCAATTCGGTATATTTGGCAGAGTACTGAGCCACTGTCATCATCCCCTGATCAAGACTAAGAAATTCTACCTCCTTCTTTGCTTGAACTACATCCGAAATAAAGTGATTCCTAAACTCTCTCAAAAATATCTCCCAAGTGCGAGCCACACGATCTTGTACCCAACTTGCCTCTAGTACCTTCCACCAGTGCTCTGCTGCATCTTCCAGTTTGAACACTGCAAACTTGACTTTGTCTTCCTCGGTGCACTCTATTGCCACAAAAATCTTTTCCAAAGATTCAATCCACCTTTCTGCTTTTATCGGATCTGGCTCCCCATCATAACTGCGAGGTTTCATCTTCAAAAATCTCCCCAATCTACGATCATAATCTCCATTACCCCCAGCTGGTTGATCTACTCGGTTTCCCCTGGCTTGTCCCTATCCTGCCATTGCCTGTCTGTGCATATCCAGAGTTTGTCGGTTCATTTCCATCATTGTTTGCATAAATCCCTGCATAGTTTGCATAAAAGCCTCATTCGGATTCACATTTGCCTCAGGCGGTGCATTCTGTTGCCCTATTGGCTGAACTCCCGGTTGATTAGGAGGTGGTCTAGGTGGTGAAGCATGGTTTTTAGCTCCAGCAGCTTCCCCAACATGGCTTGTACCAACCCCATCCGTATTGGTACCATGACGTGTCTCTACCATTGTCGAATACCTGCAATAAACACTCCACGTTAACGACTCAAACACACAACCCACCCTCCTAAACTAAGATTCCATTCCAGGTTATCTAACTTATGCTCTGATACCAACTGTCACGACTCGAACCCGGACTCCTACGTGGATTCCGAGTCGGACCGCGAATGGGACACACAAAATACGCATTATAAAAATTTCATGCGTGATAGATGTAAGTATGAAGCATATGCATAAAACCTTGTAATGCACGTGCAAAGCTTTTCTTTAAAAACCATGTCAACACATCATCGGCATTAATAACAAGCCGAAAACTGAACTTATTTGAAACATAGTTTTAAATATAAAACCCAACATGTAATAATAACCTCCACGAGCAACAAGCTCAGAGAACAACAACAATATCCAAATCAGAGTATGTGGAAGTAACGAATATTAATGAATACATTAAGCACGACAACCATGTCGGCATAACCAAAAGAATGATACAATCATAAAGACCAACACACTACCCAACATTATATAGTTTAAGTAACAATGTATACCCTCGGCCTCACCAAAAGAAAATACCAAGGCCCAAAAGGACAACCTGCAGAAAACGCCGAGACGAAGCCAAGACTCCTACTAAGGGTTCCTCGCCGGACCGTGATCTAAGGAAAACAAATAAACATTGGACGGGGTGAGTTTAAAACTCAATAAGCTACTAATGCAACAATATGTCATACGAGATGCAAGACAATAATATGAACAAGTAATACAAGCTATAACAAGATATATCAATCTCAAGGCATAGCATAACAAGCATCTCATAATAACACGTTACCTTACACTACACGAGAGGCTCAACAATCGCCAACCGACCCATACCAGTTGGAAATCATGACCAACATTCGCATATGTAGGAACCATATAAGTGCAATATGTAAACACATTCTAAAAGGATACAGTATTGAGGTACACCTCCAATATACCCAATACTTCCAACCAACCAATATATAATATACCAATGTAGGAGCCGTTGTTGACGTGCTCGATCGACGAATCAAAACCGTTAACCAATAACCAATAACCAATACTCAATAACCAATACTGTGTGAACCATTTTCTGTATTCACGTCGACGGGTGGTGATCTTGGTCCCTACAACCCAAGAATCAACCACGGAATAGCTTACCAAGGTTACGTTTATTCCATACAACAAATGGCGCTATGCCCCTACCGCGGCCAATGGTAAGGCGAGGCCCAGCGTATTGGCCTTCAATTATTACGTAGCCCCGGCTCCCGCAATAATCGAGCGTTAATACACCGCCAACAAATAATCCATGGACATAACAAATGTACAAGTAGATGTTTACTTGACATTCTCAACAACAAATCAAACTCCAAATAGGGAGCACAACATCATTTAACATGAATGTCTCAAGTAGGTCATAATAATCCTACTCACATAATCAACCGTCTCATAATATTTATTAGAATTAAACAACAACATCATGCACAATTTCGGGTAACTAATTTTCCCGACAAAACTCTCGTATCACAACGAAATCCCCAAGTCACACACGTGGTCTCATCAATTATGAAAACCTATTTGACTCCGCTAGAGTCATTATTCGTTTCTAATGAGTTCGAATCGAAGAGAAACCATTTATACTTCAAGATTAACAAATGATACCATTTCTATGTGTATCAACCAAGACAAAACAAGTCTTTTAACATACAAAACATGTCATCCACGAATTTCACATGGCTCAACAACAAAACATACTCCAACATGTTGATTTTAACATATAAATGCCATTTTACAAGGCTAGGATGTCATATAAGACATAAATAGAGAAGGAGAGGGGTAGTAGCTTACCTCTTAAAGAAACCAACCAAGAAAGACTCTATATATTCAACATGCAACTCAAGAGATGTGTTCTCCTAGTCCTTAGCTACACAATGGTGAAGTTGGATTGTGATTTGGACTTCAAATGAGTAAACTAGCTCACTTTCTCACTCTAGACTTCTAATTTCCTCTTTCTAGTGATCTTGGGTGTTAATGGCTGAAATGGGAGTGTTCAAGACTCTTCCATGGTGTTATAAAGGTCCAAGAAGTCTGGTTTAAGTGGTGGGGGACGTGGCTCAACCCTAGCCAAGGATTTGGAGTCAATGTTGGTCAATAATTAAAAAAATCTCGTAACAGCTGTCAAGGGCGCGCAGGCAAAATTCGACATTCTGCCAACGAAGCGATCGCTTCGAGTCAAGACAGGGCGATCGCTTTGGTACAGAGCGATCGCTTTGAATATTACAGAGCGATCGCTTTGTTTCCAGATTCAGGGTATGACTTACTGCCTAGAGAGCGATCGTTGAGGAAGGAAGCATGGCGATCGCTTTGTGCCCAGTAAGTCTCAAACTGTTATAAAATCCTCCCAAAGGGGGTTCTCAACGAACCAAAAATGATTCTAAGTCCAAAATAAGATCAAAATACTCACGAAAAGTTCCCGAAAAGTCTGGAAACGAAGCTAGAAGTATAACACAAGATTAACACGATTGGTTAGATGAATCGAACAATAATTTTAAGGCATATAAGGCACATGGAAATCAACAAGAGTGGAAGTATGTTCAAGAAATATGCACAACATCACATGAACTTGATAAGAAAAATGATCATGCAAATGATACAAATGATACAGGTGTTACAATTGATCTCCCCTATTTCATCTCGATTCCATATTTTTTCATTATTCATGTAATTAATGGAAATCTCATGGTTATCATTAGGGATTTCTTGGCTCTCTTGTTCGTGTGATTCTTCTGGAATACACTCATTTGGTTTAGGTTTTTCAATCCCCTTCTTCTTTTGAGGATTTTTATCCTTGGAACCAATTGGTCGTCCACGCTTCAGGCGAATTTTGTACTCATTTGACATTTCGTTATTAGGTAGCGCTTTTGGAATTTCAATTCGAGCAGGAGCATTTACAGTAGCTATATGTGACTTCGTTACTCTTTTTGTATCTGTAAATGCATCGGGTAATTGATTTGCTATATTTTGCAAATGTATGATCTTTTGAACTTCCAGTTCACGTTGCTTTGTGGGAGGATCAAGGTGTAATAGTGATGATGTACACCATTTGATATTCTTTACCATTTGTTTCCCTTCTTCCCCCAAATGTGGGAATTTACCTTCGTCGAATTGACAATCGGCAAAATAGCTCGTAAAAATGTCACCTGTTTTTGGTTCAAGATACTTGATTATTAAAGGTGATTCATACCCAACATATATTCCCAGTCTCCTTTGTGCTCCCATTTTTGTACGTTGTGGTGGAGCAATGGGTACATATACAGCAGACCCAAAAACTCTAAGATGGGACAGATCCGGTTCTTGCCCGAATGCTAGCTGTAATGGGGAGTACTTGTGATATGCACTTGGCCTAAGGTGAATTAGTGCAGCAGCATGCAAAATTGCATGTCCCCATATAGAAATAGGAAGCTTTGTTCTCATTGTCAATGGTCTCGCGATAAGTTGGAGACGTTTAATTAATGATTCAGCCAAACCATTCTGTGTATGAACATGAGCTACTGGATGTTCAACATCAATGTCCACTGCCATACAATAATCATTAAATGTTTGAGAAGTAAATTCACCAGCATTATCAAGTCTAATTTTTTTGATCATGTAATCTGGGAATTGTGCTCTCAATTTGATTATTTGCGCAAGAAATCTGGCAAACGCCACATTGCGAGTTGATAGACATACGTGCGACCATCTGCTAGAAGCATCAATTAATACCATAAAGTATTGAAATGGTTCACATGGTGGATGAATAGGTCCACATATATCACCATGAATTCGTTCCAAAAATGTTGGTGATTCAGTACCAACTTTGGTTGGTGATGATCTTATTATCAATTTTCCTTGAGAACAAGCATCACAAGAGAGTTCATGAGATTGACCACTAGAATTCTCAATGATTCTTCGCATCATTATTGAGCCAGGATGTCCTAACCGATTATGCCAAATCTTAAATGTTTCTGTAAACTTCGGGTTTACAGTAACATATGATTCAAATATTCTTATATTTGTACAGTACAATCCAGATGATAGAGCAGGTAATTTTTCTAACTCACACTTGCTTCCGGAAGTGATTGAGGTAATGCAAAGATATTCATTATCTTCTTTATTCATAGTTTCAATATGAAATCCATTCAAACGAATGTCTTTGAAACTTAACAAGTTTCTTTGGGATTTAGGAGAGAACAATGCATTACTTATCCTGAATCCTGTGCCTCTAGGCATTAGGAAAATTGTTTTTCCAGATCCCTCTATTATCTTTGCACTACCTGATATAGTATTGACGTTTGCTTCGTCAATCTTCAGATAAGAAAAATATTTCTTATCTTTAAGTATGGTATGAGTAGTAGCGCTGTCCGCAAAACATAAATCACCTTCTCGGACTTTGGATTGAAACATATCTATGGTCTATTTCAAATAAGGGAGAGAAGAAAAATAAATAAATAGCTGCAAAATATTATTTAAGACATAACACGAAATATATATAGACTAATAATTCAGAATAATATTATACCAACGAACCATTACATATGAAAAAATAAAAAAACATATATCACTCGTACATAAGAAAATGCCACACTAATTAAGAAAACACATATGATTATTCATGAAAGACTATTTCTCCAGGTAGTCATTTTCTTCTTTAGAATTAACCATTGTATCAGCCATATCCATGTAATTCATATCATCAAGTCCATAAGTGATGTCATCGAGATCACTTGTGATGAAGTTTGTTTCAACATTCTTTCCTTTCGTTTTTTGTGACTCCTGATAAAGATTAACAAAGTATTTTGGTGTTCGGCATGTTCTTGACCAATGTCCTTTCATACCACATTGGTAACAAATATCATCCTTTTGATATTTATTTGTACTAGTGCCGCCTTCACCTTTTCCTCGTTTCTCCTCATTATCTATTTTATTATTATAGGGTTGGAATCTTCTACCCATGCCACGACCACGACCACGACCACGGCCACAGCCACGACCTCGACTATATCCATAGTTATGTCCATGGTTATGATCTGATGATGTTGCATTCACTTCAGGGAATACAGTAGAGCCAGTAGGTCGGGATTCATGATTTTTCATCAATAATTCATTATTCTGTTCGGCCACAAGAAGGCACGAAATCAAGTCAGAATATTTTTTGAAACCTTTTTCTCGATATTGCTGTTGGAAGAGTAAACTCGAGGCATGAAAGGTGGAGAAAGTTTTCTCAAGAATATCTTCATCAGTAATGTTTTCGCCACATAATTTTAACTGAGAAGTGATTTTAAACACTGCAGAGTTATAATCACTTATGGATTTAAAATCTTGAAGTCTCAAATGCATCCATGCATAACGAGCTTTTGGGAGTACAACCAACTTCAGGTGGTCATACCTTTCTTGCAAACTGTTCCAAAGGACTAATGGATCTTTCACCGTGAGGTATTCGATTTTCAAGCTTTCATCTAGATGACGACGGATAAAAATCATGGCTTTGGCTTTATTTTGTGTAGTAGCATTATTATCTTCTTGGATAGTGTCTCCCAGACCATTTGCATCTAGATGAATTTCGGCATCTAGAACCCAGGACATATAATTGTTTCCAGTGATATTGAGTGCTTCAAATTCGAGCTTGACTAGATTTGTCATGGTGAAAGACTAAAACAAAACATACATGCATATTGTTAATATTTTGGCATTCAAGAAACATAAAAGTCTTATTATTTCAAAGACATTAAAAAGTGAACATACACAATAATTATTACATGTTGAGAGCTATTGCTATTACTAACATGGGATAAATAATACAAAGACCGAGAATAAAATGCCAAAAATCATTTGGAGTATAGTCAGCACTGAAAACTAAAATGGTGCACGTGATAACCAGTACGATAGCGAGCACCGAGAGCGGGTTAAACATTTTGAAGAAGAAGATATAAGGGTTGAGAATTTGTATGAAGGTGAAAAATATGGGTAAATTGTTGAATGAAATGCGGTTGTATTTATAGGGTAAAAATAAAATATGGCCGTTAACTAGCCGTTATGTAACCGTTGGAGGAGAGAGAAAATAAAATGTAAGAATTTTTATTTTTGGTACAAAACAAACGGCAAATTTATGGCCATACTGGACTGTCTACAATTTATCTTTAAGACAATGATCATTTATTATTCTTTATCATTTTTTCAACCTAGTATGGTAGTAGTGTACTGTTACCCAAAATCGGCACTTCATTAATTAGTCATGTATGTACAAACAGTCACAAGTAAGAACCTTTAAGTTAAGACAATAAAAGACACTTTTACAGTACATTATAGGTTCATGCATTAATGTTATGTACATATATTATATTCACGCCACATTACTCGGTAAATCTTTCGTGCGGGTGTTTGAGAATAAGTGGTACTGTTATCGATAGTAAATGAAAAGCGTAACTATTCATAATAATATATATTCAGTTTGTAGCTTGGGGTTATTTCCGCTCAAGCATCAACCAATATATATAGATTGCGTAAAATAATAAAATTTCGTTTCGTCATCTCACCAAAATATTATAGATAAAGGCTTAGCCATTCCTTTTTATAATCATGGTGATATACGATATTAAAATAAACTAGTAGCGTATCATAAAAGAAACATATCTGTAGAAATTCTTACCTTTTGAAAATGCTTAGGAAAGCTTAGAGCGCTCGTGCTGATAACATGTTATAAAATAGTAGTTATAAAACCACAAATTTAGAAAGAATGATACAAAGACGAAGATAGAATTGAAGAAAGAGCAGAGAGAGAGTTGTATTTCAGAATCCGAACAATGAATCAATACAACCCTTTTATAGGTCATTTTCAACCAAGTTACTATTCGTGTATAGTAACTGTTACTATTTATGAATAGTATTACTATTTATAAACGGTGAAACTTTACTATTTATGAATGGTATACTACTATTGTTTTACAGTGTATTACTATATTGTGCTGCAGTCCACACATTAATTATTCATAAAAATCTCCATATTATTCTATAAAAATGTTAACTAAAACCATATCATTTTATCTTTAAAATAATGTAAGATGTTAAATGAGGTCAACTACATGACTTAGTCAAATTTAGTAAAGTACCTTTTCAAGAAAAGTCAACAAAATTGTAACAAAATATTACCTAGTCAAATATATCAAAATTAGTATCCAAATTCGTTGATACTTTTAAAAATTTAAATAGACAAATTTTCGGGACCTTACATTTGTGCTAATCACAAATAAAATATATGCTAGTATTGTAATTCATAAATGGTATTTTCATCTACACAAGTTTTAATATAGATAAACGTAGTCGATAAGTAAATAGTACAGTAGAAATAGACTCTTTCTTAAATTTATGACTTTATTTTAATCTAATTTGGATCTATTTTCCATCGTGATTTTGGTGGCTTGATTTTGTAATTTTGGACTTTTTCACTTTATGATCCCGCCATGTTTCTTTCTATCTCTCTTTACTTTTTCTTCAATCATTCTTACAATTTGTTGCCAACTTTTTGTATGGTGTCCTTTTTTGTTTTTTTAGGAGGTATGGTGCCGTTAGAAATGTTATAAAAACACACACACACACAAGGTGTAAGATGCTATATCCGATTATACATTCAATCTGATATCATTTTGTACAAAAAATTTAGTGCATATTTGGTCACTGAGTAATATATTTAACTGAGGGCTTTATTAAATGAGTAAATCATATCCACCATATGTGCACTAAATATGTGCAAAACATAAGATAGATAATTTGTTATCTTACTAGCTCAACTTTTAACTTGTTTCAAACTTGTAATAAAGCCCACAAGATGCACAAGGGATAACATATCAACTATCACATCTAATGTAGTGAACATTTGGATTACTCGTATTAAATACAACTACAAAAAATTTCATGTTTTTTCAACTTTTTCTTTCTTTTTGAGAAGATGATGTTTTATGTATCACACAAGAATATATATATATATATATATATATATATATATATAATTTTAGTGTCATTATAGAGAGTAAAAATATAATGTAAAAATATGTTAACTTTTCATATGTGACTATTTTTTTTAAGACTAGGGAGTAGAAAATCATATCGATTCAAGTTATGCATAATACTCCCTCCATGTGTGTGTGTGTGTCTAATATATATATATATATATATATATATATATATATATATATATATAATGACACTAGAGAAAAAGCACTCACTTTTAAAATTCTTCACAAGTATTCTTTAGGTACCCATAGCATTACTTTTTAATGTGAATCGAGCCAAGGCCTTTATCATATCCAGATGATCAATGAGTCGTGCGCATGCAAGGAGAATGCAAGAGACTTTGGTCACACTTGTGGAAGAGATTTGGAGTCAAAATGAAGCCAAGATTGAGCTGGAGGGTCAAGGGAGGTTCGTATGCACATTCGGGAATTTAACGACTTCAAGATTCATCAAAAAGGAAGTTGACCCGCGCCCTAGCGCGACCCAAGCCGCGCCCTAGCGCGCAAATGCCAAAGTTTTTAGAAAATCAGAAAATTGCAAATTTCAGCCAACCTTCGCGCCTTAGTGCCCCAAAATACGCGCCCTAGCGCGCCTGCCCGCGCCAAATCCACGCCCTAGCGCGCCGTATGGACAACTTCGAATTTGGACGATTTTTCGACTTTGTTTTCAATGTTTTCTGATAAATGTTCGTGGTTTGCGAGTTCAGAACTGTTCTAGCCTATATAAGGCTTGCTTCTTTCATGTAAAAGTTAACTTTTGATGATATTATAAACATAGTGTTTATTCACTTCACCTTTTTGATAGAATTGTGAGCATCCGAGTTTCTTGGATTGGAAACTCATCACTTGAACTTATCAAACTCGAGGATCGCGGGTTTGTGGCGTTCCGTAATCGTTGTTCTTAAACTCATCTCATATCAAAGATGCCGCCGTCTCCGACATTAATTCCGATTTCAGTCAATACAGTTTCCTCCCACGCTCTTCCTGTTCAATTTAGTATTCATAAATTATTATGCAGTTAATTTCCCATCTTTTCTCCAATTCTTATATCTTAACTTTCAGTCAATTCAGTCTTTTAATTTCCCCTATTTTCTCCAATTCAGTCAATGCAGCTAAATAGCTTTAGGCTCTTAATCCAATTAATTTTAGGAAGACGAATTCTTCCCTTAAGGGTGGACCTACATACTTTTTCATTTTAGTCAATTCAGTATTGTTTCTGATTTTTTTAAGAATAATTTTTAAAAATTGAATTTAATAAAAGTGATTCTCTTGAATTTAGTTTTGTGATTTTAGACATTCTTAAGTTACCATAAACATAAAATTGATTATGATAAAAGTATCCAAAATACCCTCGTCGTATCAATCTCAAAAAAACAAAAAACAAATGCAAGTAAAAATTAATTGATTTGTACTATCGAAATATATAAATATACTAGGTTTTGTGCCCGTGCCTATGGCACGGCGTCATTATGTGACCGGATCAATATATACTCAAGATTTTGTAGGTGGTGAGTATGTCTAACACGGTGATCATGCAATTCTATGTTTCAACGTAATAAAAAAAAAGCTTGTAGGTCTTAACACTAATTTTTGCAATTCTGTGTGTTTTAACGTATTAAACTTTAAGAAAATAATATAGGACTGTACAGGATATCATAACCAATTAGTTCTAGAGGTTCTAAATCCAATGAGTACACTTAACATAAAAAGTAAAAACAATTTTCTTCAAACTAAATAAAAGAAAATTGAAAAAAGAAGTCAATATCAAAATTGATCAGTAGATAAACATTTTAAGATCTAAATCAAATATTATACATCAGATTTCTATGCATAATAAAATGTATAAAATCTGTAGATCACCCTCATTCGGTAGAGTTGTCAAACGGCGGGCCGGTTGGCTCGCAACCCGCCATAACCCGCCAACAAACGGGCCGAACGGGCCGACCCACAAATAGGCGGTCCTGAACCGCCCAACCCAACCCAACCCACCACGGGTTGCGGGTTGGAACGGGCCAACCCGCCAAAATAGTGATTTATTGATTTTCTGATTTAAAACTAAAAATAATTAAAAATAGAAAATATTTTAATACTTAAAGAAAACAATTAAAAATAGAAAATATTATAATATTAATATTGGTTTAAGTGGGATTTTCACCAAGGTTTAAATATTAAAATTGATTTAAGTGAGATTTCCACCAACTTAATTAATAGTCTTTTAGTTGGTAACTAATTGATTATGAAGACCTAACTAATTGAGATCTAAAATAAATGTTGCTGCTGCAACTTTCTGCAACTTTCGTTTCCTTTTTCTTAGCCTAGGCCCTAGGTTTATTTGAAATTTTAAGCATCAATGGTCCAGATTTAATCAATGGGTAGTAGAAAAAGGCGGCCGGCCCAACCCGCCCCGCCCGCCTCAACCTCGTGACCCGTGCGGGCTGTTTAACCCGCCCCTAAACGGGACTGACTTTCTCAACCCAACCCGCCACTTTTAGGTAGCGGGACGGGCTGGCCCGGCGGGTTTGGCCCGTTTTGACAGCTCTATTCGCTGGCATCATATTCTACAGGGTTTGAACTCATGAAAGGTAGTAAAATTGACGTCAAATCAGATGATGCCAGTTTAACTAAAGAAGCATTGTCACCTATATATGATCGAGAACCTCCTAATCGTAATGGGTAGCGCAAAGGAACTTCTTGATAAGATGTTATTATTGAAACAACCTGCAAGAGTATTGGAAAAACTTTTATGTTATTTGGCGTAGCAGCTAGCTAACAAAACTATTGAAACATTGAAACACAAACTCCACAATTAAATGAATATCAAATCCCACTCCATTTCCTTTCCCTTCCTTTCAGAAGAGGGTGTTTGTGGTAGGAAAAACTTTTATGTTAATTGGTGTAGCAGCTAGCTAATAAAATTTTGAAACATTGAAGCACAAACTCCATAATAATATGAATATCAAATCCTACTCCATTTCCTTTTATTTCCTTTTAGAACTGGGTGTTTGTGGTAGGTATGCATTGGACAATCTCAATAAGAGCACATGTGGATGTGAACAATGCGACTTGCTAAAGCAAATTAAAATTATCACTGCCTAAGTAGCTGAGAACACTTATTTGCAAAAACCATAATTGACAATTATTATTTTCTAGTTGAAAAAAAAATTCATTCTTTAAGGCTTATGAGTTACGCATAATTAATAGAAGACAATAGACTAAGAATAATCAACACTAAAAGCTCAATAGCAGCATAAAAACACAAAAATTGTTGTTTCAGAAAGTCGTTCTTTCTTAATTATCTAATGGTATTCTTCGCAGGTAATAACCTATATTCTAACGTATTTTCCAAAGCCTCCAACCAAACAAACTTTCCAGCTCTAACTCACCGCATTTTTAATAAATGCACTAAAAAGTCATCTATAAAAGCTCAGCTAAAATTTTCATGATTTTCATTGGGGTATATCAATTAATGTCAAAAGATGGAACCGATTGTATAGCTTAGAAGATGACCAAAACAAAAGTACTATCATTCTGTGCACATGATGTGAATAGTCTTCATACAGAACTCTTGCAGATCTCTCTCTCGTCTCTGTATTTTGCTCTTTTTTGACCGTGTATGGAAGCTATCTCTTTAAAATCATTCACTGTGTAGGGAAAACTTTTCCTTTATATAGTCGTTGTTTGAAAAGTTTCCGTCAAAATCTAGTTGTTGGGCAACGGCTAGATAATCATTATCCAGCAATGAGTGCAGTGTATGTGTGTGATGACCAGAAGTCATCACCTCCTTCCCAATACAATCAAATTCATTTTTAATTAGCAGCGAAAAGAATTAACAAGGATGTTTTCTTAAAAACACTATTTCTCATATATAACAAAATCTTATACAACTCAATCAAAATCCAAATATTACAACATCACTTCTATCAACCAATCACTAGGTTCGCTCTTTACCCCACCTCGCAGCTAGCCATGCTTTCACTGCGCACTTTGATCAAACCTGCAAAACTCAAATAACTGGTGGGGGGTGAGCTTGTGAGCCCAGCAAGGGAGGGGATACACAATACCACATAATAGAACGAAGACATATGATTCAAATCCACTTTGCCCATGAAGTTAAACTATGGGCAATAACTCATAAATCAATAAAATCATACTCTGGGCAAATCAACGTTTAAAGAACGAAACACAGTATACATGCTCGAAGTATCAAAATATACTGCTCAATCATATATCACAGTCTAGTATATTATCAGCTTCGAGTTCAATCGCAAAACAATAAACGAATCAACCATTGACGCCCAGTCATTTGAGCCCACCAACTCATAAACAACAACAATAAAAGGCTCACTGAGACCGGCTAGTATGACTAAACTATTCCATATAATTATACTTTTAACCAAATCACAAAATCATGATAAATTATAGTAAACACATCATTTTCGAAATTCAGTTGATAAACAAGATGGAACGATAACAATAAATCATATTTCAAGTTGACCCAAAATATTTTAAGAACGATTACGTGATCAAACTGACTCGAATCAGTATTGCATAAGTTCTCTTACCTCAAATCGAGATAAAATTTAATACCGAAAATCTTAGTACAACATCATGTTTTTCAATAGAATTAATCTACACCTCAAATATATTGACTTTACGAAATTAGTTTACCAAAATATCAAAGCATCGTGAACCAAATCGATCTCGTACCTAGAAATCGTATGAAAGTTTGACGGAGGGAAATAGAATGGATGAAATTGCGATAGAGAGGAGGCAGGTGGCTGTTGATATTTGTGTTTTGTGTGAGTGATAAAATCTCTCACACCTATATATATGTATACATCCCTCCAGCAGATCCACTCAAGGGATAAGAAGTAATTTGGATAAATTTTCATGTGGGACCATTCATAATCAAATAAATTTTTAATATGACCCACTTCATTTTTTAGAATTCGTTTCATGTAGCGTTTATAAAATTCAATGTTTTGAAAACGCAGTGTTTTAAGAAACGTAGTATTTTAAAAACACAGGTTTTTTCTTATAAATGCGTTTGTGAAATCACTTTAAAACACAGCTTTTTTTTCCTAGCAGTGTTTTAAAACCAGCGTTTTGAAAAAAAGTTAGGAATTTCAGCATTTTAAAACACATTTGCATTTTAAAAATGCTGTTTTTTTTTGTCGCAGCTTTGAAACACATTGTTTGCAAATAAGCTGCATTTTATCTCTGCATTTTAGCCAAAACACATGACCAAATGAGCTCTTAATAGCTAAGTTTATTCCTATGCATTATTCGTACATAACAATAAAACCAACTAGATGTTGATATAACTTTATTATTAAAATAATAGATGTACTAGGACATTACTAAAATAAGTATACTAATCATCAACTTTGACTTGGTCAAATAAATTAAAATCACTATTATTTTACTATCCAAAATAATATAGATAATTAAAAAGTCAACAAAATATTTTCAAGTCAAATTAAATTCGTTTATATTTTTTAAAATAAAAATAGATAAATTTTTGGGGTCTCACACCCTCTCATCCTTAAAATAAATTCGTCTTCGAATTTAACTTAATTATATCTCTCAACTAAATCATCACTTAATATTATAATCACCAAATTTCCAAATCACATCTTATCTATAACCAAAGTTATCCTGGGCGATGTGCCTCAGCACACTTTCGGCCGGGCCATGCTTTGATACCAATTGTGACGACCCGAAGTCATCACCTCCTTTTCAATACAACCAAATCCAATTTTAACTAGCAGCGGAAAGAATTAACAAGGATGTTTCCTTAAAAACACTATTTCTCATATATAATAAATCTTATACAACTCAATCAAAATCTAAATATTACAACATCACTTCTATTAACCAATCACTAGGCTCGCTCTCTACCCCACCTCGCAGTTAGCCTTTCGCTGTATACTCTGATCAAATCAAACCTGCAAAACTCAAATAACTGGTGTGGGGTGAGTTTGTGAGCCCATCAACAGAGGGGATACACAATACCACAGAATAGAACGAAAACATATGATTCAAATAACACTTTGCCCATGAAGTTAAACTATGGGTAATAACTCATAAATCAATAAAATCATGCTTTAGGCAAACCAACGTTCAAAGAATGAAACACGACATGCATGCTCGAAGTATCAAAATATACTACTCAATTATATATCACAGTCTAGTATACTATCGGGTTCGGGTTTGGGTTCAGTGGCAAAACAATAAACGAATCAACCATTAGCGCCCAATCATTTGAGCCCACCAACTCCTAAACAACAACAATAACGAGCTCACTGAGGCCAACACACCGACTAGTATCACTAAACTATTCCACATTATCATACTTTTAACCAAATTACGATAAATCACGAAATCGCATAAATTATAATAAACAAATCCTTATCAAAATCTATTTGATAAACAAGATGGAATGATAACAATAAATTATATTTCAAGTTGACCCAAAATATTTTAGGAACGATCACGTGATCAAACTGACTCGGAATCAGTATTGCATAGTCTCCTTTACCTCAAATTAACATAAAATCGAATACCAAAAATCATCAGGGCAACATTATGTTTCTCAATAGAATCGATCTACACCTCAAGCATGTTGACCCTACGAAGTCGATTTACCAAAATACAAAAGCATCGTGAACCAAATCGATCTCGTACCAAGAAATCATATGAAAGTTTTGATGGTGGGAATGAGAACGAATGAAATTGTGGCAGAGAGGAGGGAGGTGGCGGTTGATATTTGTGTGTTATCTCTCACACCTATATATGTATACATCCTTCCAGCATGCCCACTCAAGGGATAAGAAGTAATTTGGATAAATTTTCATGTGGGACTCATTCATAATCAAATAAAGTTTTAATATGGCCTACTTCAATTCTTAATAGCTAAATTTATTCCCATGCATTATTCGTACATAACAATAAACTCAACTAGATATTGAGATAATTTTATTATTAAAATAATATATATACTAGGACATTATTAAAATAAGTATACTAATCAACAACTTTAACTTGGTCAAATAAATTAAAACCACTATTATTTTACTATCCAAAATAATATAGATAAATAAAAAGTCAACAAAATATTTTCAAGTCAAATTAAATTTATTTATATTTTAAAAAATTAAAATAGATAAACTTTTTGGGTCTCACAATGTGGCACTCAACTTGCGGAAAGCTTGCAAGAATACTCTTTTAGTGTAACACCCGCTTCATTTGCATAATTTATATTGCTCATATCATTCTTACGTCATACATATATCATCTTAAATTATACCATTGATATCACTTGAGTATGTTGCATTTAAGACAATATGTTCATGCTACATTCGTGTGTTTCGTACGCTTCGAATTGTTGTTTAAACCTTATATTTGATCGTGCTTAAGATAGGTTGAACTTCTCGCCTTGTTATCGGTCATTTCGGGAACCTTTCTCGAGTGTTTTGGCCTTCCCTTGGGCTTAGAATCATCTTAGGTTGACTTGGGAGTGTTTTGGAAACACTTTGGAAGACTTTAGTAGACTTTGACTTGAGCTGGTCATTATGCGGACGCATAGTGCGAGCTCAACCTTGGCATGGAGTTTCTGGATTCTATGCGGCCGTACAAGGCGCTCGCATAGAAGCCATGCGGCCGCATAGTGCGTCCGCATAGCGCCCAGAATGTTCACCCGAGAAAATCTCATTTTTGACCAACTTGTGATTTTGAGTGGTTCCCATAGTGCCACGTCACCAGGCCGATAGAGTCTTTCTCCTCAGCCACTTAAACCCATGAGAAGCCCTTGGAGACTCTCATTTCACCCCCTTTTCATCTTGCAAACATAGAGAGAGAATAGAGAGGGTTTAGAGTGAGAAAGAGAGATTTCTTGAGATTTCGGAGGAATCTCGACGATCCGAGCACACCGTTGCGAAGGTCTTGGCCAGAGGAAGCTTTCCCACCGATTAGATTTCATTTCTCCTTGGTTTATTTCTTCAAGAGGTAAGCTACTACCCCCCTCTTCTTCTCCATTTATGCCTTATGTGACATCTTAGACTTCTAAAATGTGAAGTTACCATGCTTGATTTGTGAATATGTGATTATAGCCATGAAATGTCGTTGTGGATTTGTAAAATATGTTGTTGAATGTCATGTGTTGTTGGGAATTCGATTTTGGGCGTTAATGTGCTAGGTTAAAGTGCAAGACCACTTTCGTAACCCGACATCACTAATAGCTAAAAATGACTCTAACGGAGTCGTTTAGGGATTGATAATGAATGAGACCACGTGTGTGTTTTGAGCCTTGAGGATTTGAGATACCCGTTGGGTTATTGGTTATATGATATACGTTAAATGATATTGTATCTTTCTTTGGAAATGTTGGTGTCTGAATGGCTATGTGTAGTAAAAATTACTTGGCATGCATGAACACGATGTTGTTGTGGTCGTTATACTCCCTACTTTGGAGTATGACTTGTTTAATTTAAATGTTGGGTAAGCATCTACTTGAACATTTGGTTGATTGGTTTTAATGTGTCGAGTAAACATCTACTTGAGCATTCGTTAAGTCCTTGGCATATTTGTTGGAGGTGTATTGACGCTCGGTTATTGCGTGAGCCGGGGCTACGTAATAGCCGAAGGCCAATACACTAGGCCTCGCCCTACCATTGGCCACGGTAGGGGTTATAGCGCTAAGTGTTGTACGGAATAAACGTGACCTTGGTAAGCTATACCGGGATTGTTTCTCGGGTCGTGGGGACCGAGTCTTCACGTCGACGTGAATACGGGAAACGGTTTACCATGATTCTTGGTTATTGGTTCGATGATCGAGTATGACATCAACGGTTCTACATTGGTATTATTGGTTGGTTGGTTGGAAGTATCGGTGTGTCGGAGGTGTACCTCGACAGTATCCTTTTATATGTGTTTACATATCGCTCCTACGTGAGATGCATGCTATGTGATATGTGGCTATGAGATACTTGTCATCTATGATGCTTTGAGAATTTTCTCGCTATGTTAATTTTGTTATATATGATCCTTATTTCTGTTCACGTCTTGCATGCCATATTGTTGCATTAGTAGCTTATTGAGTTTTATAACTCACCCCGTCCATTGTTTATTTGTTTTCCTTAGATCTTGAACCGGCGAGAAACCCTCAGTGACCCTGCATCGTCGTCGGTGAGCTTGTCCGGCATTCTTTTGGGTAGATGCTCCTTGAGCCTTTGTATTACATGATTTGTGGTTATTATTCTTTTGTAGATGCCGACATGGTTGTCAGGCCTTGTATATATACTATTAACTCTTATTCCGCACACTCTGTTATGAATTTATGTTTATCCCGAACTCTTTAGTTCGTGGGTTTAATGGCTAGCTAATGTGTTGTTCTCCGGCTCGTTGTTTGCCGTAGAGGTTTTGTTTTGTTTTTAAAAATTATACACTTGCATTACAGGGTTTTTGCATGAATTTTTTTTTTGAATTATGCATTTTGTGTTCTCGTTTCACGTCCGGACGGGATTCCACATAGGATCTCGGGTCGGGTCATGACAGTTGGTATCAGAGCATAAGTTAGCTAGCCGGGAATGAATCCTTGATTTAGGAGGGGTTGGTTGTATGTTTGAGTCGTTAACGCCGAGAGTTTGTTGCAGGTGTTTAACAATGGTTGAAACTCGTAATAGAGCTGGCACTAGTAGGGCTGGTGAAGCCGAGAGAGAGAACCGTCGTACCACGCCACCTAACCCACCTCTTAACCAATCTAGAACTCAACCGCCACATGATCATATGAACCAGAATGAAACCTTCATGCACACCATGCAAGGATTCATGCAAGCTATGATGGAGATGAATCGTCAGACCATGGACATGAATTGACAGGCCATGGATGGATAGGGGCAGGCAGGAGGACATAGGATCGTACAGCCGACTGGGGGAAATGGGGACAATGGCCGCAGACTAGAGAGGTTCTTGAAAATGAAACCTCGTAGCTTTAATGGTGAGCCAGATTCAGAGAAAGCAAAGAGGTGGATTGAGAAGATTTTTGCAGCAATGGGATGCACAGATGAGGACAAGATAAATTTTTTTACGTTCAAGCTAGAAGATGCAGCTGAACATTGGTGGAAGGTATGGGAGGCAAGCTGGATACAGGATCAGGTGGTGAGGACATGGGAGACCTTCTTGCAATGCTTCAGGAACCAGTTTGTTCCTGACGTGGTTCAGCAAAGAAGGAAGTGGAGTTCCTCAATCTTGAACAGGGAAGTCTGACGATAGCTCAGTATTCTTCCAAATTTACCGAGCTATCCCGGTATTGCACTCATTTGCTTCCGATAGATGAGAAGAAGGTTTACCATTTTGTGAAGGGATTGAGAACTGAGTACCGTAAACAACTCATACCCCTTGAGTTGACAAGCTATCAGAAGGCAGTGGATAAGGCTTACAGGATCGAGCATGACATTGAGGAGCACCGTACCAAACCGGGGAATACAAGTGGGACACAACAAGGAGCAGAGTCGAAGTGGAAGAACCAGAATACTAGTGGAACTAACAATAAGAGGGGTAATAATAATCGTCGAGGTGGTCAGTTTCAGCAAAGAGTAGGAAATCAGGGAAACGCCATTCAGGGACAGCGAGGATAGGGAATGACTTGTAATTTTTGTGCAAGGACTGGGCACACGGAGGATAGATGTTGGAAGAAGCAAGGGAAATGCATCATGTGTGGGGATGGTACGCACTACCAGAGGGATTGCCCAAGGAATAAGGGAATCCAACAGGGAGGTGCATAGCAGAATGTGGGTGTTAAGAGGGCCAACGAGGGACGTCTGAGAGTCCAGGGTCGAGTCTTTGCCCTAGACTAAAATAGAGTTCCCGAAGCCAATAACGTCATAGGAGGTACCCTATTTGTCTCTAGTGCGAAAGCTCGAGTCCTTATATATCCAGGATCGTCACATTCATACATTACATCACATTTTGCCTGTCACATACATACCATGCCTGAATCATTACCATATGTGTGTGTGAGGTGTCTACTCCGATGGGAGAGTGCCAAGTAGCTTCTGATGTTTATCATGATTGTGATGTGATTGTTGACGGTCATCTTTTGCCTGCGAATTTGGTTGTTTTACCTATACGGGACTTTGATGTGATTTTGGGGATGGATTGGTTACATGCACACCATGTATTGTTGATTTCCGTAAGAAATTCGTTACTTTTGACTTGCCGAATATGTCATCTTTTGTATTTATTGGTGATAAGTGTATGGGTGGTGTTCGTTTTATTTCGGCCTTGAAAGCTCGTAAGTTATTATTGCATGGTTGTTCGGGGTATTTGGCCTGTGTGGTGGATAAATCAAAAAGGGTGGTTATGTTGGAGGACATTTCTGTTGTGCGTGAATTTTCGAATGTGTTTTCTGATGATTATGAATTACCTCCGGACAGGGAATTGGAGTTTTGTATTGAGTTGTTACCGGGTACCGTGCCGATATCAAAGGCACCTTATCGCATGGCGCCGGCCGAATTGAAAGAATTAAAAATTCAATTGCAAGAATTGCTTGATCGAGGTTTCATTAAATCGAGTGTATCGCCCTGGGGTGACCCGGTATTGTTTGTGAGGAAGAATGATGGTTCATTGAGGTTGTGTCTCGATTATAGGGAGTTGAATCAAGTTACAATTAAGAGTAAATACCCTCTCCCACATATTGATGACTTGTTTGATCAACTTCGGGGTTCTGTAGTATACTCTAAGCTTGATCTTAGGAGTGGTTACTATCAGTTGAAGGTTCGGAAGGAAGATATTCCCAAAACGACATTTAGGACTCGATATGGGCATTTTGAGTTTGTGGTTGTGCCCTTTGGGTTGACTAACGCACCGGTGGTATTTATGGACTTGATGAATAGGGTGCTCTTGCCATATCTCGATTGTTTTGTGGTTGTTTTCATTGATGATATTTTGGTGTACTCTAAGTCTCGAGAGGAGCACGAGAAGCATTTGAGGATTGTGTTGACAGTTTTGAGGGAATAGAAATTGTTTACTAAGTTTAGTAAGTGTGCCTTTTGGTTGGAGAAAGTATCATTTTTAGGCCATGTGGTATCGGGACAAGGAATTTCAGTTGATCCAGCTAAGATAGAGGCTGTGGTAAGTTGGGAGAGACCTGAGACTGTAACTGAGATTCGTAGTTTCTTGGGTTTAGCGGGTTATTATCGGAGGTTTATAGAGGGATTTTCTAAGATTGCAACCCCATTGACGAATTTGACTCAGAAGAATAAGCCGTTTGTGTGGAATGATAAGTGTGAGGCGAATTTTCAGGAGTTGAAGGAGAAGTCGACTACGGCTCCTATTTTAGCATTGCCAAATGGACACGATGGGTTTGTGATCTACAGTGACACGTCAAAGGAAGGTTTAGGTTGTGTCTTGATGCAGAACGGAAGGGTTATCGCGTATGCTTCACGGAAGTTGACTCAGTATGAACAGAACTACCCGACACACGATCTCGAATTAGCTGCGATTATTTTTGCTCTTCATAAATAGAAACATTATCTGTATGGGGCTAAGTTTGAGGTGTTTACTGATCATAAAAGCCTTAAGTATTTATTCTCGCAAAAAGAGTTGAATAACAGACAGCGTAGGTGGACGGAACGGTTGAAGGATCACGATTGCACTATACTTTATCACCCGGGAAAATCCAATGTTGTAGCAGATGCGCTTAGTAGGAAAGCGTATGTCTCTTGTTTGATGACTAGGGAGTGGAAGATGTTTGAAGATATTCGTGATTGGGGTCCTTGTGAATCTAGCCATGGGGTGATTTTTGCTAATATTCAGGCTACTCCAGTGTTGTTCCAACGGATTAAGGAAACCCAAGAGAATGACCCAGTTTTGAAAAAGTTGATTGATGAGTTAGATGAAGGGAAGACCTCGGATTTTTCAAAGAACAATGATGGCATTTTGACGTTTCGAGGTAGAGTTTGTGTACCGGCGATTGAGGAAGTGAAACGACAAGTGTTAGATGAAGCCCATAAGTCAAAATATACAATCCACCTTAGAAGTACTAAGATATATATGGATTTGAAAAAAGAATTTTTGTGGAGTGGAATGAAAAGGGAAATTGCCGAGTTTGTGTTGAAGTGTTTGACTTGTCAACAGATTAAAACGGAATATCAGAGGCCAGCTGGATTGTTACAACCTTTGGAGATTCCAGAATGGAAATGGGAGAACATCGCAATGGACTTTGTGATAGGATTACCACGGACTCGACGAGGTCACGATGCAGTTTGGGTTATTGTTGATACGTTGACTAAGTCGGCTCATTTTCTTCCTATTGCGGTGACGGATTCATTGGAGAAACTTGCTTCATTGTATATTCAGGAGATTGTGAGACTACATGGGGTGCCAGTGAGTATTGTATCGGATAGGGATCCACGGTTTACTTCTCGATTTTGGCAGTCACTTCAGAATGCCTTGGGTACGAGGTTAAATCTTAGTACAGCATTTCATCCGCAAATCGATGGACAGTCTGAGAGAACGATTCAAATACTTGAGGATATGTTGAGAGCTTGCTTGATGGACCTTAAGGGAACTTGGGATTCGCATGTACCATTGATTGAGTTCGCTTACAATAACAGTTATCAGTCAAGTATTGAGATGGCTTCGTATGAGGCATTTTATGGAAGGAAGTGTCGTTCTCCGATTTGTTGGGATGAAGTTGGTGAAGCGAAATTGTGGGGTCCAGAAATGGTTCATGAGTCAGCAAAGTGTAAAACTCATCCGGGAGAGATTGAAGACGGCTCAGAGTAGACAAAAGAGTTATGCTGACAATAGACGTCGAGATCTTGAGTTCGAGGTTGGTGACTAAGTATTTTTTAAAGTTTCACCTGGGATTGGGGTTAAGAGGTTTGGGAAGAAAGGAAAATTGGCTCCGAGGTATATTGGACAGTTTGAGATTTTGGAGAGAGTTGGAAAGTTGGTTTATAGACTTGTTTTACCACCGTCGATGTCAGGTATTCATGCGGTGTTTCATGTATCGATGTTGAGGAAATACTTAACGGATGCTTCACATGTCTTGGAGTATGAACCGATAGATTTGACGCCTGATCTTTCCTATGTCGAACAACCCGTAAAGATTTTGGATACCAAAGAACAAGTGTTAAGAACGAAGACTATACCCCTTGTGAAGGTATTGTGGAAGAACCATAATGTTGAGGAAGCCACTTGGGAAACAGAACAGGAGATGCGTGAGAAATACCCCGCTTTGTTCGATGGAGTCGGTAAGTAAATTCGCAGACGAATTTATTTTAAGGGGGTGAGAATGTAACACCCACTTCATTTGCATCATTTATATTGCTCATATCATTCTTACGTCATGCATATATCATCTTAAATTATACCATTGATATCACTTGAGTATGTTGCATTTAAGACATAATATGTTCATGCTACAATCGTGTTTTTCGTATGCTTCGAATTGTTGTTTAAACCTTATATTTGATCGTGCTTAAGATAGGTTGAACTTCTCGCCTTGTTGTCGGTCATTTTGCGAACCTTTCTCGAGTGTTTTGACCTTCCCTTGGGCTTAGAATCACCTTAGGTTGACTTGGGAGTGTTTTGGAAACACTTTGGAAGACTTTAGTAGACTTTAACCTGAGCTGGTCACTATGCAGATGCATAGTGCGAGCTCAACCTTAGCATGGAGTTTCTGGATTCTATGCGGCTGCACAAGGCGCTCGCATAGAAGCCATGCGGCCGCATAGTGCGTCCGCATAGCGCCCAGAATGTTCACCCGAGAAATCACATTTTTGACCAACTTGTGATTTTGAGTGGCTCCCATAGTGCCATGTCACCAGGCTGGTAGAGTCTTTCTCCTCAGCCACTTAAACCCATGAGAAGCCCTTGGAGACTCTCATTTCACCCCCTTTTCATCTTGCAAACATAGAGAGAGAATAGAGAGGGTCTAGAGTGAGAAAGAGAGATTTCTTGAGATTTCGGAGGAATCTCGACGATCCGAGCACACCGTTGCGAAGGTCTTGGCAAGAGAAAGCTTTTCCACCGATTAGATTTCATTTCTCCTTGGTTTATTTCCTCAAGAGGTAAGCTACTACCCCCCTATTCTTCTCCATTTATGCCTCATGTGATATCTTAGACTTCTAAAATGTGAAGTTACCATGCTTTATTTGTGAATATGTGATTATAGCCATGAAATATCGTTGTGGATTTGTAAAATATGTTGTTGAATGTCATGTGTTGTTGGGAATTCGATTTTGGGCGTTAATGTGCTAGGTTAAAGTGCAAGACCACTTTCGTAACCCGACATCACTAGTAACTAAAAATGACTCTAACGGAGTCGTTTAGGGATTGATAATGAATGAGACCACGTGAGTGTTTTGAGCCTTGAGGATTTGAGATACCCGTTGGGTTATTGGTTATACGATATACGTTAAATGATATTGTATCTTTCTTTGGAAATGTTGGTGTTTGAATGGCTATGTGTAGTAAAAATCACTTGGCATGCATGAACACGATGTTGTTGTGGTCGTTATACTCCCTACTTTAGAGTATGACTTGTTTAATTTAAATGTTAGGTAAACATCTGCTTGAACATTTGGTTGATTGGTTTTAATGTGTCGAGTAAACATCTACTTGAGCATTCGTTAAGTCTATGGCATATTTGTTGGAGGTGTATTGACGCTCGGTTATTGTGTGAGCCGGGGCTACGTAATAACCAAAGGCCAATACACTGGGCCTCGCCCTACCGTTGGCCACGGTAGTGGTTATAGCGCTAAGTGTTGTACGAAATAAACGCGACCTTGGTAAGCTATACCGTGATTATTTCTTGGGTCGTGGGGACCGAGTCTTCACGTCGACGTGAATGCGGGAAACGGTTCACCATGATTCTTGGTTATTGGTTTGATGATCGAGTACGACATCAACGGTTCTACATTGGTATTATTGGTTGGTTGGTTGGAAGTATCGGTGTGTCGGAGGTGTACCTCGACGGTATCCTTTTATATGTGTTTACATATGGCTCCTACGTGAGATGCATGGTATGTGATATGTGGCTATGAGATACTTCTGAACCGGCGAGAAACCCTCAGTGACTCTGCATCGTCGTCGGTGAGCTTGTCCGACATTCTTTTGGGTAGATGCTCCTTGAGCCTCCGTATTTTCTTTTGGTGAGGTCGAGGGTGTATATTGTTAACTAAACAATGTAAAGTTTGGTAGATGTCCCATACATGATTTGTGGTTATTATTCTTTTGTAGATGCCGACATGGTTGTCAGGCCTTGTATATATACTGTTAACTCTTATTCTGCGTACTCTGTTATGAATTTATGTTTATCCCGAACTCTTTAGTTCGTGGGTTTAATGGCTAGCTAATGTGTTGTTCTCCGGCTCGTTGTTTGCCATAGAGGTTTTGTTTTTCTTTTAAAAATTATACACTTGCATTATAGGGTTTTCGCACAAATTTTTTTTTTTGAATTATGCATTTTGTGTTCTTGTCTCACGTCCGGACGGGATTCCACATAGGATCTCATGTCGGGTCGTGACATTTAGTGTTTGGAAGATTCTTTTAGGGTTTTTCGCAGTAGTAAATTATCCAGTGAGTGTCAATCCATTCTACGTTGTGAGACAAAGCTTGCTCTTCCATCTTGGCTGTTTTGCTAAGGTCGTTAGCTGTTAGCTACTTGTTCTTCATAGATGGCTATATCTTCATCTTTGACTGTTTTAACTTCCCCTTAGTTGTTTGCTGTTTCTTTAACAGTATGTCTTGTACATTTAAGTCTATTGAAACTGGTTAATGAGAAATTATTCTAATGTAGTTTTGCAACATCAAAACTTTCTAAAACTAAGGTCCTAACAATTTTCCCCTTTCGATGATTTACAAAACATAGTCCTCTTATCAGTAGCCTAAAGAATTTTTTTCTTTTCATAGCATGACTTTTTATTTATGAGTAGCATATGCAAGCAAGGTCAAAAAGTTTACAATTGTTTGTATACGATAATCTATAAGAGCTATTTCATCTTTTGACAGTTGTTGAAACATAATCACACTTGTAAGCTTATGCTTGTCTTTGAGATTCACTTGAAGCTTGTTATGTTGTGTTTTTCTTCTTTCAAGATATCAATATCAAGACACATGTCTTTTATATTGTGTCATCCTGGCTTTTGGGAATATTTCTCCTATCTTGCACACATGCAGTATATTGATGAAAAGAGAAACATTTTAAAGTGCTGCAAACACAGAATTTAGTGCATGTAACAGAAATAAAAAAGAATGTCAAAACAAATTGTTTTAGTTTCAACACAATTGTTTCTCAGTAAGATATTCTTCAATTTCTTCAATCATCAAGGCCCTAGTTCACTGGATCATCAATATCTTCCTCCATTGGGCCATTTCTTTATCTTCTCCATCTGTAGCCTTTCCTTTTAGCTTGAATCCTCGTGGAACTTCAGTGTTGGTATTTCTTCTTTTACCTTTGTTGTGCCTGAGGTCTCTCCAATTTTGTTTCTTTTGGAGTACCATTCAAATCTGCTCCTTCTCATAGATGTTTCTAACAACTTTTTCTCCGCCTCATGTAGGTTCACATCTTGCATATTATCATTAGAGTCTTCATTATCTTCTTCTTTCTCAGTCTTTGTTATTGCTTCCTCTTCCTTCTATTTCTGTTCCCCCTTAACTGATGCATTTTTTCCAGCTTGGTCTATGTCAGCATATGTGATTGCTCCAGCAACTTCTTCCTCAGTGTATCCACGTTGACATAGTGACTTCATTGTTTCTTTGCACCAGTGTAGTTCTTTCTCTGTGAGCTTTCCCTTCTTTGCCTTTTCCATGCTCTTGACCCAGTCATTATAGCTGTTTGATACTCTTTCTTACTGAAAGGAGGGGCTGGCTTCTTTTTAGAGGCTTGGAAGGTACGGCTTTCATCAGCAAGAATTTTTATATGAATAGGCTTGAAAGGGATCTTAGGTTGTCCTGTATAGAAGTCAGGTTTGTTTCTTCTTCTTTTAAATCTCCTAGACCTATACCATGCCATCTTGGGGGTATAGTAACAGCTTTCCTTTTTTCCTTTTTCTTTTCCTTTCCCCTTTTCGTCATCAGAAGGCTTTTTAATGGGATAAGATGGAGTTTCCTTAGGACCTTGTGGTTTATTCTCTTCAGTGTATTCAAAAGGAGATGGATGGGATGGAGATTTTGGAGGGGAGATATGTGCTTCATCTTCAGCAGAGGCCAAATTGGGGTTTGGGAAGGTGAGGGTTAGCTATTGTAATTGTTCCCATAGGTGCAGTAGATTCAGAACTCTAGCCCTTTTTCCACCCTTAGGCTTCTTAGAGTTCCAAGTCTTCTTGTTGATGTGTCACCAAACATTTCCTCTGGTTTTCCTTGATTCAGCTCTAGTTCTTCTATGATCAATAAACCACTTAAAAACCTAATGTGGTTTGGACCATTCCTTTTATGATGATACCAGGGATCATTATATTTTACAAAGGTGACTGTGTGTAGAAGTACAACACTCCAATTGGCAAATCTTTGTAACAACATGGCACAAGCAATTTTTCATTGCTTAACAGTTTATTGATAGTATGAAGATTGTGCACAGTTAAGTGATTTAAGTGTAACATCATCTACCATGCTCATGAAATGAGTAAGAGTATGTTTGTCAATTTTTGATTAAAGTAGGGCAGGGGTAATATCTTCTATTCCAGTGAATGCCCTAAGTGCTCCTCTATAGTCTAAAATATCATCCCAGATGTTTGAAGTCAAGGCGGATGAAAAGAGAAAGTTGTACCTTCTTACAATCATTTCTGGTGTGATAGTGACTCTTTTTCCATTTAGGAAGAATACCAGGTTGTTGTCAATGTCCAAGTTTCCTGACTCATAAATCTTCTGGCACTCTCGTGGGTACAATGACGGTTTGTCCATCAAGAAGTCTTCAAGTCCTACTACTTGAATTAATCTCCTCATTTATGGCCCTTATGACACTTGATAGAAATCTTCAGTTGGGCAAAATCCATATATCGTCATTTTTGACTTTGAGTTTGTTTGAGAAGTGAGATTTCTTTGAAGGATTGTGTTTTTTGTTTTGTTTTTGTAAAGAGATAGAGAATGGAAGTTATTCTGCTAATTTTTGAATGAGGGTAACTGTAAAGCCCTTTTGGTGGTAGTAAATTTGTAATAGTGTAGGGGCTATTTGGTTAAAAGTGTAAACTTCTGGGGTGGTGAAATTGCACTAATTCATGCCACATGTGTTTCTTAAGGCTGTAATAAATGAACACGTCCGCATTTACTATTCATTTATAACACATGCAATCTTCAACTTGCTTGGATAAAAAAATGTTAGTAATCATTTTTACAATGCGTGCAAGTTCAACATATAAGTTTCAGATAAATTCATTTGTGCATAATTAGTAAAATTTTGAGAGTTTACAAATGATAGACCAATTCTTAAAGTTCTTGCTCATCTTTTGATCTTTTGTGGGTCAAAGTTTTTTAGTATGTCAATGAGTATGAGTTCAGATTTAAATACTGAATATGGTAACAAGGTTAGCTATTTTGAGGAACAACTATGTGTTTTAAACACTTATGAGTTCAACCTTCAAGATTATGGAACAACATTGACTATTTTCATTAGTCTTAAAGATATGGATATGTTTGACCATTGTTTTGAAAATCCTTTGTGTGATCTTTCTAATTTTGAAGAATATGTTGAGTGGTCAACAACAATCTATCCATTTGTCTCTTTCCCTTTTGAAATGGATGACTTTTGTGATACAGCTATGGATACTACCATGTGTTATTATTATTTTTTTAAAGGTTGGAGGGGACATAGACCTTACCCCAAATTTTTTTATTTTTGAAAGGCTACAATTAAGATTATATGGGCCTTTGGTATGGCTATGACAAATTGTGCCTCTGGTGAGTGATGTGAATTTGCCCGTTTGATCAAGACGAATTCTCTTCAAGACCGGATTGAAGAATATGCACCCAACAACGAACACGGAATGGAAAGATAAACAATGAAAATCGAAGAAAATCAACAAACAAGAAAAGATAGTTTGAGCCTCCCTCGAACCGCTAATAGCGATTGATTAGGAACCTCGTGGTGCGATTGAGAACCGATGACGCGATTGCCAATGACCCACGATCACAGAACGCCGTAACCTACCGACTCAAGAAGATTGATAAGTTCAATGGTTGGATTTTTAGTCCATGAAACCCGCTAATCTCACAAACTTGTTGTGAAAATAAGAGATAAACTCTCACACGCTATATATCATATATCAAATGATCAAAGATTTTTTTTACATGGAAGAAACAAGCCTTATATAGGCCTAAAATGTCTGAACTCGTAACTTACAGAAACAAATCAGAAAATGGAGAAAACAAAGTTGAAAAACCATCCAAGTTCCGAAGTTATGAAGAGGCGTGCTAGGGCACAGACCTCCCAGACTTTTGCTTCTGAAATGTCCAAAATTCATCAAAAACGAAAAATTCTGAAAGTTGGGATTGGCGCGGTCGCATGGGGTATTTGGTGCATGGGCACCAAGGCAAAATACACTGGGGCTGTTCTGGCGCGAGGCTAGGCACGGCTGCTCCAAATCTTCAGACTCCGGTTTATTGATTTTTATTGTTGTTAAGCCCTCTAATGCGCAAACGAACCTCCCTTGTTATCCTAGATCATCAATGCTTATTGTTTTGGTCTTGATCTCTTCTACAAGCGATGTTAAATCCGCTTGAATCTTCTTTGTACGTGAATGAATCGTTGGTCCTCCGCTTATGCTCAATGGTTCACGAGCTTAATTGTCTTGACCCGAACCATGCTTGCCTTGATTCTCATCATTCCCTCCCTCTTCGAAAGGATTCAACCTCGAATCAACACCTGCATCAAAAAGGGGACAAATCAGCAACATTGAAAAATATGCACTAACATGCACTTTACCGTTCAAGGCCAATTTACAATTATCAACAACCACGTGCTCCACAATGACCCTTGCATTAACCTGTGTAAGAAATACAACAAAGCTATGCCAAGTAAGATAATCAAAGGATATACACAACAAGTCCAAGTTTATACGTGGTAAGGACACAATATTACTCAAAAACAAATCCTCTACATGCTTTGGAATTTTAATACATCCAAACTCTCCATAAACACCAAGTTCATCTATGAAGTTATGAGTAATATCACATTAATCATCATTTTTCCATATATTCAATAACACAATCCATTGAAGAAAACAAGACAAACTTTTGAGAAAGTTTATGGAATGTAACAATCTCAATATATTCTCATTTGAACCTCACATTCTTCTTGCTTGCTTTTGGAAACAAGTTAATAAGAACCTGTAGAAGAATTACAACTACATAATGTAAGGCAAGATGATCAAAGTTGCTTCTACAAAATTGATTATGTATCAGTTTAGCACATCTGGTCATGCTTAACTTTAACACAACCTAAAACTATCTCCTTTTCATATGGTAACAACTCATTGTATTCGCCGAGTTCAAATATCAGTTTAACAAATTTTTCTTTGTGTACAACCATGATTAACACTTTAGCACCATGCATCTAAAAAAGATCATAGTCACTTGTACAAATCAAAGAACCTAACATATGTGATAAGATCCTGGGTCTATCACATTATCTACCATGAAATCTCACAATGAAACAATTCACATGCAAAACAGTATTACCACAACAAACACTCTTAAGTTTCAAGCTTTCACAAGTCAAAGCAATCTTGGGTACTCTTTCAACATTACAAACTGTTGGGAATATTCACCTATTCATTTATTATAATATCTCCAAGTGAATATTCCTTACTTACTTAAGATTTGCTTGTAACCATAAACCATAACTTGTCTAGGATTAGGATAACTTGTTTAGATTTAATTAGTAGCCTGCGTGCTACATACTTAAGTTATTCAGTCTTAGACCATCCCGACTCACTATGATAGGAAAACAAATAGAGTGACTTCAAAAGACTCAAGATTGCTACCGATCTCATCAGAACTTCGAGCATCAAAATAATAAGAAGAAGCTGAAGACGTCATCGACTACAAAACCTTCAGCAACTGATGTCCAGCCCAAGTCTCGAAAGCCCACATCAGCTGATCAAGACTTCAACGGACAAAAAGGAATATATTTTTACATTCTCTAAAAATATATTTTCCACACTCAACTTGATCTCAAAGTACTATCCTTCACATGGGCCCTGCCATAAAGTACTTTATGATGTGACAAATACCTCAAAGCTTTTCAGACACGTAAAGTCTTCTCCAAAGAAGATCTTATTGTCCTCTTTAAAAGCCCCAAATCCCGGACTCAGCCTTCAAGGCTTTGAATTCAACCATTACAAGACAAAACCCAACGAATGGATTAAAGCATCTCTCAATGTCTACCCATGTCTCTCTTCCTATATATATATACCACAGACATCCTCTCTATATAACGTGGTGGTTGTGTGGAAATACTGTGAAAACAACAAAGAGAAACACGGTGGTGTAAAAGAGTATTGCACTTGTGGAGTTAGAGTCTATTCAAGCGAGCCAAATCAGTCATCTACCAATCGCCCTTAAAGCTCATCTCCATCAGCCTCTCAAAAGTCTGAAGGATGAAGATTTCACACACCAAGTATATGAAAAGAAGAAAGAGAGATGAAGGAAGAAAATGGCTCAACAGATCCAATCTGATAGTATATAGTCTAGAGTCTAGGTTCCACTTCATATCTTATCCACAAACACAGCCTTACTAATCTTTGTAATGGTTGGTGTGGATTTGATTACACAACCTCGTATGAGTCGGGATATCCCCAAAAGGGATGTTCAAACCTTTTAGTTTGAACATCGCTTTTAATACTCTAACTTATCTCACTTGCTTAAATCTCCAATCATCAAAAATAATTTTCCCAAACGTTTCTAGATGGGGGTACTGGAGAAGATAGCAAGTGATTTTGCAAATGGATAAAATAATCATCTATATCTCCATTTGCAACCCATTAGGAATAGACTACGTGTAAGTTTTCTTTTATTAGATTAATTTGCGTGTAAGTTTTCTTTTATTAGATTAATTTACTGTCTGTAATATGTACTTAGGCAAGATTAGTTAAACATGTATAACTTGACTGAATTCTGTTATATGAAATATTGTATGCAGTGATTGTTCTCCAGTCAACTGCTGAATTCAATCTAAGTGATGCACTGCTTTAAATATCATTGCCTACTTTATTACTTTAAGTAAATTGCTCCTACTTGTGAACTGAACTTGCGTTACTATTTCATGTCTGACTATCTTAGAAGCATCTGCAAGCATTGAGTGACTTAATCCCGTTAATGTGTTTTACATCTCGTTAGTCACTCAATTATCAGTCAATTGATGATATCATGAGCTGACTCATAGATCAACTGATACTTGAACTTTCGCTGTCCATAATGTTTATTTAGTATACATACTCTAAGTCAGATGATTCTATTAGCTTGCCATCTGTCAGCTAACCTTATCAGCTGACTGACTCATTAACTGATCAACGTCTATTCTTTCCTCATGCTCATCAGTCAGTATGTCTCTTTAGATCAGTTAAGAGTCAGCCTAACTTTAAGTTTCGCTAGAAATTTTAAGTTTGGTAAATAGGCTATTCACCCCCCCTCTAACCTATTTCTGAGCTCTCTTCTTGGATAAATCAGGACCTACATAAACACAATCCTTCCATGTTTCAGAATGCTTAAGAAGAAATTCTTTTAATAAAGAAGATTTAGCTCTAAGCGTGTCATGCGATCCGTAAAACTTGTGAAAGAACAATGCAACATGAAAAATCAATTTTGAAAACCCATTTGCATTCACAAATACAGATTGCCGAACTTTATGTACTTCTATCGCAAACCAAGACTCCAATAATCCCATGGAATTCTCATAAAACAAAGATGATAAAGTTTTAAGCAGTTTACTTAGGTCATCACGTATTTCAGCATCTTCATACAAGAACAATTCATCATGGGAAACAAAACAAATTTCGTGACATGCATCAACATAATTCTTCATAGAAAGGTTGTGCATACTCACAAACATAGAATTCTTAGACACTTCCAATGGACAATTTAGATTTATCAATTCAACTTTCAATGCACCATACACATCTATCAAATCAACCTTTGAGGCACACTCTAGAAATGGATCACCATATGAATTACTTGTTACATGCAATGTAATGCATTATCTATTGTCAACCAGCTCACCAAACTTCAAACAATCATTCAATCCATGACAACCAATTAAAACTTAAAAAGACAACACCCTACACATGTCATGTGAACTAATAAGATTTCTCAAGAATAAAGCACACATGTGATTAAAGAACTTATCCAAATTAACATCTTCAAAAAGTTTAAGTCTCTTATCCAAGTCAAGGAGATCAACATGAAACAATCCATTCTGATTCTCAAGTCTGCATAAACTAGTATCATAAGAAGGAATGAAATCATACCTTTGAGAAAGTGTAGGAACTACAACAATCTCCTTACTAAGCCGATCTTCCCATTTGAATCTCTTAGCTTCCTTGCTCAATTTGGAAAACACTTCGTCAAAAACCTGCGGAGAAGAAAAATCACAACAAAAAGAATATGAAATTACATTGTTAGCATGAAAAGATCTCTTCAAAGAGAAAGGAACAACCTCACCAAAATTCCTTCTCAACTCCATCATGTCCTTACAAGGTTTGGAATAAAAGATTGGTTTTATACTCTCATTGCCATATGGCTTTTCAACCATTTCTTTTTCTTCCTCATTCGCTTGTGTTTCCTCCCTTTTAGTTTTTTCATTATCTCTCTTTCTTCTGTTAACACTCAGATTTTCACTCTCTTCCATCAACCCACTCTTTCCATTTTTCCTCTCGGCCTCACTAGACTCACTTCTCTTGGCCTTTTGAAATTGGAGTTCACGTACTTGTTCTCTATCTCTAGATTTCCTTTCATTTTGCTCGGTTATGTTTTAATTAAGACTTTCAACCTTAGCAGACCTCTTATTTTCAATTTCACTCATACTCTCCTTTTTCTCGGCTATCTCACAAACCTTACTTATCACTCTAGTCGAACTCTCTTTATTTTCCCTCAAACTCTTCTTACATTGTGATGAATTTACACAAGTCCTCCTAGGTACAACACTACGGCTTTTGTGTTCCCCCACCTTGGGTCTACTATGTGTTTGATAGGACAAAAAAGAAGCAGTCTTCAACATTTCCCGGTGGCAGTAGTTCGGGATAAACTTCCTATGCATTACACGTTTCATTTCTTCCCACGTGCGAATACGACCCTCTCCTCCTATCCTACTTCAGTTGTTTACTAATTGCTTCTACCAAACACTAGCATAATCAGTAAACTCCTTAGATGCAAGTTTCACCTTTTGAGCCTCCATGTAGTGGTCACGCTCAAAGAAAACTTCAACTCTTTTAACCCACTCTAGATATTCTTTCGGGTCTTCCCTACCCTTAAAAAAAGGAATCTTCATTCTTACTCTCTCACCTACCCTTCTATTCCATATCATATCATCCTCATACTCACTTTCTACCCACTCATCATTATCCTCATATTCACTATCTACCCAATTATCATCCTCATCAATGTACGCTTCCCTTCTCGCTTGTGCATTCTCTTCTAATCTAGCCAAACGTCGACTAACATCCTCCATCATCCTAAATATACGTTCTTTAGGATCCTCCCTAACTATTCTCTCATGATTTCCTTGCAAAGGTACTCTATTAATTCTGCCCACGTGTGACATGTTTCAAAGGAAAAATTCACACAACCTCACAAAAATGTCACTCGTGTTTACATTCACCTCACACACTCATACTCTAGTTTCTTGGATAGTTGTCTACCCTTTAAAGTACCAACAATGTAAGTCAAGTGTTATAACATTCTGGGAGTGAATGCTTAGGCAAACCCAATCTAGGATCTTTAAGATTCTTTTGGCTAAGTAATTCAAAGTGAGAAAAATTTCACTATGAAAGCAAGAATAGAAACAATAGTACCAATGGATGAATTGTATACGATGATCAAACAAGATGAATAATATGATGAGTTCAATGACACGAATGTTCCAGCAATTTGAACAATAGCAATTCAACAACGATAATGAAGCATTTTCATTCCCAATTCAAACTACACAAATTTCGAACCCCTTTTCTCTTTCATTTTTTTAATTTCAGATTCAAGCCTATTTGATTCGCTTGATTCAACAATCTTTTTTTTTTTTTTTTTGTGAATGGGGCAATCTCCTTTTTTTTTTTTTTTGAATTTAGGGCTTGGGTATTCAAGAACACCACACACACACACACACTCAATTTCCAGAATTTTATTTTTACTTTTGAGAATTGGATAACAAGATACACACAAGATCGCTAGAGCAAGAACAATATTCAATTTCCAAAATTTCTCAACAAAGAAGACGAAGAACGACAAGAATAACTCAGAATTTCACGGAATAGATTAATACAATCGAAAATGAAAGAACGATAGAACAAATTTTTCGGGTTACCTCTTCAATTTGCTCTACTACAAATTGATGTGAATTCACCCCGTTTGATCGAGACGAATTCTCTCCAAGACCGGATCGAAGAATATGCACCCAACAACAAATGCAGAATTGAAAGATAAACAAAAAAAATTGTAGAAAGTCAACGAACAAGAAAAGATAGTTTGAGCCTCCCTTGACCCTCTAATCGCGATTGATTATTAACCTCGGGGTGCGATTGAGAACCGATGACGCAATTGCCAATGACCCACGATCACGGAACGCCACAACCTCCCGACTCAAGAAAATTGATAAGTTCAATGATTAGATTTCCAGTCCAAGAAACTCGATAATCTCACAAACTCTATTGTGAAAACAAGATATAAACTCTCACACGCTATATAACATATATCAAATGATCAAAAATTGTTTTTACATGGAAGAAACAAGCCTTATATAGGCCTACAATGTCTGAACTCGTTACTTACAGAAACAAATCAGAAAATAGAGAAAACAAAGTCAAAAAACCATCCAAATTCCAAAGTTGCGAAGTGGCACGCTAGGGTGCGACTTAGGGTGCACTAGGGCGCAAACCTCTTAGTACTTTTGCTTCTGAAATGTCCAAAATTTATCAAAAATGAAAATTTTTAAAAGTTGGGCTTGGCACGACCGCATGGGGTATTCGGTGCGAGGGCACCAAGGCAAAAATACACTGGGGCTGTTCATCATCCATGCTTGTTGTTTTGGTCTTAATCTCCTCTACAAGTGATGTTAAAGCCGCTTGAATCTTCTTTGTACGTGCACGAATCGTTGGTCCTCTGTTTATGCTCAATTGTTCACGAGCTTGATTGGCTTGACCCGAACCATGCTTGCCTTGATTCTCATCAGTGAGGCTTTAAACACCCGATCTCTCTGTAGAGATTAGTGAAGTACTAGGATACCTCTGGTGGAACTTGAGCACTCGACCTCTCCGTTAGGAGCCTTTGGTAAGGCTTGAACAACAACAGTTAAATGGTGCCTTTGGTAAGGGGAGCCTTTGGTAAGGTTTGAACAACAACGGTTAAATGATGTCTTTGGTAAGGCTTGAATAACAACAGTGTCTCTGGAGAGGCTTGAACCCCCGACCTCTCTATTGTGAGTAGTTACGTACCTGAGTGTCTTTGGTAAAAATTGAACACCTGACCTCTCCGTTATATGAAATGAGCGGTACCACATGAGCTAGAACTCATTGGTGGATACTGTCATGTTTGATGCTATGAATGAAGATACATTTGACAAACATGCTGCATAAAGTGTTTCTCTTGAAAATTGTATGGATATGAACTAACGGTTATGTGCAAGTAAAACAGTTATGTACATAAAACTAAATTTTTAAAAACCTGATCTTGAGATACGATCATCTTTTGTTTTTGTTGAGTGTTCCTGCAAAGTAAGATTTGTAAGTGGGTCCTAATCTGTTAGTAACTTTAGGAATCCATACTAAGCTGTGTTTCTTTGTTTCCTGGTAGCTGTTAGAACCATGTGTACTCAAAATGTTCTTATCATGTAATCTATTGTACACATATTTGGAAGGTTTATTGAGTTTTGAATCATATTTGTTTCTGTAAATCTCTTTTCTTTTCATCTTATTGTAACAGTTATGATTTCTTTTGAAATTATAAGTATAATGATAAGGTTGAAATGTATGATAGCTCATGTTGGGATGTGGTTTTCTTTGATCTAACTGCAAGTGTTTGATATTCTTTATTGCACTATCAGCAGTTTTATCAGTTATAGCAATTTTTTTTTCCTTTTCGTATTTTTCTTGCTTTATTCCATTTTTCAAATTTTTCTTTAATGTCTTTGATTTCCTGTTGGACTTTGTGCATTTGTTTATTTATTTCTATGATTTGCTGCTGTAATATTGCATTATCAGTTCTAGCTTCCAACAAATCAACAATTATGTCTATATTTTCATTTTCAAGTTTATTATTCTTTTCTTGCTAATTCTCTATGATTTTATTCTTTTGAATAGTTTTAGCAGATTCTTTACCAGTGTCTAAATCTCTACTTAATCTAATATTTTCTGATATCAAAGATTTCATGCTACTTTCAAGTTTCTTCTTTTGTGAATAAATAACACATACTAACCTCTTGAGTCCTTCTGAATTAAGGTTCTCAAAGTTGCTTACTTGATTCAATTATTCTACTACTTGCAATTCTTTTGAATCATCTTCATCTGAGTCATTTGATTATCATTTGCCATGAAGCACTTAATATCTAACTCTGCATCATCTTTTCTTGATTCTTCTTTCGTACATGATTGGGTTAAAGCATAGATTTCTTGTAAAACAAACCAAGTAAAACAAACCAATTCTAATCATTAGTATTATAACAGTTATCAGATGTAGATGTAAGACAAGTATAATCATCAGAACAAATATTCTTTTGATAGGCCATAAGTATAGATCTTTCTCAAGATATTAGGCTTGGAGATACTTAAATCTATTAGAAACCTGCTTTGATACCAATTGAAGGGATCAATCACAATATGATGGTGTACTCACAACTGGATCACTACGCTTAACTAACAGCTAAGCTCTGATACAATTGAGAGTTTCTGTGTTGTCACTTTCTAGTACAAATATAAACTGTTGCAGGTTTTACAATAGGTCTTGGTGTAGAACAGCTAAGCTCTGATACCAATTGAAGGGGTCAATCATAATATGATGGTGTAATCACAACTGGATCACTAAATTTAGCCAACAACTAAGCTCTGATAGAATTGAGAGTTTCTGTGTTGTCAGTTTGTAGTATAAATATAAACTGAACTCTGATACCATTTGAGAGATCGATTCCTCTATGATACTATAGTAACAATATGATGGTATCACTTAGTTGTTACTAAGCTTTGATACCAATTGAAGGATCAATCATAGATTGTGGGTTCGATTGATCACCACTTATATGCAGTTAATAGTTGTTATTAACAATTGAAAGAAGGTAGTTTACTGATTAATAATTTTTAACCTTTTAAGAATAGTTAAAACCTTCTTGAAATAGATATATTTGTTAAGAGGTATGTAATAACAACACAACTCAATGTGATCACTGAAATTGATCAACTCTTAATAAAAGAATGACTGTTGGCGATAGAATGATAAAACAACTAAGGCCTGCCAAAATAATTAAGATGATAAAATAGAGTTGTGCACATCAGAATTAAGTTTAATCAGTGATCTCAAAATAATTCATGATCTTATTTTGTGTGTGTTATGTTGTAATGATTGATTGTAGCAAATAGACAGTTTGATGATTATTTGATCAATGAATTATCAAAACAGTTAAGCACAAGTACAAACAAGCATTCAAAGTAATAGTAAGCGATAAGTAAAGAGCAAAGGTTATAGAAATTGATACAATGATTTAAAGTGGTTCGGATCTAACTATCCTATATCCACCCCTCACAGCCATCTGGCTCTCATGAGGCAATAATCCACTATAATTCTTCCAATTACACAGATTATTGAGGTCGAAGAAAAGATTTCAATTCCTTCTCAACTAGTTGGCTCCCCAACTAGGTTCTCTAAACAGTACACAAGGTACACAAAAGAGGGTTTTCTTCTTGATAGTCAAATGAAGCTTCTGTTGTAGGCTCTATGTCACTAGGTAACTACTGCTTGATTTGTAACTATTTGATGAAATAGTTAAGCCTGCGTTGCTTGATCTGACAGTTTTGTTAATAAGTGATCTGGATCTTGGTGCGATGGAGATGCTTTAATAGAGATAATCAAAATATCTCAATTTACTCTCTTGTTCATCAATGATAGCTGTTTTGTAGAACTCTTGCAGATTTCTCTTTAGTCTTTGTATTGTGATCTCTTTTATTTGATGATCACTATGTATGTAAGATATCTCTCTAAAATCATCCACACTCTTTCCTGTAGATAGAACTTTTCCTCTACATAGGCGTTGAAAAATTTCTATTATAATCTGGTCGTTGGGCAACGACTAGATGATCATTGTCCAGCAATGAGTACAGTCTATATGGCACTCAACTTGTGGACAACTTGCAAGAATATTTTTTAGGGCTTAGAACATTCTTTTAGGGTTTGTCTCAGTAGCAAATTATCCAGTGAGTGTCAATCCATGCTATGTTCTGAGAAAAAGCTTGCTCTTCCGTCTTGGCTATTTTGCTAAGGCCGTTAGCTATTAGCTGTTTGTTCTTCATAGATGGATGTTTCTTTATCTTTGGCTGGTAGCTTCCTTTTAGTTGTTTTTTGTTTCTTTGACAATAACTCTTGCACATTTAAGCCTACTAAAACTGGTTTATGGGAAATTATTCTTATGTAGTTTTGCAACATCAAAACTTACTAAAACTAAGGTCCTAACACACATTATAGCCTATTTAAGCGAGCCTATCTACCATTCAACGTACAAAACAACCCCATGGTCTTAGTATTCGATCTACCTAATAATTAATAGATAAGATATGTCAACTTACTGTGAATAATCATTAGGTCAAAATATTCCTAACCAAAGAAACCTGCTCGATAATTAAATTAGGATGAATTAACAATAGAGTGAGAATGATCATAGAATCTTTTGGGTATGCTGAAGTAGGAGCCTTATTGCAGGCTATTCAAATAGCAATGACAATGATCAGATTCACGATCATATGACTAACCTCTGATTAAGATCCCTAACTTCCAAATTTATAAAATCATGAAGATGATATTTTGTAATTTTGAGGGAGTAGGAAATAATTATATCAATAGGGATATGAAGGAATAATATAGATAATCCACTGAAAATAGTAACTATTTGAAAATAATAGTTCCTCTAAGTAGAATACGAATATATTTTTCAAAAATCTAGAGCATATTGCAATTGTGGACCTTCAAGGGTTGTGCTGGTGAATTAGGGATTCTTTGAAACCCTAGCTATTATGGTTTTGGTTATCTAATCCATCTCTATAACCAAGTCATTCAAGCTACTATAAAGTAAGAAAAACTCTAAAGCATGGTTGGTACCACTTCCTGTGAGAGCTCCAATATGAGATCGAGAGAATCGCTTTAGGATAACTTGGAAGAGCTTGTTAAAGAAAATTACCATAAGATTTACTATTAACAATGCTTAATAGTTCAAACTATAATGATTATATTGGAATACAAGAAAGAAGGAGCCTTTGACCTTATATAGATCACTTTTGGTTTCTAAAGATAATGGGGTGAATCAACGATTACAACCTCATGAACTTGGGATGCTCAGTCCTACAATGACTTCGTTGAACAAGGAGACCTAGCCAACATTATACTTAGGATAGATAGTGACTTGGTGATTCACAAATGTAGGAACTTCTGTGAGGAACCTTTCATGTACGTCTCTTGACCATAACCTTATCCAAATTGAAACTTAAGGTATAAATCCTCTCACTACTTTCCTGATTTTGTTTTTGATTCTTGGAATCCTCATATTTAACATGTCGTTTAATGTCATTGCTTTTACTGAATTAGTAATAGACTAGAGTCGTAGTAAGTTTAGAGAAATTTTTGAAAATAAAAGGCATTTTTTGTGTGCAAGGAATCCAAATAGCTCAAGAGAGTAAGCTTTTTGTGGTACTTTAACACCTAAGAAGGCTAGGAGCTCATAAATTACTGGAAAAATATTTTAAAGCAAGAAGTGAGACTTTGGTTTCAAAATTTTAGAACTAACTACATTGACTCTCGAGATAGAAACATCAATATTATGTCAGTACTGCTTATAGGAGAAAATGAAAAAGAACTAAAAGACTGATATATGAATTCAATAACCACATATGTCGAAAACTCATATTTCGTTTCAAATTTTTTTCTCTTAAACTATAGTAAGTAATAGTATAGTGATGAAAAATATAGATATCTTACTCTTTGTATTGACATGGTAATAGGACCTTTGAATTAAGAGCTGATTCGATGATGATTAGTTAATTAAAACCCCATGAAATTGTATAAGAAAACATGTACAAAAGTTATTCAAATACATGCATATCAACAAAAGGTTCAAAGAAAACCTCGGCTACTAACTGTCACTTCAGCTATATGGAGCTCAAAAGAAGGAAATATTAATTGGAATAATATTACATCAAATTTGAGTTAATATTGTACCATATACATCAAAAAATGAATCTCAGATTTCATAAAGGTCAAAATGCATGGAAAGATTCTCCAAGCTTGGTCCCCGTTTTGTCAAACAACATGCAACCTAGATGATAGACTTGTGAGTGGATGCAAACAAGCAGTCAAGATTCTAATCAAATAGCATATAAAGACAAGTGTTAGAACAATTATATCTAATGGCTAGTGTTTTGCCACAAAGTATTTAACGAATTAAATTCCTTGAAGAAAAATAGTGTTAGGACCTAGATTCTTAGGGTTTTGAAGTTGCAAAACCAAATTAGTATAATTTCCCATAAAACGTATAAGGTATTAGGCTTAATGTATAAGAGTTATTATCTAAGAAACATAAGCAGCCAAGAAGAATCTGATATGCAGAACACAAACAGCTAAGATGTGTTTTGCAGCTTAATTGTTTTAATAAAATAGTTAAGATATCACAACAATGACTGTGTCAGTGACATGGCACATACTTATTAGAAGAAAACCTACTAAGAAAAACCCTAAAAGGATATTCCAAACCCTAAAAGAATATTATTTGCAAGTTGGCAGCAAGTTGCATGCCACATAAACTGCACATGAGCTGCAAGTAGCTCATCTAGCTATTGTATAAGGACTAGAATGCAATGAAAACTTTTCAATCATTGCCTATATAAAAGAAAAGTTCTCCCCAGCACAATGTGTGTCACTCAAAGAGTGATTAGGATGGTATAGCTCACACAAATATATATATATATATATATATATCAGAGAAAGGATACAAAGACAAGAGAGATTGGAGTTTGATAAAAACTCTACAACAGCTAAACAACTAAGTACTAGTCTGTGAAGAATAGCCTCAGATATTTGTATCCAAGCTATACAAGCATCAACCATCCTACTGCAATCAACAACCACTCTACAAACTGCCAGATCAAGCAACGCAACAGCACAACTATTCTTAATAACATTTCCACAACAAGCAGTTGTCACATAGTGACATTGAGCCTCAACAAAAGCTTCATTAGACTAGTTAGAGTTATTGTATTAGGAAGCAACCCCCCCCCCTTGTGTATTGTGTAGAGAACCTAGTTGGAGAGCCAACTAGTTGGGAAAGAATTGAGATCTTTCCTTCGACTGCCAATTATCTGTAGAATTAAGAGAGTTATATTGAATTATTGCCTCATAGAGGCAGAGGGCTGTGAGGAGTAGATGTAAGATAAGATATCCGAACCACTGTAAATCATTGTGTCAATTTCTTTATCCATTAACTCTTTACATTTCTGCAATTTATTTATAGCTTTATGAATGACTAAATTGTTTAATATTCTTCTGCTCAATCAATCATCAAACAGTGATTATATTATTTATAATCATCAAGACATTAACACTCACATAAGATAAGATCATAACTTGTCTTAAGATCACTGCTTAAATCAATTTCACTGTGCATAACTCTGTTTTACAATCTTAGCTGTTTGACCCAATCTCGTCTGTTTTCACTTCTCATCAAACATCTGCTCTAATTTTCAGAGTTATTCTATTTGAGTGATTTTTATAAAGTGTACTAACATTTTGCATCAAGGGTTTGATCATACAATAGAAAATTGTCTTCTTTCAATATATCTAACTGCAAGACAATCAAACTCTTTAAGACATTTAACCCTCATTATTTATGACCAGTCTATAAAGCCTGCAACAGTTTATAAGTCAAGTATCAATTGGTATCAAAGCTTAGCTGCTTGTTAAGTAGTCTTGATACTGACTTATTGCAACTATATAAAAACTTGTATTTATTCATAAAGTGATCTCTCAATTGGTATCAGAGAAGTGTAACATCTAAGAGATACCTACGGGATAAGAGTGATCCTTGATCCTTCAGATATTCACACAGATCAACAAGAGAGATAAAGAACACAAGAAGAGATGATAGAGAAACACTTCAAGCCATTTGAATCAGCTCAATTATCTCTTTTTAATTAGATGTTAGAGATTCTCACGAGATAACCAATCATAGGTTTTCTCGTTGTTCATCCCTCAATAGAGAGATCAAGGACTTAACTTAGACTCTGCAAACCTGGGTTGGCTGACTACTAAAGCTGCTACTAAACAAAACTTGAAGCACCAAACACGGAGCTTCCTCTAGACTATCGAGATTCATTCAAGGAAGCAATCAAAATGAACAATAATCAAAATGAACAATACTACTGGAATTAGTGTATTAGAAGAAGCTATAGTTTGGTTAACAACTAGGAAGGAAATATGAGATTTTCTTCAACATAATCCTTGAATTTTGATGATAATATAGTGGATTGTCTTTACTAGTTAAGAGAGTTGTAAATGGTGGATGTAGGAGAAATTTTACTCTAAACCACCTAAAAATTCCTTGTGTTCAATGGTAAATTCAGAAGACTTTACTAGTGGGGGCACAAATTTAGGTATCCCATTAAATCCTATCAAAATTCAATAAAATCACCATTTTTTTAGGAAAATAGGGACGGCACCCTACTAGATTTTATTAAAAGAGAAACGAAAATTCAATAAAATCATCGTTAAATCTTAAAAAAAGGATTCTTTATATTTGCCACAAAATCCTACAAATATGACAGAAAATCTTAGATAAAAATCAACAAAATAATCCCAAAAATACTATAAAATCACAACAACACCGAATCCTACATTTTATTTCTAAATAAAATCACCCTAAATCTTACAAAAATATTAAACAAAATAACCATAAATTCAACAAATTATCATAAAATGCTATAAATATTAAGCAAGCACTAAGCAACAAAAATCACTTAATAGACATGATTATAAAACCCTAAAAATGAAGCGAATAGTTGCAAATAGACGAAATTTACCTGAGATTTGATCAATTGACGAGAGAGATATGTGAGAGAGACTCCGAGAGCTAGAGTTTAGGGATTAGGAGCATCGAAACCACAACACCAAACTACAGTGTTGTTACCTCGCCTGAGTCGCCTCAGCTCGTCGTTGTCGTCACCTCGCGGGGTCACTATTTGCGGCCGCCGGCATACGAAGGTTTGGAGGAAAGGTGCCGAGAGGAGAGGGGGGAAATAGGAAGTCTGGAAGCCTGGAAGGGAAACTATGTGTCTATGAGTGTGTGACTATATCATGAGAGAGATTAGAGAAGACAATTTAGGTTTTGGGATAGGGAAAGGAAGGATGCGCCGCTGGACTCGAGAGTGGTAAGTAAAGTAGCTTTACTCGTTTTCTTTTAGTATTTACCTAATATTTTTTTTACGTCAAGTGGGGTCATGTGACCCCACATAGTAAAGCATGTGTCCGCCTCTGCTTGTGTTCATTACTTAATTTATTGCACTTTTAGTTTCTTTATTTTACTTAGCTTAGATATTGAACAACCTTATATTTTTTTAGCTAACTGATTGTTAATAAAGATTAAAGTAATCTTTGTGTGATTTAGCATTGTTAAAACGAACATAGACATCTAAAGATTACTAGAGATTTGTTTACAAATCATTTATTCTGATGTGCATTACATTAATCATTGTAAGTACTATAAATTCTTGAGCTCGACTATAACCACTACTTCTATGAAACTACTACAAATACCATCATTACTACTACGAAGTTAATGAAAGATGAAGAGAAGATAATGTGTTTTAAGAAATTTTCTAGTTAATATTTCTTCATGCATAAAAAGAAAAGAGAGGGACAACTCTCTAACTCTTACACGAAAACTACCAAAGGAAAAGAGAGGAACTACTCTTTAACTCTAACAATGGAACTCTCAATAACTTTAGAGATAACTCTCAAGAACTCTTACCAACTCCCTTATAAAACTACTCATCAATATCTCATATACAGCCGAGTAATGAGATCTAATGAAGGCGGACATCTCTTTATATAGGAGGGAGAAGTCGCCAAACATATTATATGGACTGTTATAAAAACGAGGATATTCTTGGATTAAGAATTCCAAGTTTCTATCTTCGATGCAGAAGCGAATCGGTCGAAAATAATAGTACCAAGTATTTGGAGAAATAATGGCAAGAAAATAAAAAATATAATGGAATCAAACAAAAGGGAACAGAGGATTTATGTGGTTGAATCCACTCCAAGGCAAGCAACAAATCTATTATAAACTATGAGAAATTACAATAGAGAGTTTTCAATGTACTCACCCTACCTAGGACAAGGGTTACAAGGATTGACATGATTCCACAGAGTACCACACTTCTCACAGCCTAAAATAGCACGAACTATTTTGTGAAACACGCCAAGACCTCGAGACTCTAGACTACCGTGTTTGTCGTATGCCTCTCACTATTTGTCACTTGTCATCGGCTCTCATGGCATGTCCACACAAAAGGGATGGATCCCTTTTATAGTACACCGTGTGCACCGTCCCTCATAAGTTAAACCAACTATTATTAGTAATACTAATATAACCCTAGATTAATTAGGAAAATTTAAATTTGAGACACTTTTTCAATAGATCTCCACCTTGGCTCAAATTTCATTAATCGTCTATCCTCATTGTTGCTTGCCCGTCATTCACCCTACCATGGATGCCTAGAATTGATCTCGAACACACGAGTCCAAGCGGCCCTTAAACTCAGTCCATGAATTACTACCAAACCGAATACTACCAAAATCTTCACACATGGCACCTTCACTTTAAAACATAGCATGAGCTCCACCTTGAATGACACTCCCTTGTAGTAAATACAAGTTACCCTTTTTGTTTCCACTCATGAGAAAACGGCGACCACGAAAGATCTTCATCTTTCCATCACGAACTTTGTAATTACAACCTTTCGAATCCAAGGTACCCAAGGAAATTAAATTCCTCCTCAAGTTAGGAACATGACGAACTTTAGTTAGCATTTTCACTCTACCTTGAGTCTTGATTTTAATTGTTCCAACTCCTTTAATCTTACAAGAAGAATCATCCGTTAAAAATACATTATCACTTGCACTCTTGTAAGTAGAAAACATATCTCTATTGGAACATATGTGAAAAGAACAACATGAATCAATGACACATTCATTTCGTAGATTATCACCACCCACGGTCACAATAAGTACATTACCGATATTCTCGTCATTGTTGATACAACACTCATCAAAAGAATTGACAATATTAGCATTAGAATTTAATTCTTTTTTCACTTCATCCTTGAGCTTTTGACAATTACGAACAACGTGACCCATCTTATTACAATGCCAACACTTTGTCTTGGAAGTCTTCTTATTCTTCTCACCACCATTTAAACTTTGACCAGATGAATTTCTAACATGATTTGTAACGCACTGAGTTTGAGATTCGGTGTTGAACCCCAACTCAGTGCGCTAAACTAAAACAAACAACTGAATCAACAAACAGGAGCGAGCTACACAATCTCAAATCCCAAAACTATGCAGCGAAAAACCATAACTAAATAAAACTTGCGTTTTAAAAATTTGAATAATAATACTATAAGGCAAAACACACAATTGGGCCACTGTACTTTGGAAAAGGTTGCAATTTGGCAACTGATTGTTTGAATATATTATTTGGGCCACTGTACTTCAGTTATCTTGCAAACGAGCCCATTTTTTAGACGGACGTTAGTTGAGCCGTTAAAATAAGATAAAATACCAATTTTACCCCTATCTTCAACTTCGTCTTCCCCAATTAAGAAAAAACAAACCCTAACCCTAAAATTGCAAAGATTAGATTTCTGTACCTTGGTAGAAATAGGAACCAGATTTTTCAATTGGGGAAGATGAATTGTTTTTCTTACATTTATCAGGTGACTCCTCCGGCGTCTTGGGCCTCTAAACGCAGTACGTTCCCGGCAAAGCTCCATCCTCCCCACAACGACGTGGATGGCGATGTTATGATCCTTCACTTTGCGGTGGCTTTGGCTGCCACCGTTACCAATCTTTACTCCACCGGGTTTTTTGGTGGACCTGCTGCATCTCTTCCATAGGATGTGAATTTGGTCAGACCTGCAGCCGCCTGTTTTGGGGTGTTCGAGTCAAGATCATTCCCCGGGTACGTGGACAGGACCCGTATAGACCCCATTTCCATCGGAGAGTTCAATTCAAATGGAATCAACAAGGAAAAATTCTTGTTGCCAGCAATCTTGGATCCCAAAGAGTCAACTTGCTGGACCACTGTTTAGTTTGATCAAATCTTCTTCTTCTTCCAAAACTTAATTACTCCTCCTACAGTCCATTCCTTTGTTCTGGAGATTTAAAATCTCGGTTATCGCCAGCCAGAGGCCACATACGTGTTTGTAGATGATGTAATGTTCTTCTGGGATTATTACTTAAATCGGGACAAGTTTTATAAAATGTTCTCCCAGCAAAGATGAATTGATGAGCTCGATGGAGCTTTGCCGGGAACGTACTGCGTCTAGAGGCCCAAGACGCCGGAGGAGTCACCTGATAGATGTAAGAAAAGTAATTCATCTTCCCCAATTGAAAAATCTGGTTCCTATTTTTACTAGGGTACTGAAATCCAAACTTTGCAACTTTAGGGTTAGGGTTTGTTTTTTTTTTTAATTGGGAAAGATGAAGATGGAGACAGGGGTAAAATTGGTATTTTATCTTATTTTAACGGTTCAACTAACGTCCATCCAAAAAATGGGCTCGTTTGCAAGATAACTGAAGTACAGTGGCCCAAATAACATTTTCAAATAATCAGTGGCCGAATTGCAACCTTTTCCAAAGTACAGTGATCCGATTGTGTGTTTTGCCAATACCATAACTAGTAAACCTCCACAGCCAAACACAAGCCGGGAGTAGAACAACACTAAATACCCATGAGCTAACATGCTCTGGAAAGTTACTAATAAAAACACGGCTCGACATAAGAGTTAACGATAAGATCGACATGCTAGTCAATCATAAGGGAGTCTCAACCAAGATAAGGTCAAACAAACATAAGGGTTATATGAGGTATACAAATGCTAATCGATGTCGAGAATAGTCTCGAATGAACACGGAAACAATACACTACTCATCATAGGTTAATTACATGTCGAACACGGGTTACAACTTAACACGTCACGTTTAACAAGCATGACATCACACACTCCAAAGGTTTCAAGGTCGATACGAAACGATTATGAGTTAACTAGTCGGGGTAGCACTATTTCTTGCTAGCCGAAGTGGATAGCCAAACTCCGTGGGGGTGTCCAGGTCATAAAGGACTAAAGCTACATGAGATGTTTTTGCGCAGTAATATTATTCATGAGATCGAATTATTGAAACGTGCTACAACAACAATACTGATACAGTTCATGAGATACAGACTAGGGTGATAAGGCTGGAGTTGGTCGGAGGTGTACCTCGACCCCGTATCCTTTTAAAATGTGTTTACTTGAATTGCTATTTATACTGTGATAAATGTATACTACCTGTTCACGAAAATTATGTTTTACTATCTTATAGTTGAGTTGTTCAACATGTCAACATATCCTGTAGTTGCATTGTACTAACTTACTGGTCTTCAACTAACCCTGTTTCCTTTGGTTTTCCATAAAGCCCAGTCACCCAGGAGGATTTGGACAGTAAGGCTGGGGGCTAGGACATGGGATTCATATGCGGAGCTTTTGGGGTAGTCCTAATTTTGTATCTTCATTGTATGTATAACTATAAAATCGGTGATGAGCAATGGTTGTGATAGGGGTTATGTAAACTCTATTTTGGGGTAGCTTATGTATGTATATATGTGTGTTTGGTTTAGTTGTTATTTTAGTCCCGATAATTGGTGTCGTGTTGGTAGGAACTTTGTTTAGATTAGTATTTTGATGATGCTATAGGTTAGAATAAACCCCATTAAAACTAGATTTTTTGTAAAAGAGTTGTTGTCACAACAAAAGTAAGCATAGCCATTCATTTGTTCTCAGTTCTTAAAAATAGTCATCATCCTGAAGAAACATAACTGTTTACTCAAAACAATTATATAACAACAAAGAGCATTGAAGACTTCTATTGACACATGACAACATCAGAAATACCCTGAAGCAAATCATTAGGTTAAGCTATAAGTTTTAAGAGACAAAGGGAACAAAGAATAATTCAAGACGGCTAGAAATGCAAGTGGATTGCAAGCTAGCTACAAGTGGACTAACATTAAGTACAGATATATCAAACAAATTGTAAGTAGACGTTATACAACTGCTAGCTCAAAGCTCACACTGCCTTTATATATAGCAAGAAGTTCTCTGAACAAACACACACACATACATAAATAAACAACAGAGATACATAGACATATACACATAAAGAAGGAAGAGAGAATACAAAAAGAAGAAGAAGATTGATTGCATAAAAAACTCAAGAACTCAAAGCTCAACTGTTTACAAGTCTACAAAAGAAATCAAGCCAACTAAGAATCATCAGATCAATATCTTCATTAGAGAGAGTCATTCTAAGGAATCACAATCTTCTTGTGTAAATTGAGTCCTAGTTGGATTGCCAACTAGAAGAGGAAAATAGTGTTTTTTTCCTTTGCAATAGTCCTTGTATTTTGAGAATATACTGGATTATTGAACTCATAAGAGCCAGACGGCTATCACGAAAGTGGATGTAGGAAAAGAGTTCCGAATCACTCTAAATACTATGTCAATCTCTCTCATTAATTGCTACATTTCTACATTGATTATTTGATAGCAATTTGTTGTGCACATTATAGCTGTTTAACTCTACAATACCCAACAAACTGCTAACTCTCTCTCATATATGTTTTCTATCTGAGTCATATATAAAACAATATCATAACTTGTTTTATAACACTTTAAATCACTTTACAAAACTACAATTTCCGCTGTACACATCTTGATATCAAACTAAACTATTTATGCTAACTAAACTATTCTGACAAAAGAATTAAACTATTGTTTGATTCTGCAATAAGTGATAGAGTGAGATAAAAATACTTAAGCAATTTGTGTAATACCCCAAATTTTTGTTACTAATATTAAATTGCATAAATTAATATTATAATTGTTTTGGGCCAGTCGCATTTTATTTCGATACGACAATTTTAAATTAGATCAAAGAGTGACAATAAATTATTTGTACGTTTGGATTTACCACCCGTAATTAATAACACTAATAAATAAATACCTAGTTAGGAAAATATTAATCGTTATTTGACCCGAGAATAAAAGAATAATTTAGTGAATCCTTATTAGGGTTGGAAAACCTAATAGGGTATACATATAAATAGTTAGAATTAGTTGGGGAAGGTCACCAAAGAACATAAAACAAAACACCCGAGTTAAGACGGCAGTCGTGAAAGAGAAGAGGAAGAGACGACGGACAATCTTGAGGTAGGATTAAGAGAATACTTTAATCTATACCTTATAACCTTGTTTGTATATGTATTATTGGTGTGTATGTGTGTGTGTGTGTGCATGCGTGTGTGTGTGTGTGTGTTGTTTGGGCAGCGGGTTGTGTGTGCATGTATTGAACAGTGTGGGTGTGTGTGTACACGTGTATGTGTGCATACGTGCGTGTGTGTGTGCTGGAAAAGTGTATGTGTGTATTCCGTGGGTGTAACGCCCGCACCATTTACATCATTTGCATCATTTGCATTCATTCTATGTTACATCTCTTATGTTAACATCGTCATTTCATGTGCAAATATCACTCAAATGTACTTGGGATTGAGTTTGTTGTACACTTTTCAAGTGTATGAATATGTGTTAAAAGTTTCATAGTCATTGCATTTGATTTGGTGTGTTACTTGTTTAGTTTGGTTTTTGAGACTTTTCAGAGACCTTTGCTTAGTGTTTTGACTTCACTTAAGTGTTAGAACCATCATGGGACCATTGAGCATCATTTTGGGACTTTTTTAGACCACATTTCATGAATTAGAGTGCACTGGAGTTAGGGCGAGCGCTCAAAAGGCAGAAACATGAGTTTGTTGATTCTGGAGACTGCGCTAGCGCCTAGGCGGCCGCGCCATGGCCAGTAAGTTGCACTCTATTTTCCTAATTTTTCAAGATTTAACAATTCAGCCCCTTGACCCAACTTAAACGTACCTAGGCTATTTGACCAGTCTTTCCACACCTAAAAACACCAAGGAGACCCACACTAACACCACTTCTCCCTACATTTCATCCATGGTGTGTAAGAGTGTTAGTGTGAGAGAAACATAGTGAGATTACTGTGTGTGTTCATTGTCCTCCTTATCCAACCATAGTTTCTTGCATGCAACACCACAACTAGGTTGCTAAAGACTTGGGGAATCCATTACCAAGCTTGGATTTTGAATTCTTTGGGTAGATCCTCTTATTGAGGTAAGCTACTATCCCTTGTTCTTCCTCAATTATGAATTGTTATTCATGTTAGACTTGTTATTTGATGAAATATGTTAGAAATCATCAATTTTGAGTATGTTTGACTATGTTGACTTTTCAAATTCGTGGTTGACTTTTTGGTTGTGTTTGGAGACTCATGTTTACATGTTAGAAATGTGAAATATAATTAGTAATTGTTAAGTTTACGGTATGATTAATTCGCGTAAACTCGAACTCATTAGAAACTAAAAATGACTCTAACGGAGTTCGTTAGGATTTCATAATCTATGAGACCACATGTGTGATTTGGGAATTCTTGGATGATTCGAGTGATTCGTTTGAAAACTTGGTTACACCGGATGTGTGTTTGATATTACGTAATTTGTCGTACTTTTATAAGTTGGCTATTTGTGGTGTGAGATTATTATAACTCACTTGTGGCATTCGAATCATTGTTAAATGTTACTGTTGTGGTATACTCCCTACTTTGGAGTATGACCTTTTATTTTAAATGTCGAGTAAACATCTACTTGTGCATTTAGTTAAGTCCATGGCATATGTGTTGGCGGTGTATTGACGCTCGATTATTGCGGGAGCTGGGGCTACGTAATAGTCGAAGGCCAATACATCGGGCCTCGCCCTACCGTGGGTATAGCGCCATTTGTTGTACGGAATAAACGCAACCATGGTAAGCTATATCCGTGGTTGATTCTTGGGTTGTAGGGACCGAGATCACCCGTCGACGTGAATACAGAAGATGGTTCACAATGTGTTATGTTATTGGTTTTCTTGTTCGAGCACGTCAACAACGGCTCTACATTTGGTATATTATTGGTTGGTTGGTTGGAAGTATTGGTTTGGTCGGAGGTGTACCTCGACACCGTATCCCTTTTAATGTGTTTATTTATAGCTCTTATGTGCTTTCTATATGAACGAATGTTGGTCATGGTTTTCAACCGGTATGGGACGGTTGGCGATCGTCGAGCCTCTCGTGTAGTATGGGGTTGTTTGGCTATGTACAATACTTGTTACTTCCGTTTGGTATTGAAATGATATTGGGATGACATGCGTACTTGTTACATTTACTGCCTTGCATCTAGGACTAGCATGCCATATTGTTGCATTAGTAGCTTATTGAGTTTCGACTCACCCCGTTTCGTGTTTATTTGTTTTCCTTAGATCAAGCGCCGGCGAGGAATCCCTAGTGCTCGAGTTCAGTTCCGATTGGAAGTCATCTTTTGGTAGTGCACCTTGTGCCTAGTATTTTCTTTTGGTGAGGCCGAGGGTGTACTTGTTATGTAAACAATGTATTTGTTGGGTAGTAGTCTCGACTGTTATTGATATATTCTTTTGTTGTGCCGGCATGGTTGCCGTGTTGTTGTATATATTTCTTAACTTTAATTCCGCGTACTTTGATATGGTTTATATATGTACCGAGCCTGTTAGCTCGAGTTTGTTGTTGCTAGCTAACGTGTTGTTTCTCCGGCATGTTGCGCCGTTGAGGTTTAGTATTGTTTTTAAAGATCTTGTTGTTTTAAAGAAAACTTGCACGTGCATTACAGGGTTTTCTCATGACTTTGCATTCCTTTAAATGGAATTTTTGAGATGTTGCATTCGTGTTTCTTCGTTGTCTCGCGGACCGAACGGGATTCACATCGAATCTCGGGTCGGGACGCGACAGTTGGTATCAGAGCATAAGTTAGCTAGCCGGGAGAGAATCTTTGGCTTAGGAGGGTTGGTTGTGTGTTTAAGTCGTTAACGTCGAGTGTTTATTGCAGGTGTTTAATCATGGTTGAGACTAGACATGGTGCTAGTACGGAGGAGGGTGACTCAAGTAGAGCCGGAATTACTTCAGCTGAGCAGGGTAATACCCTACCACCCACACAACCTAGAGTTCAACCTACGGGACAGCCGGGGGTACAGCCTGAGATACTGGTTAATCCGAATGAGGGGATTGTGAATATGATGTAGGGATTCATGCAGTTAATGATGGAGATGAACAGGCAAAACATAGAGTTGCAGAGACAGGCAATGGCAGGTTTGGGACAGACAGGAGCTCACAGGGTGGCCCAGCCAGCTTGGGGCAATGGGGACTTTGATCGGAGGTTAGGGAGATTTCTGAAGATGAAACCAAGAAGCTATGACGGGGAGCCTGATCCGATGAAGGCGGAAAGGTGGATAGAGTCGATCGAGAAAATTTTTGCAGCAATTGACTGTACTGATGTGGTCCCCATGCAAGTGGGACCTGTACTTTGGGTAGGCCATGGTAGTATGATAGACATGTGATACATGATGGGTTTCTTAATAACTATATTGTGAAGCATGATGGCAAAACCACTACACTTGTATCTCTAACACCTCAACAACTGTATGAATTCAAGGTCTTAAAGAACAAGGAACGTGAGGCTAGTGAGAATGAGCGGAAAAATAAAGATAGTGGTGCGAGAGAGTTGAGAGAAAACTCGAGTGGAGAAGAAAGAAAGAAAGATGGAGGTAAAAATAAGAGGGTGAAAATACGAGGGATTGAGGAAGACAAACAAATAGTTGAGAAGTCGTATGGCATTGAGAGAATGAAACCAATTCTTTTTGCTAAACCTAGTGAGGTTATAAGGGAGTTGGGGAATAATCAAAGTGAGATAGTTCTCTTTTCCATGGAGAGCTCTTTTTATGCTAACATTTCACCTCAATTTTCTATTCCATGTGTTGTCACTTCTCTACAGGTTTTCGTTGACGTGTTTCTTGAAGTAAGCAAGAAAGTTTTGAGATTCAAGTGGGGCTATGAACCAGGTAATGAGATTGTTGTAGTCCGTACACTTTCTCAAAGGATTGTCTTACTTTTTCTTTTGAATACTAAGTTATTGGGTTTCAAAAACAATGAGAATTTTCATGTTGATTCCCATAACTTTTGTGGAGAGCTTGGATATTATGGAAAATGTGGTTGCATTAAGTCTCCTAAGCATGTGGGGGACTTTTTGTTTCATAACATTGTGGACCTACCTCGGATGCCTAGGATGTGTTCTTTTTAAAGCTAATTTTGTTTTCTCCTAGTACTCTTGATCATCTTGCTTTGTGTTCTATTGTTGAGTTTACATGTCAGGTTGAAGTAAGGATCATGGAAGATCAAGTGTTTGCCAATATTTTCAGAGTGGACCTGAATGGTAAGTTGCATGTGAGTGTATATTTTCCTATTGCTGATTTGCGTCCTTTTGATATAGGTGATTCGAGGACGAATCCTTTCGAAGAGGGAGGGAATGATGAGAACCGGGGTTCGAGTCAAGACACAAGGCCCATGTCAAGTGAACCAATTATGATCAAGTGGGTTCAAAGTCACGCAAGCCCATTCGAGGCCCAAGAGGAGGAGTTCATGCATGTTTTTGAAGCTCTCAGGTCACCCACGGATGTTCAAGACAAAGAGGGGAGGTTTCGTTTGCATGTTGGAAGGCCAAAAAGGCTCGCATTGAGTTTCTGGACATTATGCGTCTGCATAATGCATTAGCATAGGAAGTATAGGGTTTCTGGAATCTATGCCGCCGCATAGGGCGTCCGCATAGCCTTTCTGGAATCTATGCTGCCGCATATGGCGTCCGCATAGCCTCCAGACACTGAAGACGGGATTTTTGGTATTATAGGTATTTTTAAGTATTTTTAGGTATGTTTGTTTCCTAGGGTTAGTAGGATTGTTTTAGGCCTATATAAAGGCTTCTCTTTCATTGTAAAACATTAACTTTGACATTGATTCAATTGAATTGAGTTTGCACTATATTGTGAGCTTTTGAGAGATTTCTTGGATTAAAATTCTCTACCCTTGAACTTATCAAGTTTGTTGAGCTGCAGGCTTATGGCGTTCCGTGATCTTGGTTCCTAATCAATTGCGATTAGTGGGTTAAGGTTGCATCCCAAGGTTCTAGGGATTAAATCCGCCCTAAGGTTAAGGGAAGCTCCCTATCTTTTCTTTCAAATTCGTTGTTATCTGTTTTCAATCCGCGTTCTTGGTTAGTTCCGCTTTATTACGATCTTGGAATCGCATCAGTTGGGTTGGAAGGATGATGAATATTGTTGTTTGGGTTGGGTTACTTAGTATTGGGTAGGTTAATTTTGGGAAAAAATAGTGTAAGGGTATGTTAGAAAATTAAAGAAGGGTGTACTTAGCTTTCTGAGTGGTTGAAAATATTTGGGGGTACTAAGTAATGGAGTATACTCAGTAATTTCTTGGATGTAAATAGCAACTCTCTAAATTTAAATTTAAATTTAAATTTAAAGGGTGTTACCTCTCATTAAAAAAAAAAAGAAGAAAATTTCTGCTTCGTGTTATTTTTCATGTTATTTTATGCTTCGTGTTATTTTTCATGTTATTTTATTTTATGGTGATATACATAATAGTATCAGTTAAACCAGCTATTTTCTATGTCCCCAAAAAGAGTTTGGTATTCCTTTCATCTCAAAATAGGTGTCATCGTTTGATTTGTCCGAATTTTAAGAAATTAGTTGACTTCATTTGATTATCTATTAATATCCTCAAAATAACTTTTAGTAGTAGTCAAATCACGGGACATATATTTTTTTTTTATCTCACAATGAATAATACTTCACCGTCCTTTAATTATTATCTTTTTTTTTATTTGCTTCAAAATAATTATTTAAAAATTTTTCTTTTTAGAACATCGCTTTTATCATTTTACTCTTATTTTTTCTTTTATTTTAATTATGGACCACATATATATGAATATTAAAAGAAATTACACATTATACCAATATTAATAATTAAGTTAATTATTTTTTTTTAATCTGTGTATCAGATCAAACCAGACAATAATTAAGGGATAGAGGGAGTAATATTATAGACAATTTCCTTTAAGAATTCTTCTTAAAAAAAAAAAAAAGGCACTTATTTTGAGACATCAAAATACAATATGCGACATTTATTTTAGGCGGGTATTTTTTAGGCCCTTTCAAGAAAATATCCACTTTTTATTTATTTTTTATTTGTAACTGTTACTTTTAGCATTTTTACCCATGATTTTATTGTTCTTTAAGGAATAATTGCAAGTCGGTACCATTTCTGAAATTTTAACCGCTTTATACTTCAATACTTGTTACAAATGGAAAAAGTTTAGTTTGGTGGATAAATAACACAATTGTTCCAAAAATGCACCCGTAACAATCTAAAGAAAACGATCAATCGATGTATTGCAATTTCAAATCGATGCATCGCAATTCCAAATTGATGCATCGTAATTTAAAATTGATGCATCGCGATTCAAAATTGATGCATCACAATTTTCTTAAGAATTCGAATAGGTATGCGATGCATCGCAAATCCGAAATCGATGCATCGCAATTTCAAAATCGATGCATTGCAATTTCAAAATTGATGCATCGTAATTTCAAAATTGATGCATCATTTGTAATAACGATGTCTCACGTGCGGCAACGATGATGGAGTTGCAGTTTAAAAATTGTGATGCATCGATTTAGAATTGCGATACATTGATTTAAAATTGCGATGCATCGTGTGTCTCTGTGTTTTTTAAAGGCATAGCCGACATTTCGAAATAAAAAAGTCTTTTTTGATTTGAAATAAGTATAAAAATTTAAATTGGTTAAAATTCATCAAAGGGGACCGACTTAAAATTCACCCTTCTTTTAACTGTGTCCACTCTTACATGGGAAATGTAAGAAAGCCCACAATATACAAATAATTACTCCATCCGTTACCAAATTATTGTCGCATTTAATTTTTTTGAGTCAAACAGAATATTTTTTAAAAGAAAATTTGACCTATATTTTTTTTTCAAAATTTAAAAATACATAATTCGTAGTATTTTTAAAGTACTATAAATTATGTCTTTTGGAATTTTGAAAAAAATAAGTTAATTTTTTATTTAAAAAATAGTTTTTTTGACTCATAAAAGTTAAACATGCTAATAATATAAGAACTTAAGGAGTATAGTACATTCAATTCACTTTTTCAATCAGTGTAATGATTCAAAAATGACTCTAATATTTATAATCGAATCAGTCCATTTTTTTTAATTTGTGTACCGAATCAAACCCGACTCTATTTTTTTTAAATGGAGAGAGTATAAGTTTTAAAGCATAACTTTTTTAATGTAAAAAAATTTTTAAAAAATGTACCTTTAAAAAAAGGAAGTAATTTTACTCATGTAGGGATAGAAAAGAAAAAAAAAATATTGGGATTAGGACATATTCTACCACACCAAGTAATCCTCACATGGGAAGGCTACTAGTCTCAGAAAGTGCATACTGCGCAGTGCGCACCACCCACCGACTCTACAGTGCAATTTCATTAGGTAGATTCGTTTTTATCCTATCGTGCGCCCGTCATGGTCTCTTTCCACTTTACTACTTTCAAGTCAAACAAAAACAGTTTCATCACAGATAAAATGCTGCTTCTGCCTTTATATACGTAGAGCAATGAACATCCTAATGAACGAAGAATCTAGGTTTTAGGTTCCGTTTATTTCACGAAAGTAATTTTTGAAAAAAGAATATTACGAATATATGTTAAGTTATTAATTTATCTAAAAAAAATTATTGTATTTATACTATTTAAGGTAATAAATGTAAGCAGGATGACTTGAATATAGTACTTTGCCTTTATTTACGTGAACAATGAAGATCCTTAGGGCAAGTCCAACAATGAGTATCAAAATTAAATTTTAATACCTATAACGTCCTAGTATCTCTAATAGTCAAAATAGAGGGTATCAAATTTTGCCTTAGTCTTAAGAGAGTTAACAAATTTGCTACCTCTCTTAAGACTTCATGTTGAGCAACACGCACGTGGATGGATTATCATTGACACATGTGAATTATTATTAATTCATGATTTATTTTAATTTTTATATCTTGACATAGACAACTGTAATTTTTTCAAAATTTGTATTTAAAAAATAATAAAAACAACTATCATATTTTAAATAATTGATAATGTATAAAATATCAATAAAGTTAATAAAAAATCAAAAATAAATTTAATACCGTGAATTTGATACCTATTGTTGGATATGATAATTTAATACCTTATAATAGTATCAATAGGTATCAAAATTTGATTTTGATACCTATGGACCAAGAGCCATTGTTGGAGTTGCCCTTCTGATGTATCTAAATATTTGTTCTGTTTACTTCACAAAAGTAGTTTCCAAAAATATAAATAAACTATTGAAATACAAAAAATAAATACTTCCTGCGTCTTTAAAAAACTGTTTCATCACAAATAAAATATGTTTTTGCCTTTCTTTCACTTTATTTATTTATTTATTTATTTTTTTAAAGTAGAGTGATCGAATTGGTAAGTTAGTCTTCTCTCAAAGCAAGTATTGCTTGAGATATAAAAAATTTAAATGCAAAATTAGTCGGCAATGTAAACTCGTTAATGTTACATGTTTAATCACTTAGTGGTAGGACTTGCAAATGACACAACTAATCGAGCATGATCAACTGATTTTGTGTGATATCCCACATCGGGTAGATGTGAAATTATAAGTGGCCACCCACTATCACTGGGCACCAACCTATCCATAGACTTTTGGGTGGTTTGTGATGGGCCAATTGACCCAGGTGCTTAGTGGGCCAGTGCATGGGCTATGCGTGACGGACCGGACTTCGGGCTCGGATCGTTACATTTTGTATCTAAATTTCATGTTTGACCACTTCGATTGAAATGAAATATTTTAAAAGAAAAACTATATTTGACGATAAATCTGATTTTATATTCGTTTTCGTGAAACAAACAGGCTTTCAACAAATTTGAATATACTCCTCCATCCCAAAATAAATACTCCCTTCGTCCTTAAATTATTGTCTTTTTTTTTTTTTGTCCATCTCAAAATAATTATTTTGTTTGAAAATTTTCCTTCTTAAGACATTACTTTTACTATTTTACCCTTATTTTTTCTCCTACTTTAATTATCGGCCACATACACATGAACATTAAAGAAAATTAAACATTATAGCAATATTAATAATCAAATCAATTGGTTTTTCTTAATCTGTATGCCGGGTCAAACAAGACAATAATTAAGGAATGGAGGGAGTAATTTTTTAAAAATTTGTACACAAATTAAGAAAACTTTTAAAAAAAATTGATGTACCCTTATTTAAGTAAAAGTATTGTTAATAAGTTGCATGATTATTTTTCTCTTTCTTCTAAACATCATTCTTTAAATCATGTTACTTTTTCTCAATGTTTGAACTACACATCTTTACCCATCCCACTTTCTCTCTAAAAACAACTTTTCATACTTTCAATGCATTGAAGACAAATGATTTTCATTCTCAATACAATATTTAATTAGAGAGTAATTAATAAAGAAAATATTGGCAAAATGTGGATATTTTTTTCTTAAAATCTCATAACATCATTTATTTTGAGATAATTTTGGTTTTTCTTTCTAAAACGTCATTTATTTTAGGACGGAAGGAGTATGTTTCACTATTTATAAGAATATGAATTTTATATATTTCCTAAGTTTAGTAAAACTATATTTGACAATCACATGAGTTAGTTTGATTGAGAATTGAGTTTGCTTCCTTGGATATTTACGCGAGTTTTTATTCGTGCCAACATTTATGAGGTAATTTTAGATTACAACAGTTTTTTCTTTCTTTTTTTTTTTAAATATACATACTGTTGTTCGAAAAAATTATATGATAAATGCAGTGTTTTGAAAATGCAGCGTTTCTAAAACACATTATTTAAAACGCGGTTTTTTTCTTTATAAATGTGTTTAGGATATAATGTTAAAACGCAGCTTTTTATTTCCTACTGTATTTTAAAATCATGAAAAAAAGCTAGGAACAACGTTTTAAAACACAGCTTTTTCGACCGCATATTAAAACGCTAAGTTAAGAAATAAGCTGCGTTTTGGCCAAAACGCACGAACAAACGGGCTCTTAAAATAACTGGTTTAAACAAATTGTACCAACTAATGGTTAGGTGCTATTTCCGAGATATTCTTATACTCATTTGAAAACATAATTAAATTGAAATACTCATAAATTGGTTCAAATAAATTGTGTATCGGATTAAACAAAAATACGTTTGACTCTACAATTTTAAGTTTTAGATTTGAAACGGAGAAAGGATGTGGATTTTCTTAAAATAGTAAATGCAGTGTATGTAACTGCTTGGTGACGACCGACACTGATCTCAGACTCACCGCTATCCACTTTAACAAACTTTGCTTTAAATAGTAAACGCAAACGAACTTGCTAGCGTATGCAGTGGCGGATCCACTCTTTGGGGTGGGGGGTAGTGACCCCATTAAAAAAAAAAATTTGGCTTACAAAATTGTAATTTTTTAGACAGTGACCCACTCAAAAAAAAAATTTCTTCTTTAAGTCACGCACAGTAGCAACAATAAGGTAGATACTAGTGGTGAATTATAATTTCTAAGTTTTTTGTGTGATAGTTAAATTTTGTGACCTCACTGAAATATTTTTCTGAATCCGCCACTGAGCGTATGTAATGCATAAAAAGCCAAATTTAACCGCTTCATTTAGTTGGCATCGGAGTGCTTCATTCGGGACAAATTTATGTAAAAAAGTCCAAATGTAACCGCTTCATCTAGCTAGAGTTAGAAAAGTTTCAATCCAAACCACGTTTATATGTTAAATTGACAACATTAGAATTAGCTAGAGTATGTATACATTCATAAAAGACAGATATAACCGCTTCGTTGAGTTGGCATTGAAAAGTTTCACTGCTAACACGTTCACATGTGAAGAGATACAACATTAATTACAACCTGCTAGCATATGCATATGTTGACAAAAAGGCAATGTAATCGTTTCGTTTAGTTGGAGTTGGAAAGTTTCACTCCTAACACGTTCGCATGTGAAAAATGACAATATTGAAACTCGGTGTATATATATGTCTAGAAAAGGCCAAATATAACCGCTTCATTTAAATGGTGATTGAAAGTTTCACTGAACACGTTTACATGTAAAAATTAAAAACGTTAGAACTAGCTAGTGTATGTATAGGTCCATAAAAGATCAAATGTAACCACTTCGTTTTGTTGATCGAGCATTGAATAGTCTCACTTCTAACACGTTCACGTGTGAAATTGATAACAATAGAACTTCCTAGCGTATGTATACGTTCACAAAAGGCCGAATAAAGCCGATTTGTTTAATTGGAGTTGAAAAGTTTCACTTTGAATACGTTTACATGTAAAACTTGATAATATTAGAACTAATTAGCATACGTCCATAAAAAGGCCAAATATAACCGCTTCATTTAGTTGACATTAAAAGATTTCACTCCTAACACGTTCACATGTAAAAAGTGACAACATTAGAACTTGCTAGCTTATGTATACATTCACAAAAGGCCGAATGTTACCGCTTAATTTGGTTGGAGTTGGAAAGTTTCACTCTAAACACGTTCACCTCTAATAATTGACAACATCAAAACTCGCTAGCATGATGTATATGTCCAAAAAAGGCCAAATGTTACCGCTTCATTTAGTTGGTGATTGAATTAGAACTAATTAGCATACGTCCATAAAAGGCCAAATATAACCGCTTCAATTAGTTGGCATTAAAAGATTTCACTCCTAACACGTTCACATGTGAAAAGTGACAATATTAGAACTTGCTAGCTTATGTATACATTCACAAAAGGCCGAATGTTACCGCTTAGTTTGGTTGGAATTGGAAAGTTTCACTCTAAATACGTTTACCTGTAATAATTGACAACATCAAAACTCGCTAGTGTATGTATATGTCCAAAAAGAGTAATGCTATGGGTATCTAAAGAGTACTAAATTTTTTGTACCAAATGATGCAGCAGCTAATGTGATGCATTAATTATAATTTTTAATTTTGTTTTTTTGTACCACATTAACTGACATATCATTTAATACAAAAAATTTAATACTTTTTAAGTTTTCATAGCATTACTCGTCCAAAAAAGCCAAATGTTACCGCTTCATTTAGTTGGTGATTGAAAGCTTCACTCCTAACATGCTTACATAAGAAAATTGGCAACATTAAAACTAGCTAGCGTATGTGTACGTTTATAAAAGGCCAAATGTAACCGCTTCATTTAGTTGGCATTGAAAAGTTTTACACCATCCACGTGTAAAAATTGACAACATTAAAACTTGCTAGTGTACATAAACATTCACAAAAGGCCGAATGTAATCACTTCATTTAGAGTCTTTTTGGTACAGTATTTATAAAGGTCAGTGTTTTAAAAATACAGTATTTTTAAAAAATGTGTTTTAAAAATGTAGGTCTTTTCTTATAAATGTGTTTGAGATATCACTTTAAAAATACAGTATTAGAACTAATTAGCATACGTCCATAAAAAGGCCAAATATAACCGCTTCATTTAGTTGACATTAAAAGATTTCACTCCTAACACATTCACCTGTAAAAAGTGACAACATTAGAACTTGCTAGCTTATGTATACATTCACAAAAGGCCGAATGTTACCGCTTAATTTGGTTGGAGTTGGAAAGTTTCACTCTAAACACGTTCACCTCTAATAATTGACAACATCAAAACTCGCTAGCATGATGTATATGTCCAAAAAAGGCCAAATGTTACCGCTTCATTTAGTAGGTGATTGAATTAGAACTAATTAGCATACGTCCATAAAAGGCCAAATATAACCGCTTCAATTAGTTGGCATTAAAAGATTTTACTCCTAACACGTTCACATGCAAAAAGTGACAATATTAGAACTTGCTAGCTTATGTATACATTCACAAAAGGCCGAATGTTACCGCTTAGTTTGGTTGGAATTGAAAAGTTTCACTCTAAACACGTTCACCTGTAATAATTGACAACATCAAAACTCGCTAGTGTATGTATATGTCCAAAAAGAGTAATGCTATGGCTATCTAAAGAGTACCAAATTTTTTATACCAAATAATGTATCAGCTGATGTGACAGCTAATGTGATGCATTAATTATGATTTTTAATTTTATTTTTTGTACCACATTAGCTGCCACATTAACTAACACATTATTTAGTACAAAAAATTTAATACTTTTTAAATTCCCATAGCATTACTCGTCCAAAAAAGGCCAAATGTTACCGCTTCATTTAGTTGGTGATTGAAAGCTTCACTCCTAACATGCTTACATAAGAAAATTGGCAACATTAAAACTAGCTAGCGTATGTGTACGTTTATAAAAGGCCAAATGTAACCGCTTCATTTAGTTGGCATTGAAAAGTTTTACACCATCCACGTGTAAAAATTGACAACATTAAAACTTGCTAGTGTACATAAACATTCACAAAAAGTCGAATGTAATCGCTTCATTCAGAGCCTTTTTGGTACAGTATTCATAAAGGCCAGTGTTTTAAAAATATAGTATTTTAAAAAAATGTATTTTAAAAATATAAATTTTTTCTTATAAATGTGTTTGAAATATCACTTTAATAAGCAGTATTTTTTTCCTAACAGTTTTAAAACTTGCGTTTTGGGAAAAAATTGAGAATTCCAGCGTTTTAAAACGCAGCTGCGTTTTGAAACGCAGCTGTGTTTTGAAAACGCAATTTTTTTCTGCCGCAGCATTGAAACACAATTTTTGCAAAGAAGTTGTATTTTATTCGTGTATTTTGGCCAAAACGTACGACCAAACGTGCTCTTAATTAGAGTTGAAAAGTTTCACCCCGAACACGTCCACACGTAAAATTTTGACAACATTAAACCTAACTAGTGTATGTATATATAGGTCGACAGACAAAAGCATTAGAACTTACTAGTATATGTGTACATTCACAAAAAGTAGAATATAACCACTTCGTTTGATTGCTGTTAGAAAGTTAACTCTAAATACGTTTAAATGTGAAAATTGACAACATGCAAACTTACTAGTTTCTTTTTCTTTTTTTTTTTATCTGAAGGGGTCGTAAGAAAAGATCAAATTTTATATCTCATATTTTGTGAAGCTCCAACTCTATCAATACGACACCGCTTAAAAATACTTGTTTATAGTTTCTTCAGAGCTTCACTCCAAACGCGTACGCATATTAGAATTGATAACATTAGAACTTGCTAGTACATGTGAATTCATTCATTAAGCCTTTGCAAGTTTTCCTCCAAACACGTACTCACTGCCAACATTATTTTCCAGAAGCGGTATCATGCCAGTGTGCCACGCCTTTCATGTGCCATGAAAATTTCCAAAATTACAATATTACCCCACAATTATCCTCAGCAAGTTATTTGTGTAATGTAAAAATCCAATTAGGCTTTCAAGTGAGTCAACACGGCCCAAGAGCTCAACTCAACTTGTCAATTACATGTTAGCCGAGCTGAGCTCATTTTTAATGTGCAAATGGTCAACTAAGTGAGTCTGTTCGAACAATAAGCTCGACTCAACTCGCGAGTGCTCATGAGTGGCTCTCGTACTCAAGGCGAGCCAAGGATTTTAGGTGTCTTTAAAACCCGGCTTGAGCTCGACAATGCTCGGCTCAATAGATGAAATGGCAAGCTCAGTTCGAACTCAACGAAAACCCAACTAAGCTCAGCTCGGCTCACCTACAAGCTTAAGTCCAATACAAACACATAGATTGGTGGTTGTTTGGTGTTTCATAATTGCTTACGTGTATGATTGTTGTTTTGTTTTGCTCAGATAACGATACGTAGCGGTAACGCTATGGACATTTTTCGTTACAATGCGTGATACTTCTATTACTATTAAGTAATTCGAAGCAGCCATTACGTAATAGTTTTATTCGCTACATATAAGAACTAACAAATATTTTTTAACGGTTATGTTAACTTATTAATGACGTTAACATCATAAATCAGTATTAATTGCTCAAAAACAATTAGATAGAGATGTTGAGACTTCCAAACGTCCAAATATAAGCAATACGTCACATCAAATCACGAGAAAGATGACATGGTGTAACAATTTTATTGAATAATTTTCCGTTGTCATGAAATCTAATCTTTTACTCTCCTAGTAATTTCTCTCCTTTTACTTTTTAATTGAAAAAAATAAAGAAAATAGAAAGGAGAACATGTTTTTTTAGTCAAAGATTAGATTAATCATTTTATTGAAAAAAAAAAATCATTATATCAAAGTTATAATTGAACCCCACGAATAGGCTATGAGTCTAGGGTGTATAATGGCTAACCCATTTATCCACTGACTATAGCTCAACTCATTGTGACTGAAAATAAAAGTCACTTTAAGTCAAATGCCACTGCATGCATACTTTTTACGTTTAATAACCAAATTGCCCTTTAATTCGTTGACCTAACATATGCCTTTTTCGCATTACAACAAAGTCTATTTCGTCCTAAAGGATTGATTATTTCATCTTATACTTGTCCCTTCATTTTATATTTTCTCCATCTCTCTTTCTATAAGATTGATTATTTCCACTTCCACTTATTTCTTCATTTTATATTTTAGAAAACATTATGTATAAGAGCCCGTTTGGTCGTGTGTTTTGACCAAAACGCGTAGATAAAACGCAGTTTATTTGCAAAAATTGTTTTTCAGCGCTGCAGCAAAAAAAACGGTGTTTTCAAAACACAACTACGTTTTAAAATGCTGAAATTCCCATTTTTTTTTCAAAAATGCAGGTTCTAAAACGCTGATAGGAAAAAAGAGCTGCGTTTTGAAGCGATATCTCAAACGCATTTATAAGAAAAAATAACGTTTTGAAAAATCTGCGTTTTAAAAACGCAGAACCAAACGGGTTCTAAATAAAATAAAGTAATGCTTAGAGTGTTGTGGTACAAAATTGGAGTCCTGTCATCAGTATTCTAACCCCTCTCTTCTAAGTGAATTGTCTTGATTCTGATGCGATCCCTGGCTTTTGATCTCAATGAGTGTATTGCTTCCTGATTAAGATTAACTCATGCATCAGAATGGATGGGGATGAGTTGGATTTAGTGAGCATGGTAGGAGTTAAGGAGCCATAGACTAGGAGCGTGTTAAGAGAATGACAAATCTGTTTTTTGAACTCCTAACATACTCACTAAATTGAAACTTCTACTCTTGTTTGTTTTTACCTGCAAAATCTTTTCTTTTTTGTTCTTGTCAAAGCCCAAGCAGTCCAAACACTTTCCAATTAAGCCCAAACCGAATAAATTAAAATTTAAATTACCATTCAAGCTACCTCTTTTTTTTTTTTTTCCTTAACAAAAAAGGAAAAAAGAATTCAATGATTTAATAAAAAATTATATTATGACGAGTAAATTGTAAACAATATTAGTAGTAAGGCTAATATAATAGTTATAAATATATGGGTCAGGTCGGGTTTAGGAGCGACTCCGGTTGAACCCGAATCCATTCCTAAACCCAAGGGGGAGTTAAGGAGCTAGACTCCGGTTGAACCCTAATCCATTCCTAAACCCAAGGGGGATTAAGGAGTTATAGACTAGGAGCGTGTTAAGAGAATGACAAAACCGTTTTTTAACTCCTAACATGCTCACTAAATTGAAACTTCTACTCTTGTTCGCAAAATCTTTTTCTTTTTTGTTCTTGTCAAAGCCCAAGCAGTCCAAACACTTTCTAATTAAGCCCAAACTGAATAAATTAAAATTTAAATTACCTTTCAACCTACATTTTTTTTCCTTAACAAAAAAGGAAAAAGAATTCAATGATTTATTAAAAAATTATATTATGACAAGTAAATTGTAAACAATATTAGTAGTAAGGCTAATATAATAGTTATAAATATATGGGTCAGGTCGGGTTTAGGAGCGACTCCGGTTGAACCCTAATCCATTCCTAAACCCAAGGGGTTTTTGAAGTTGTTTACCAAACTCACTCCTTTAAGAACGGATCATAGCGGGTTCACAACCGAGTTCAGATATTTTGCATCCCTACATCCGATAAAGGCTCTTATAATGCATGGAAAAATATAGATGCAAACTATTTTTTTTTACAAATTTCTTATCTCCATCTATGTGTCAAGCATGTGATAAGTTAAAATGTGACATCACATGTTAAGTGATGTGATATTTAACCAGTTACATGCTTTTTTATTTTGATGTCCTAAGGGGACGTGTAAAAGGATCAAACATGAGACGTAACATTTTATGAAGTCTCAACTCCACCACCGAGCTACCTTTTAACGCATGCATCAGATTGGGGTCAAGATCCGAAGTATCGCAACTTACGCATCCACGGGAAAATGTATTTAGGTTTTAGAGGAGAAAATAATTCATAATTTTGAAACATCACGTAATATGTCTACGTAGTGCATCATGACTAATAGTAGCACAATTTAGTGCAAAAGCAATAAAAACAAACCACACTTTTTAAATTACTTTAACATAAAAGTATGTCGCTATTAATTGCAGTATAACACGTATACATGCCAAGTGATGTTCGGATTATAGAATAATTTTTCAGTGTTAGAGAAGGTAGCTACGTTTACAAATAGTCCCTTCTCATTACAAGTATATAAGATGCTCCGAGATGATTGATCAACTTAGGTTTCTTTTTGAGATAATTGTCATTCTCTTTCATGTCAACCTTTGTGCTTCGTACGCGTGTTCAACTCTAGCTGGAATTATGTACTCAACCCTTATATTTTATTAGTTGACTTTCAGCTTTTGAGTAAGAGCTCGTTTATTCGTGTATTTTGGCCAAAACGTAAAGTTAAAACGCAGTTTATTTCTTAATTTAGCGTTTCAATGTTGTGGTAAAAAAAACTGCATTTTAAAACGCAGAAATTCCTAGCTTTTTCCCAAAACGTAGATTTTAAAACGCAGTAGGGAATAAAAAGCTGCGTTTTGACATAATATTCCAAACGCAAAAAAAAATTGCGTTTTAGAAACGCTGCGTTTTTAAAACATTGCATTTTAAAAACCCTACACCATACGGGTTCTAAGTTGACCTTGGGTAATCTTGTGTCATATTTCACACATTATACTTCCACAGTTCTAAATAATTGTTCAGTTAGATTCGGTACAACGATTAAGAAAAATTAATTGACTTTATTATATATATATATTGGTATAATATATAATTTTCTTTAAAACGAGACAATTATTAAAGTAGTAAAAAAAAGTAATGGGGAATGATAAAATGTTTTCTTAAAAGAGAAATTTTAAAATCAATACAAATTTTTTTAATGGACCAAAAAAAAAAAAAAAAAGACAATTATTCAGGAACGGACGACTTCAAATCCTCGGTATCACTCAATGTGTCCCTCCTTGCACCGCCAAGCAAATCCAGAGTAATGCTACATCAACAGATCCCATCCACAGATTTCATCAACTACATGTATTAGGGGTTGTATATTTCACAAAAGATACAATATCTCAAAGCATACGGTTGATGGATTCTGTAGATAGTCTGTTGCTTTAGCATTTTCCTTTCCATGGACACATGTTCTGATTTAACTTGGAGGTACAAGAAGGAGCACACGGAGTAGGGATGGCAATGGGGGCGGTTCGGGGGTGGTTATGCATAATACCACCCTCATTCTCCAATTCAATTTTATGCCCCATATTCACCCCATTCTCCACTGGGTAATCAATTTGTCCCCCCATATCCATTTTCTACGAGTAACGGTTAATCAGAAAATATCCACGGGTAATTCGTCAAACTAATAATTTAACTTAAAATAATTTAATGATTAGAAAAATACTCAAAAAGAACTTTTAAATAACATATTATTTAATCAAGTTCAAAAGACTTGATAAGAGATAATAATTGTACTTAAAACTATATCATAATCATGTTCGCAAAAGCTAAAAAGTCAAGTTACAAATTCACCAAATATTAAATAATTAAGTGATGAAGAGGAGTGAACACCTAAGCGCATTGAGCGGCAGATTCACATAATTGAGAAAAATGTTTGAATTTTAGTGTTTTAAATTTAACATATATGTACTTAAGTTATATGGTAAATACTTGTATGAAAATACGGGTAAAATTATATTAGTACTAAATAAGTGGTTCGGGTAATTGGACGGGTAATGGGGCGGGTACTGTTAATACCAAAATCAAACCGTTCTCTAATTTTTCATTTCGGTTATCCCCATTACTCACCCCATATCCAATCAAACCAATTAATAACCGTTAATTTTGATTCAATTCAATTTGAATATTTACAGTTTGGTTCGAAATTGTCATCCCTAACACAGAGTGTACATATGTTCTAATTTAGTTTAGTAGTATAAGAAGAGGCACACTGAATGTACAAATGATTTGGGATCAAAACGTGGGGAGTACATATTTTAGAAATCTTGGATGGTATTACCGTTTTGCAATTGCCTATAGAATTGAAGATTTTAACAAGCCCTACTGACCCTAAACTCGAGATTCTTTTTTGTGGGCCCATGATTTGTTTCACTGAATGAAAAGTCGTATATACAACAAATTCTAATGGGTGTTTTTTTTTTATTTTTTTTTTATGAGTTTTAATGCTAGTTTAACCAAAAGAAACAGTTACTAAATAAGTTAAGGTTATGTTTGACTATTTAATGCCAAGAATTAGAATTGGATGAATAATTTAAATTCAATTGAATTTAAGGCTCCGTTTGTTTCACGGAAAATGACTTTCGGAAGATGACTTCCGGAAAATGATTTCCGGAAAATGAATTCAGTCTATTTTCAGTTGTTTGGTAAATCTTATGAAAATGCTTCGGAAAACATTTTCGGGTGTTTGATAAACTTTATGAAAATGTGTTAGAAAATAACCATGTTCTATAATATTTTGTGCTTCAACAACAAAACAAGACATCACATAATAATATAAATAAAAACTCTAACATAAAATTTCACATTATATGACAAATGATTAACCAAAGTCTAATAAAGATGTGTTCATAACATTTCCAAAAACTTTGTCCCAAGTGATGATCATGCACAAACAAAAGAAATATTACCAAAAGTCGTTAAATTGTTTACACAAATAACCATCTTCTAAATTTTTTGTGCTTCAACAAAAAAACATAAAAACTAATATCCACGCCACTCATGGGTCATGAAATTTTCAATCCATTTTCTTCGGAGGTTGTCACTCTTCACCATAAATCCTTTTGCCAAATCCTTGTTGGAAAGCAAATGGTCAAAGACTGAACCAAGAAATTCTTCATCAAAACCTTCCGTTTTCATAACCTCTTTATAGAGATCTTCTGTGTAGTGATCATCAGAAAGTTTTTCAATTGCGCACGCGACTTTTCCAATTTGCTCAGCTACTTTTCCAATTTGCTCAGCTACTTTTCCAATGAAAGAGTCCACATTAAATGCAGTTTCTTCCATTACTGTATAAAGAACATATGTATAACTTACATAATACAGTGAACCAACTTAAGGACATCTTAGCACATCACACTACCTAGTTATTATCTAGGTTGGAATAATCTCATTTATTACAAATTCAACTTAATATTGATCATATGGGAGAGCCTCTTGAAGATCAAGCAAATGCAAAGGCAAGGACATCCTTTATGATTAGAGCCAACTTGCAGTGCAGTAGCAAAGACTAAAAATTCAGTAGTGGATGCAATAAACTAGAATTTTAATATTAAGGTAAATTGGGAACACTGAACCTCTTGAAGATCAAGCAAATGCAAAGGCAAGGACATCCTTTATGATTAGAGCCAAATTGCAGTGCAGTAGCAAAGACTAAAAATTCAGTAGTGGATCCAATAAACTAGAATTTAAATATTAAGGTAAATTGGGAACACTGTGCGCATTATGGATGATTTCTCCAATTATTAAGGCATCAAGGATGACAAAGAGATGTCTAATCCAAGGAAGGTGATGTTAAAAGTAGCTATCACTGTATTATGGATGATTTCTCCAATTATTAAGGCATCAATGGTTTTAAACGATTTTAATCTTGCCTTTACCAAAACAACTTACATAATCAAGAAATCAGAACACAAAAACAGGAACAAAAACGACATAAATTTGATACACAATGGTAGAAATCACCAACCAAGGAATGCAATTTGAGGGTGTAGAAATAGAAATACAAAACCATAAAATTGGAAGTAAAAATTGGAACCCAAATAAACCCAATGATTTCCAGAATTTTAGTTCAAGATCTGGTAGAATTTTTGCTTAAACCCTAATGGGTTTGGAGAAGAAACGGAGAAATCAAAGAAAGAAGAAAGAGGGCGGAAGAGATAGAGCGTACCTGGAGAGAGGGCGAAGCTGGAGAGAACGAAGCTGGAGAGAATCGTCTGTGGTGTCTAGGGCGTTGGAAAGAGGCGCCTCTCGCTTAGGAAAATGACTTACGGAGGTAATGGTCCGTAAGTCATTTTACAGTGGAAAACAAGTTAATTTCCGTTGACCCGAAAATGATTTACGTTGACCATATTTTCTTAACGTTATCAAATACCGGAAAATACAAAAATGTTTTTCGGAAGTCATTTTCCGTGAAACAAACGGAGCCTAAATTATTCTCTTAATTTCAATTTCAAACTTTAAAATTAAGCATCCAAACATAACTTAATTCCAACAGTGGTAGAATACAAAAGGAGGCCTCATTTTCAAAATAGTTGTACATTATTTCAAATGTTGATATAATGTCTGCGATCCACACGCCGTTCATATTTGAAGCCCTAAATCATCAGCAATTCCCGTCAATTGTCATCCATTCATTCAATTTTTTCGCGTTGCTTCAAGCTGTGATTCTTCCAAAATTTTCCAACTAATTATGAAACAACATTTTTATGTAACTGTTTCGATTGTTATTTCTGCATACATAATTTTATGATATTAAAAATTATGTGATTCAAATTTCCTACAATTTCTCGTAAATGAAGCAAAGTACATGTCGGTTAACGATTGAAAGCAATTTACTCCCTCCGTTCCACCCAAAGAGTTTATGTTTGAAAAGTCTAATAACCCAAAGAGTCTATGTTTGAAAAGTCTAATAATTAAGCGATATATTAATAGTATTAGAGTTAGTAGTAATAATAATAATAATAATAATAATAATAATAATAATAATAATAATAATAATAATAATAATTATTATTATTATTATAATTATTACTATTATAATAATTATTATTATAATAATAATAATCATCATCATCATCATCATCACCATCACCATCAACCACTTTAGTTTCCTATAGTTGTTTTAAATCGGAAAATACCACTTTTGTTGCGAAATGTCATATATGTCCTTAAAAAATATGAAACAGACACGCTATGTATCGCGATGCACAAATTATACTTGCATCGTGATACACAAATTGATGTATAGCATTGCAATTACAACATAATTCCTTCTCTAACAGCAACTCAAGCTTCAAACTCAACTAAAAAACATATACCACATTGATCCTTGCATGCCCTCTACACCAACATCTGTTCATCACTTCTTGTGCATTTGCATTACCCACTCTCTCTCTCTCTCTCTCTCAATTTTCATCCCAACAATTGTTGTTGGCTTCCCACTGCAAACCTGAACCTGTTTCACCTAGTCAGCCACAACCAGCACAAATACATCTCTAAAGAACAAACACCATACATCGCAAAACAAACAATAAAAGCACGTAAAGATCCTTACATCGATTTGAAAGAAGCCATCCTCTATTTTATCTTCGAGAAATGGTTGAGCAGATCTCCTAATGTCTATTTTACCATCACATTGTTAACAATTAAAAGAAAACAAAAATTCCCACATTTTCTCAGCGAGCAGGAGTTGCACACATTAACTCACATTAAATTGGAGTAGTCAGGTGAGAGAACGAGAAGAAGTCGTAGAACTGCCCTAGCTTTGGCGAGGAGGGAACCGTCTTTAGGTTGTTGGGGGAAATTTTAAGAACAATTTATTCATTTATCCACCAAAGTAGACTTTAGCGATTTGAAACAAATATAGTGGACTTTAGCAGTTGAATATCCAAGAAAGTATACCGGCCCACAATTTTTCCAATTTTTTATTATATTAACAAAGAGTATTAAACGGGATCCAATAGATTTGTTTTTAGGTTATCGGAAAAAGAAAAAGATTTGTTTATCATTCAATTTTTCGATCGCCTATCATTTTTCGCTAACAAAAGATACAATTTAGTACTCCATAATCTGCACCAAAAAATAAATCCCTTCCATTTCTTATATATTGTCTCATAAACAAAATACGTATTTTTAGAAGTCTTCTTAAATACATTGATTTATATTTTACTTTTTCTTACATCCTTCCGTGTTTCTAGTAATAAATAATACTCTATCCGTCTTACCTAAAAAGTCCACGTTTAATAAGTCTAATAATTAAGAAATATATAAGTATCATTAGAATTGGTCATAATTACAAAAAAGTTTGGGCAAAATCAAATGCTTATAGCATTTGTGGATAATAAAGTTGAAAGATTTTTGGAAATTGCAGGCATAAATTTTTAAGTGGACTCTTTATGTAAAATATCTCAAAATATAATAGTGAATTTTTTTGCCTTGAACGAATGAAGTACTTATTTTCTCCGTCAGAAAATAAGTGTGCCCTATTAAATATACATGGGATTTAATAAAATTTCGGACTTTTAATTATCTTTCTTTAATGCCCCTCAATTTATCATGTGTCAAACCGGTGGAATACATACTTTTCTACTCAAAAACAATAAGAAAGATACAATAGACAATTGATTTAAAATATCTTTTCAAGAAAATAAATGAGACAATTATTTTAGGACGTACCAAAAGAAAAAGAGACATTTATTTCGAGACGGAGGAATACTTTAATTGATTTATCTTGTGAACACTTTATTTAGTAAGGAGCATAATAGAATATTGAGTTTAACTAACATTTGCCGTAAGGATACATTTTAAGAACCTTAAAAATACTAAGTGTTGTCTCGATAATTACTCACGCACAAGTTCCACTACAATTATGGTAATTCTCAAGACAAAGTTATACTCCCTCTGTGGAACATCCAAATAGTTCATGTTTAAAAAGTCTAATAACTAATAGATATGTAAGTATCATTAGAATTGATCATAATTACAAATATCTTTGAGAATAGCTAATATGCTTATACCATATGTGGAGGGTAAAGTTATAAAACTAAGATTGTGGGCATAATTTTTAAAAGAGTGGCGTTATTAACACCCATCCTTCCTATTAATACACCCCAAAAAAATTAATTATAAAAATGTCAGTGTTTAAAAATACATTCATACTCTTTCCCATTTTTTTTTCCAATCCATCTTCTTCCCTCACTTCACCACCGCAGAAGCGACCCACCCCCTTCCCCATTTTTCCAGTTCCACCCCTCTCCCTTCTCTCCTTTCCCACTCGCTGAGTTCTCTCCCCCCCTTTTTTTTTTTCCCTCTTTCCTTCTTCCCCTCCCCTCTCCCTTTTCTCCTTCTTCCCCTTTCCCAAACCCACCATCTTGAAAAAATCGGGCCATTTTTTGTTCGGCCACAGGCCGAACAACGGGGTTGTTGGGTTTGCCCGAATTTTTTCAAAGGTTTAAAAGGGGAGAGAGGAGAAAAAAAAAAAAAGAGGGAAGAAGGGAGAATAGGGAGGCTTACCTTGCCGGAGTTGAGGGAGATGAGGGACCGTGAGGGAGGAAAGGAGGGAGAAGGGGGTTTTGCCGTGAGTGAGTGAGGGAGGGAGGGAAGGAGGGAGAAGGGGGTTTTTCCGTGAGGGAGGGGGAGGTTTTGGGTAGTGAGGGAAGGAGGAGGGGGTTTCTTTTATGGGTTTTGGGTAGGGAGTGAGGGAGGGTGGGTGGGGGTCTTCGCCGATCGTAAGGGAGGGAGGGAGGGAGGGAGGAGGGGGTTGTGTGGTGTATTGAGTAAGAAAAAGTGAATTATTGAAAGGGGTAAAATAAAAAATGTGGAGTGGTGTATTTAGAAATTAGGTTGGTGTGAAATTAGTTTACAGAATGTATTAGGAGAAGTGGTGCATTTAAAGTAAGGGGAGTGTTAATAACGCTCTCCTTTTTAAAATTGGACTCTTTATACAAAATTTTCGAAAATATAATAGTGAACATTTTACCTGGGAGGAAGGGAGTATTATATAATATTAAGCAAAAGCTATGGGCAAATGTTAAGAATCTATATACATTACACCCTCAGTCCAAACAAACGAGAAGAAGTCGTAGAACTGCCCTAGCTTTGGCGAGGAGGGAACCGTCTTTAGGTTGTTGGGGGAAATTTTAAGAACAATTTATTCATTTATCCACCAAAGTAGACTTTAGCGATTTGAAACAAATATAGTGGACTTTAGCAGTTGAATATCCAAGAAAGTATACCGGCCCACAATTTTTCCAATTTTTTATTATATTAACAAAGAGTATTAAACGGGATCCAATAGATTTGTTTTTAGGTTATCGGAAAAAGAAAAAGATTTGTTTATCATTCAATTTTTCTGATCAGCTATCATTTTTCTGCTAACAAAAGATACAATTTAGTACTCCATAATCTGCACCAAAAAATAAATCCCTTCCATTTCTTATATATTGTCTCATAAACAAAATACGTATTTTTAGAAGTCTTCTTAAATACATTGATTTATATTTTACTTTTTCTTACATCCTTCCGTGTTTCTAGTAATAAATAATACTCTATCCGTCTTACCTAAAAAGTCCACGTTTAATAAGTCTAATAATTAAGAAATATATAAGTATCATTAGAATTGGTCATAATTACAAAAAAGTTTGGGCAAAATCAAATGCTTATAGCATTTGTGGATAATAAAGTTGAAAGATTTTTGGAAATTGCAGGCATAAATTTTTAAGTGGACTCTTTATGTAAAATATCTCAAAATATAATAGTGAATTTTTTTGCCTTGAACGAATGAAGTACTTATTTTCTCCGTCAGAAAATAAGTGTGCCCTATTAAATATACATGGGATTTAATAAAATTTCGGACTTTTAATTATCTTTCTTTAATGCCCCTCAATTTATCATGTGTCAAACCGGTGGAATACATACTTTTCTACTCAAAAACAATAAGAAAGATACAATAGACAATTGATTTAAAATATCTTTTCAAGAAAATAAATGAGACAATTATTTTAGGACGTACCAAAAAGAAAAAGAGACATTTATTTCGAGACAGAGGGAATACTTTAATTGATTTATCTTGTGAACACTTTATTTAGTAAGGAGCATAATAGAATATTGAGTTTAACTAACATTTGCCGTAAGGATACATTTTAAGAACCTTAAAAATACTAAGTGTTGTCTCGATAATTACTCACGCATAAGTTCCACTACAATTATGGTAATTCTCGAGACAAAGTTATACTCCCTCTGTGGAACATCCAAATAGTTCATGTTTAAAAAGTCTAATAACTAATAGATATGTAAGTATCATTAGAATTGATCATAATTACAAATATCTTTGAGAATAGCTAATATGCTTATACCATATGTGGAGGGTAAAGTTATAAAACTAAGATTGTGGGCATAATTTTTAAAAGAGTGGCGTTATTAACACCCATCCTTCCTATTAATACACCCCAAAAAAATTAATTATAAAAATGTCAGAGTTTAAAAATACATTCATACTCTTTCTCATTTTTTTTCCAATCCATCTTCTTCCCTCACTTCACCACCGCAGAGCGACCCGCCCCCCCTTCCCCCATTTTTCCAGTTCCACCCCCCTCTCCCTTCTCTCCTTTCCCACTCTTGCTGAGTTCTCTCCCCCCCCCTTTTTTTTTCCCTCTTTCCTTCTTCCCCTCCCCTCTCCTTTTCTCCTTCTTCCCTTTCCCAAACCCACCATCTTGAAAAAATCGGGCCATTTTTTGTTCGGCCCTGGGCGACCGAACAACTGGGGGTTGTTGGGTTTGCCCGAATTTTTTCAAAGGTTTTAAAGGGGAGAGAGGAGAAGAAAAAAAAAAAAGAGGGAAGAAGGGAGAATAGGGAGGCTCACCTTGCCGGAGTTGAGGGAGATGAGGGACCGTGAGTTTGGGGCCGTGAGGGAGGGAAGGAGGGAGAAGGGGGTTTTGCCGTGAGTGAGTGAGGGAGGGAGGGAAGGAGGGAGAAGGGGGTTTTTCCGTGAGGAGCGGGGAGGTTTTGGGTAGTGAGGGAAGGAGGAGGGGGTTTCTTTTATGGGTTTTTGGGTAAGGAGTGAGGGAGGGAGGGAGGGAGGGAGGGAGGGGGTTGTGTGGTGTATTGAGTAAGAAAAAGTGAATTATTGAAAGGGGTAAAATAAAAAATGTGGAGTGGTGTATTTAGAAATTAGGTTGGTGTGAAATTAGTTTGCAGAATGTATTAGGAAAAGTGGTGTATTTAAAGTAAGGGGAGTGTTAATAACGCTCTCCTTTTTAAAATTGGACTCTTTATACAAAACTTTCGAAAATATAATAGTGAACATTTTACCTAGGAGGAAGGGAGTATTATATAATATTAAGCAAAAGCTATGGTCAAATGTTAAGAATCTATATGCAATACACCCTCAGTTCAAACAAAGAACCTACTATTCTACTTTGAAATATTTTACATAAAAAATCTACTTTAAAAAATTACCTACAATTTTCATAATTTTATAACTTTACCTTCCACGTGGTATAAAAACACTAATTATGTTCAAACATATTTTGTAATTATGATTAATTTTAATGATATTTATATATCACTTAATTATTAAATTTTTCAATCGTAAATTTTTTAGGTGGAACGGTGGAAGTATGTGCCATAAGAGCACACTTTAAGACAAACATTTGTAAGCCTCCACAACTAGACATACATTTATGAGCCCCCACAGCTGCACCCTCACAAGTTTAAATATCTATTTTTAGTTTTTCACTACAATTAAGAAAATTGAGTTTTAGGTCATTTTAGTAGCACACATCCATTAATGGTCTTATAGTGTTCACATATAACATTCCAATTCTATACTAAAAAATAATAAATTCTGAAGATAAAATTAGCAAACTTATACAAAAATAACCCTCATTTTGGGTCAATTTTATAAGCCACTTACAAATTTAATGTATTAATTAACTAATTTCTTATTACTCAAAACTAAGAAAATTGAATCTTCTTCAAGTGGACTAGTGAAAATCTGGATAAAAGGTAGTATAAACGGAAATCTAGATCCTAGACAACTTACTTTTTTCGTTCAACGGATTGTTTCTTTCTATAAAATTTGACTTTCTACTTTGAGGGTTTGCAATAGAAGTATACACTTTGATGTATGAGTAAGATTCTGGATTTGGAGCTGAAACTGAAGCTAGAGCTGGAGCTGGAGCTGCTCGGTGTAATAATTTACTAAGCCTGAAAATAGCGGTTGAATCGCTTTTGGAGAATATTTCTCAAGCATCGAGCTGATCCATTCTGTTACGGTAAATTTTCTTCAGCACTTCTGACTTTCCTGTCACCGAAAAAACTTCAATATTAACTAGAAATACATTGCAGTTATAATCATCCTATTTGAACTAGTTTCAGTAAAAATGAGCTTAAACGAGCAACTGCAATATCAAACAACCCCAACAACAAATTGGCAATATGGAACATACTGCTATACAAAGTATAAACGCATCATATTAAAACAAAATATTCAAAGTTTCAAACCAGCAAACAAGATGAAGGAACTCGAGATATTGGATTTGTCTCAGAAATTTGTAACGTTACCATAGCCATGAGAAACCAAGTACCAAAGGAATGATGTAATTACGGACTGATTAAGGTTGGAAATAGAGTATTAATTTAGTCAAACCTTTCCCTTTGCACCAGTTGTTCTTCAAGCTTCTGGAGAGCCCTGCAATATGAATTCTTCTGTTAACTAGGGGTACATCAGACCTATGTTTACTCACATCTCAAAAATAAAAAATAAAAAAAGAATGTAAACCTATGTTTACGTTATTACAAACAAGTAAAAAGTGAATAATAGTGCCAACTTCAAAAATACATAAAAAAAACTCTCCAAGCTTACGTCTTGTTTAATCAGATTAGTTACTCGGAAACTTGACTGCTCACCAATAGTTTGTTTAGGGGCTTAAACTGATAATATTAAGAAAGTAACCAGGTAGGAATCCAATTTGTAGAAGGGGATACTTCCCCAAGTCGCCATGTCATCACCTTGAATGTAACAAAGGTACATTAACCGCTAATCGTCTATTTTGGGTATCTAACGGATCTCTTGAGAATCTCTTAAATATCTTCATTGAATCTCCAATTATAAATGGATAAAACCCCTTAAGACATTCCCGTCTATACTTGGGGACCAGCCTGCTAGGGATCTATGCACCTGTGTTGCGATTGATTCCTAGCTAGGATTATCTGCCATCTATATGTTGGAGATCCATGCTCCTGGGTTTCATCCTATCCATGTTGGAGCAACTCTCCAGTAGAGTCTTTTTTGGATATTGACATTACATCGTGTCAGGTATTGATTCCAGTTATACAGGACAACCTTCTGATGATTTTGCTCTGAAGATCACTATCTTAGAAGCTCTCTATTTCACATAATTTGTCCTAGCTAGTCATCACCATCGGGTAAATCCATAACAAGAATCTCAAAACAAAGATAATCTCCACCCATAACGGGAAAATCTCTATTCTCGATCCAGAAAAAGTTCTGCTCTGACGATAGGGGAAGCTCCATCCTTCCAAAGGGAATTATTGATCACTACCGGATTTTCCAGTTTCCACGTTGATCCCGAAATTGGAAGGCTCCATTCGTACTTCTATCCTCCGTGACAGCCCAAGGTAGGGAATGACTTGGGAAGTAATTGGCCCACTTGGTGAAATAGGCCGTAGCCACAATAATTAAGGCATGTCCCTTGATTGAAGTCTGAACATGTTTTCAAATGAAATAAAGACTCGGCCGGCCCATTTGTTTCTCGCTGAATATCCAAATGATGCCCTAGGTATGTCACATGGAATATTTTAAACTAAATTCAACTATCATATGGACAGTTAAGGCGCTTGGGGAGCAAATGGAGGCTGACGCAAAGCAATATTTCATGTTTGGCCTTTACGGCCAATCTAGTTTGAACCGCGGTCTAACTCCATTAGTTTCTTGCAGGATCTCCAAATGATGCCCCTATGTATGTTACATGGGATGTTTTACACTAAATTCAATCTTCATACGGGCATTTAAGACACTTGGACAGCAAACGAAGGGGCCAACGCAAAGGAGTAAGCACCGTAGTCCAAACCATGAAGTAACCACATTAGTTTCTTCTCTAAGAAACTCAAGATGACGCCCCTAAGCACGTCACGTGAGATGTTTAACAATAAGACAAAACTCGAAGCATTTCAGGCTTCAAGGCCATAACTTGAGGCTGTTCATGGCTACCAAGCGGCTAACGAAATCTAGATCTACAACACTTGACATATAGAACCCAAACAGCTAAATCTTGCACTTCTAGAAAGAAGTACTTTTATGACAGATATTTTCTCGCTTCAAGAACATACCTTATGCCAAATTTTGGGAAAGCGAAAAAGCTCTAGTCTTTTGGCTGGACACAAAGGTCTTGTTCCATGTGTTGCCTCAAGGGACATGTCTGACCTAATCTCGTGAGAGAGAGAGAGAGAGAGAGAGAGAGAAGGGGGAGGGGGTGAGAGATGTTCTTTGTCTCTATCTAGGGACACATGCTGACAGCCCAGATCATCCCCTAAATGATATCGCATGTCCCCAACACGTCATGTCACCGCCCACCAATATAAATACCCATCACATCATTTAAAAATATCAACTCATCGTGACTTTCTCTCTTTCGTGAACATATCGCTTTGAGTTCATATTGATCTCACAAAGTCTTATGCTAGTTATTATGATACCTAACACAACCCCCCTCGTTTATCAAAGCTTAGGACTGGCTATGTAAAGGTAACCTAATGGTATGTATTGCGCTTACTGGCCTATGTTAGATACATAAACATAGACAATTAAGTGTACCAATTAGGAAGTTTGATAGAACCAATGTCAATAGTTGGTCCCTAGTTTGGGTAAGAAAATGCTAGAGGGAAGGGGTGAATAGCCTTCTTAACCATTTTTGAAAAACAATCAAAGTACACAATAATCAACTCCGGCTAACCAAATAGCAGGTTACAGGAGTTAGTTGCAGCGGAATAAAACACAAAAAAATTCTAAGACAATCCCTCAAAATGTAATGGCTAAGACAGAAAACTCCTCAAGAGTTACAATAACTATATTTATGAAGGTGAAATGATAGACATATCTTAATCACTATGAACAAGTTAAACTGTTGAATTAATAAAATATTTAAAATGGTTGAGACGCTTTGTCTTCAAGCCCTCCTACATCCAATGTCTTCCCTCAAACCAAAAGGTGTTCCAATGTAATCAAGCCAAACACGGCTCCACATTCTGTTTAAGTGTCGACCAAACTCAATTCTAAGAGAATCTTCAGTTTTACAGGATCACTTGGAACTTTGACTAAAATACAGAGTCCAGGCGATTTTACGAGTTCTTTGCTGCAAACTTTCACAGGTGCTAGCTTTCCTCAGAGTGATATATTCAGTCCTTTACTTAATATGCCTATACACACATACTTTAAGCTCCATAAGTGTATCTGTCTGTAAACTTCCTTAATTATGTGTATATTTACACAGTTCAGAGTTTTCTTCTTCTCTGTGGGTTATCTTGTATATATCATTTCTTCCTTTTTGTGTCGTGTATTTTGAACAAGGATGACTCCTGCTATATAGGGGTAATCCAAGCAAGTTGAGCACTTGTCGTGTCAATACAGCCGTCGTCTTCTAGACGTTGGTTAAATAAAATAACAATTTGCGCCAACTAGAATGGATAAATATTCCTTCTTGTTACTTGTCGGATCTAGGATAATATATTCTTCATTCTTGTCAGCTCCCTGTTACAAGCTTGGCTGCAGCTAAGTGCTTGTTCTGCCTTTAAAGTCCGGTTAAGTGTTTTGTCTCTTCTTGTAATCCGGCTAAGCACTTGTTTTAGTTTGGCTACATAATCCTTGACTCATGTTAAGCTCTTTAATCACTTCAAGTGATGTCCTTCATGTAAATTCTTTGATAGCTTCTGTAGAAAAGAAGCTGCTGATCTTTATGCATAATTTTAGGGGTTAATTTATTCAATTAGATTAGGAGTTACTTTCCGTTTACTAGTAAATAGGATCAGTTACGGATTCCTAATTGTTAGCTTTCCTAGTTTGGTGAGATTCCCAATTTAGAGGGATTTTCTTCTTAATTTTCTCCTAGAATTGTGGTCTGCAATGTCAACCACTTTTGTATAAATGCTAGGTTTTACTTTATTATTTCCAAAATAAGAAGAGGAGAATTTCTTTCATCAAAATTCTCATGGTATCAAAGCCAACCTCTGATTTCTAATTCACTACATTCAATCTCTTCATTGCCAATCTCTCACCATGACCAAATACGGCATGAATACACAAACAAATTCCTCGGAAGTCTATTCCAGACCCGAGCAAAATTCCCGAGCCACTATCATTGAAAATTCGCTTGTCACTATCCACAAACTCAATGGCCATAATTTCCTTCAGTGGTCACAGTCCGTTTTCATGTATATTTCTGGCAAAGGAAAAGATGATTATCTCACTCACGAGATACCAATCACTGCTGATCCCAAATATCGAAGGTGGAAGGCAGAAAATCACTTGGTCATGTCATGGTTAATAAGTTCCATGACTACAGAGGTTGGAGAAAATTTTCTCCTTTACAAAACAGCCAAAGAGATTTGGGATACAATACGCGAAACCTACTCCAGTTCCGAAAACACATCTTAATTGTTTGAAGTTGAAACCAGACTTCATGATGTGCGACAGGGAGAGTTAAATGTTAGTCAATATTTCAACGCCATTATGCTACTGGAAACACCTTGATATGTTTGAGATCTATACCTGTAAATGCCCCAATGATGGTGCTTTGTACAAAAAGATTGTTGACCAGAAGAGAACATTCAAATTTCTTCTTGGTTTTAACAGGGATTTGGACAAAGTAAGGGGGAGAATAATGGGAATCAAGCCTCTGCCTTCCATCCATCCGAGAGTCGTTTTCTGAAGTTCAAAGGGAAGAAAGCAGGAGAAAATTGATAATTGGAAATCTTAATACTCCAGTTGTTGGAGGTTTGGCCTTGTACACTCACAACTCTTCACAAGATAATAAACAGAGAAAGGGGAGCCATGGTGCGAACACTGCAAGCTGGTCACACTAGAGAAACATGCTGGAAAATACATGGGAAGCCCACTGATCGGAAGCCTAGTCGTGCACGGAATGATCGGGATAGCCGTGCAAATACTGCTACTAGGGAGCAGATTGAGGCAATGCAGAAGCTACTTGACCACATTTTTATTCCATCTCAATCAACATTGTCCACTATCGAGCAACACACTAGCATGGTTGCACATCAAGGTACATTCCCTTATGCTTATATTGCACAAGTAAAGAAATTAAGTCAGTTGACTCTGGAGCTTCGGATCACATGACCAGAAATATTGATGTCTTTTACAAGTACACTTCATGTTCAAGTCCATCTATAGTGCGAATAGCAGACAGTTTGCTATCAAAAGTAGAAGGAACGGGATCAATCAGATTGACAAAGGATCTCCATCTTTCTTCTGTCCTTTATGTTCCAAAATTAGATTGCAATCTGATTTCAATTAGCAAACTTACTCATGACTTGAACTGTATAACTAAATTCTATCCAAATCTTTGTGAATTTCAGGCAGTGGATTCGGGGAAGGTGATTGGTAGTGCTGAGTTGTGTAGTGGTCTCTACTTGCTCAAAAGAAGTCCTCCCCTAGATAGACAAGGTCATTCAAGTTGTGTTTCTGAGTCTGTTTTCAATTCTATATCCGTTTCAAATGAGAGTCTTGTTATGTTATGGCATTTTTGTCTTGGTCATCCAAATTTCGTGTACCTTGAAAAGTTATTTCCTCAATTGTTTAGCAATAAAAATTTCAAGTCTTTTCATTGTGAAATCTGTCAACTTGCAAAACCTACTCAACATGTATATCCTAGCATTCGATACAAACCTTCACACCCATTTTCCACAATTCACAGTGACATTTGGGGACCTTCACAAGTAAAAAATATTAATGGGGCTCGTTGGTTTGTATCATTCATAGATGATCATACTAGAACCACCTGGACATTCCTCATGAGACTGGGTCAATCCTTTCGTTCTATGATCAACACTCAGTTCAAAAGCAATATTCAAGTTCTTAAGACTAACAATGTCAAGGAGTATTTTAACTCTATTCTCGGTTCTTGTCTCTCGGAACACGGAATAATTCATGTGAGTTCATGTGTTGACACCCCTCAACAAATGGGATAACCGAAAGGAAGAATAGACACTTACTTGAGGTAGCAAGATCAATCATGTTTTCCAGTCATGTTCCTAAACACTTCTGGGGGGAAGCCATTCTCACTTTCACTTATCTTATTAATAGAATGCCAAGTCGAGTGCTACTATTTCAAAAACCCTGCCAAGTCCTCGTACAAGCCTTTCCTCACATTACAGCCTTTTTTCCTCAGATCTTCCACTTAAAGTCTTTGGTTGTTCATCATTTGTCCATATACACCGGCAACATCGAACTAAACTTGACCCTAAATCTATCAAATGTATTTTTTTGGGCTATTCATCTCATAAAAAAGGGTACAAGTGTTATTCACACGTCACTAGGAAAGTGTACAATTCTATGGACATTTCTTTTTTTTGAACACCAATCTTATTATTCCAAACCTACCATTCAGGGGGAGAATTCGAGGGAATATCAGCTTTAGGACATTCTCCAGGACACTCAATCCAATTCCACCTCAAACTGTTTCACCGCTATTCGAGCTCTCAAATTTGAATCCCAACCCTGCATCAGGCCCAAATGACATTCAAACCGAGTCTAATTTCCAAGAGTCACCCAATATCCTACCCGTGTCCACTCAAACTCAACTTGGTACAAACAATCAGGAACTTCGTGTCTATTCTAGGAGGGGGAGACCTACTGGGAATCTAGATTGTTGTTAAGTGATTCTCTTGCTTCAGAAATTTACACTGGTACGGATTCCTCGACTCATGAGTCTCTTGTTCCGTTTGTTGATGATTCTGCTATGCCTATTGCTCAAAGAAAAGGTGTCCGAACATGAACAAACCATCCTATTGAAAGATATGTGGCGTATGGGAAATTGCTACCATCGTATAAAGCATTTATATCAACTCTTGAGAGTGCAGATTCCTAATTCTATTCAAAAAGCTTTTAAAATTTCAACATGGAAGCAAGGTGTCATGGAAGAAATTAAGGCACTAGAAAGCAACGGTACTTGGATTCTTACAGAATTACTTCAAGGGAAAAAGCCAATGGGTTGCAAATGGATATTTACAGTTAAATATAAAGTTGATGGAAGTATTGAGACGTTCAAAGCTAGATTGGTAGCAAAGGAATCGATTACCAGGAAACTTTTGCACCAGTTGCTAAGCTTAACACAGTTCGAGTGCTTCTATCACTTGCAGTAAATCAAGACTGACCTTTGCACCAACTAGACGTAAAAAATGCATTTTTAAACGGGGATCTTAAAGAAGATGTCTACATAGAAGTCCCTCCAGATCTAGAAAACCAATCAAACAGCCGATGGTTTGCAAACTGAAGAAGTCATTGTATGGCCTAAAGCAATCTCCTCGTGCATGGTTCGATAGGTTTTCTAAAACAATTGTCACAAATGGATACAATCAATGCCAAGCTGACCACACCCTATTTGTGAAGTTCTCATCTAAAGGCAAAGTTGTTATTCTCATTGTTTATGTTGATGACATAATTCTAACTGGCAATGATTCAGAAGAAATTGTCAAACTCAAGAGGCTACTTGCTACTGAGTTTGAAATCAAAGATCTTGGTGCCCTTAAATACTTCTTAGGCATGGAGGTAGCACGATCTAAGACAGGGATTGTTATATCCCAAGGAAATATATCTTGGATTTGCTAAATGAGACTGGTATACTTGGATGTAAACCTACAGAGACGCCTATGGACCCCAATCTTAAGACCAATAGAAGTGAGGACATTGTTCCAGATAGAAGGAAATATCAAAGACTTGTGGGCAAATTGATCTATCTCTCACACACTAGGCCAGACATTGCATTCTCAATAAGTGTAGTAAGCATGAACAATCCGAATGAAGAACATATAGAAGCTGTGAATTAGATTCTAAGGTACTTGAGGATGACACCTGCTCTTTAGAAAGTGTGAAAACCGTGAGATAGAAGTCTACACTGATACTACTGGGTTGGAGAGTTAACTGAAAGGAGATCCACAACTCGCTATTGCTCATATGTTTGGGGTAATCTTGTTGCATGGAGAAGCAAGAAACAATCGGTCGTATCTCGAAGCAATGCAGAGTTTGAATATCGTGCTCTTGCTTTGGGCATCTGCGAAGGAATGTGGCTTGAAAGATTACTCAAGGAATTAAGAGTTGATGCAAAAGGAGAAATAAAAATGTTCTGTGACAGTCAAGCTGCATCAGCATCGTCAAAAATCCAGTGCATCACGTCAGGACCAAACATGTGGAGATTGATAGGCATTTCATATCTGAGAAGGTCAACAAGGTAGTTCAACTAAGCTACATCCCTACTCGATTGCAGGTTGCTGACATACTCACCAAAGCTTTCCAAGGACAAGCTTTGATGAATTCAACTCCAAGCTAGGATTGTGTAACATACACAACCCAGCTTGAGGGGGAGTGTAGAAAAGAAGCTGCCGATCTTTATGCATAATTTTAGGGGTTAATTTATTTTGTTAGATTAGGAGTTACTTTCCGTTTACTAGTAAATAAGGTCAGTTACGGATTCCTAATTGTTAGCTTTCCTAGTTTGGTGAGATTCCCAATTTACAGGGATTCTCTTCTTAATTTTCTCCTTAATTATCTCCTAGAATTGTGGTCTGAAATGTGAGCCACTTTTGTATAAATGCTAGGTTTTACTTTATTATTTTCAAAATAAGAAGCGGAGAATTTCTTTCATTAAAATTCTCAGCTACCATAGACATGGTTAGCCAGGGTAGGCTTCCTTCGGCAAAGCATTCGAACGGCGGCTAATGACTTACCGTCACTTTGTTTTTTTGTTTTTTATTTTTGATAAGAATATATATATATATATGTGTGTGTATATATATGTATATATATATATATATATAAATGGCGTCAAAACAGGTGACACGTTCTTTTTACACTAGGAGTATACTGCTACGAAAGGAGCAAGACTAAAGCTAAGCTATTCACAAAATCTGCACAAGAATTAGTAGAAATGGAATGCTCCACAAAAAAGGGATAGGTCTTTCCTTAAAAGCCATTCAATTCCTCTCCCTCCATATAATCCAACACACTCCCAAAGGAGCTACTTCTCAAGCACTATCTCTCCTTCTGTGTTTGTAAAGAGACCTATTTTTAATTGATCTCGGCATCACTAGTGCAAGATTAAACATATTAAGCAAAAAGTTCCATAACTCCATTGCCACCGGCAGACACTTTCTCTGTTCTCCTTACACAAAAAGCACCAATTGACATAAATCATATGACGCTTCCGCAAATTATCCCCTGCAAGAATAGCTTCATTCGCAGCCTCCCAAGCCAAAAAAAAAACTCTACTAGGAGCTTTAGATTTCCAAATAATTCTCCTAGGAAAAGAGTTCCTGTTCCTATTCTTCTTTGAGAGATTGCAATTGGGGTAAACTAACTTATACATGTTTTCTAAATCATCATCAAAACTTATTTGGTTAAGTTGATCAATCCCTTAACCTTTTCTAAGTTCCTAGAACATCTAGGTCCAAACACCTTCTAGGTCCAAACGCCTTCTAGGTCCTAACATTAATAATCAAGCTACACATAGGTCAAGACCAAAACTAATGTGGACAACCATAGTAGAGGAGGATACGGACAACTATAATAAAGAGGGATATGAATGAGTAACTTTTGTGATGGCATTGCAATTAATCGAATCAAATGAACAAAGGATTCATAGGCAAAGGCTGAGTTCAGCTTTTATCACTCTAAAAAAATTCCCTCCCATACGACAGTCTTCCCCCCCCCCTTCTCTCTCTCTCTCTTTGATCACTTAGGTTCGGTCACATGAATCCTTTTCCACCATTCAATTCAGTCTAAAGCAAGATCATCACACACACACACACTACACTCATTCATATCTTTCTCTATTACTAATGTGCATGTTAACTTTGGCCTTCCCCTTCCCCTGTTTCTAGGTTGGTTGAAGTGGATACACTTGCACTTTCTAACATGTTCCTTAATCGTTCAACGTTGTACATTTCCAAACATCTTAAGCAATTTTTTCTCATTTTATCTCCTATTGTGTCTACTTTTAATGTCACAAATTTGTTCAATACAAATTTTATCTTTTCTAGTTTTACCACATATCCATTAACATTTGTATTTCAGCTAAACTCGTCTTGTCAACATGTTCTTTCTTAGTTTCCCAACATTCGGTTCTATAAAGTAGTGAGGACTAATGGCTGTCCTATAGAATTTTCCTTTCAACTTAACATGTATATGTTGATCACATAACACTCCGGATGCACTTCTCCATTTCACCTAGTCTGATTTTATTTTATGATCTCTAACTTCCCCATCTTGATTAATAATTGATCCTGAATATCGGAATTGTTCCTTTTGTGGTATTACATGACCATCTAAGCTAACTTTGTCTCACTAATGCTCCTTGAACCGCTAAAGTTGCAGGTCATATATTCCATTTTACTCGTACTTATTTTAAAGCATTTAACTTATAAGTTTCTCTCCACTTTTCAAGCTTATCATTAGCCTATTCTTCGTCTCTTCCATCAAAACTGTGTCATCTGAAAACAACATACACCATTATATATTCTTGTATTTACCAAGTTAATCAATCCATCACTAAAGCAAAAAGATATGGACTTAAGGCCGATCCTTGGTGTAATCCCATAGTAATTGAGAACTCACAAGTCTCTCTTGTTGTAGTCCTAACTAATGTGGCAGCAACATCAAACTTATCCTTGATCACCTCAATATATCTCACTTTAACCCCTTCTTCTCTAACACCTGCCAAATTAACTCTCTAGAAACTTTATCATATGCCTTCTCTAAGTAGATTAAAACCATATGTAAACCCTTCTTACCCTCTCTACATCTTTCCATCAATCTTCTTAATAAGTAGATAGCTTCTGTTGTTAACCTTTCTAGCATAAAACTAAACTGACGCTCTGATATCGTTGTTTCTAGTCTTAGTCTATTTTCCCATCTTAGTGTGTGTGTGTGTGTGTGTGTGTGTGTCAAATACAACCCTTTTACTCATTTCTTCGCATGTACGATTATCATTGAACTCAGATGATTTGGAGTGCTTGGTTTATGCGATCACATTAGAAAAGATTCTTGCTTTCTTGGGTGAAATGCAGAAAGACGAGACAACAACAGTCTAATTGGATCAAGACTTACTTTTCTACCCTTTTGATAGAGAAAAGAAAAATGCCTAAGTTTAGAAGTTCATCTTGCTTTCCTTCTTTCCTACCAAGACTGTGATTCATAAAAGCGGCTGAACGGCTATTCATGAGCCTTTATATGACGGGTATAGATGCCCTCGCGTACGATTCACTATTAAAGAAGATTCTCGTGCCAAAAAAGGCCTTTCTTTTGTAATGCCCTTTGATTTCACTCGTTTCAGCTTGTGCTTCATAAATTGCCTTCTCAACAGAAAATAAGAAACGATTTGTCACATATAAATGGTCGGGAGTTCACGTTCTCATCATCTTTGGTAAAATCCAGGCCACCACGAGGACATTCATTAACTTCTCTACCGTAGTTTTTAGCAAATAACCCCATTTTCGGATTAATAGTATATCCTAACAGGAGACAACCATACTTGTTCAATTTATCTCTCTCAACTTGGATGCCATAAGACTGGCCTTGGAATATATATATATATATATATATATATATATATATATTCTCCAACATATAAATGGTTGAGAATTCATGTTCTCATCATCTTTGGTATAATCAAGGCCACCACGAAGACATTCATTAACTCCTCTACCGTAGTTTTTAGCAAATAACCCCATTGTTGGATTAATAGTATATCCCAATAGGGGACGACCATACTTGTTCAATTTATCTCTCTCAACTTGGATGCCATAAGGCTGGCTTTGGAATATATATATATATATATATATATATATATATATATTCTCCAACATATAAATGGTTGGGAATTCACGTTCTCATCATCTTTGGTATAATCAAGGCCACCACGAAGACATTCATTAACTCCTCTACGGTAGTTTTTAGCCAATAACCCCATTGTTGGATTAATAGTATATCCCAATAGGGGACGACCATACTTGTTCAATTTATCTCTCTCAACTTGGATGCCATAAGGCTGGCTTTGGAATATATATATATATATATATATATATATATATATATTCTCCAACATATAAATGGTTGGGAATTCACGTTCTCATCATCTTTGGTATAATCAAGGCCACCACGAAGACATTCATTAACTCCTCTACCGTAGTTTTTAGCAAATAACCCCATTGTTGGATTAATAGTATATCCCAATAGGGGACGACCATACTTGTTCAATTTATCTCTCTCAACTTGGATGCATAAGGTTGGCTTTGGAATATATATATATATATATATATATATATATATATATATATGTTTAAAATGATTAGCTTTCTTTCCTACTCAGCCAAGCTCTATTCAATGATTCCTCTTATTTAGTAATGAAACATATCGACCCAGAGTGACATTCTTTGTTATTTGCATCACCTACTTCACAAAATCCATTCCCTAACCCAAGTGCCTAATTTGAAAATATATGAGTCCTACCCGAAATCACAGCATCAGACATTTCCTTCGATCACTCCCAACAATTGATCTTTAATAGAAGAAACCTAGACATCAGTAAGATGGGCTCCTAAAATATTTAAAGCAAAAGTTAAGGGAATTGCGAAGTGAAGCCGAATTCCCACAAAGGTCATGAATAATCGGTGGTAATAGCACGACAAAATATGGACACCATTATCATAAACATGATCCCCCAACCGGAATGACCCTTCTTCAAAATAAATTTAAAAAAAAAACTTAGAAGTCATGGGTCTATTGTGTAAATGTTTTATGTAAAGGGGGTCTAGTTTTAACTATTCTTTGTATGTAAGAGTGAGTGAATGTGTTTTATGAAACTCAGAATCTCTCTCTCTCTCTCTCTCTCTCTCTCTCTCTCATTCATTCTCTTAACAACCATGATGACATCATTACATAAATCTTCAAAAATATACATAAGCTTGATGGTATGTTTGAGTCAAAACTCAAATTTCCTACAAGATTTTGTCTTCTCTTGTCTGTACTCCTCACCCAAACTTCAAATCTTGATTTTGACTGCCCATCGTTAACAACTTATATTAGATATATTTGTTCACAATAGTGATAGCCTTCATGTTAAACAATGTCATAGCAACACCCAACTAACACCGATCCTCCAAACACGTTTGAATTTGCACTAGAAAATTACGATTGGATCTAACCGTGCATGAGAGTTCTAGGATTGGTGTCCTTCAAGTACACAGTTTGTGTATGTTCACCATGAAACTTGAAACACCATTAATGAGTGGGAAAATCTGCCACTTTCAGAAGGAAAAAGAAACACGAAAGGAAACAGTGGAAAGACCTAAAACTTGTAACTTCTTAATTTGTCTACATATTTAAAAGATAGAATATTATATTAGAAAGCAATTTATGCAGCTCCAACTTTGCAGCCTAAAACAATAGCATCGTGGAACAAAAGAAAGATGACCTTTCTTTTTGCAACTGTCGATGCGAAATCCCGTCCAATTCCCTGTTACAAGAGTGAGTTCACTATTTTAGCATACTATGTATCAACCAAATACTTTTATTCAAATAGCACTCATAAAAAGACCAAAATAGTGAGAATCCTACTTACAGAGGCTAAGGAGAAGTGAATGACATAATGTACACACGATTAAGAAATAAAAAGAGAAGTGTACACATGAAAAAATCCTTTAGGTAGCAGTCAAAGCAAGAAGCCTCCTACAAACACGAACTAGTGTATTTATCACGTAAAGTCAAGCAAGAAATTTAAAATACACACAAACAAACAAGTAAAGTTTATAACCACAAGAGCGGCAATCAAGTTCGGAGACTTAAGTTAGATGGCATCCTGACTGAAGACAATGAGGAGATTAAGAAAGGCATTGTGGATTTTTATCAAAAGCTGTATATGGATGAATGGGACGACAAGTTGGAGCTAGAAGGGATTTTTTTCAAATCGTTATTGCAAGATGGCAAAGCGTCCTTAGAGAGACCTTTTTCTGAAGATGAAATAACCAATGCCTAGCGGAGTTTGAAGGGCGATAAAGCTCCGGGCTCCGATGGATTCACCTTAGCATTTTTCCAACATTGCTGGGAGGTTGTTAAGATGGATATAATGGAGTTGTTCCAATTCTTTTTCGAGTCCAAAAGCTTCGAGAGCTTCGAGAAATGCCTGAATGCTACCTTTCTAGCTCTCATCCCAAAAAAGAAGGGGGCTGGGAGTTAAAAGGATTTCAGACCTATTAGTTTGATTGGGGGCGTGTGTAAGCTAATTGCTAAGGTCTTATCGACTCATCTGAGGAGGGTCATTGGAGATGTGATTTCTGAGTCGCAACATGCGTTCGTGGGGGCCTCCAAATTTTGATTGCATCATTGATAGCCAACGAGGTGGTCGATGCTAGATTCCGTAGCGGAGCTCCAAGGGTGCTTTGTAAGCTAGACATTGAAAAGGCCTATGATCATGTGAGGTGGGACTTTTTGCTTTACCTTTTGAGCAGAATGGGCTTTGGGGTAAAATGGACGAATTGGATCAGCTTTTGCATCTCTTCAGTGTGGTTCTCCGTGTTGATTAATGGCGAACCAGTGGGTTTTTTCCGGAGTTTGAGAGGGCTTCATCAAGGGGATCCACTCTCTCCCTTCCTCTTCGTAGTAGTAATGGAAGCTCTAAGCCGGATCCTAGACAAGGCAGTGGCAGGTGGTTTCATAAAGGGGTTCAAAGTGGATAGTACTACGCCTTCCGGGCCGATGATATCACATCTTCTTTTTGTGGATGACACCTTGGTTTTTTGCGAAGCCAAGAGGGCTCAACTAGGGTACTTGCGTTTGGTCCTGCTCTTTTGCTCTTTTTCCAAGCAGCTTCTGGATTAAAAATTAATATATCTAAATGCGAGATTATTCCGGTGGGTCTGGTGAACAACTTGGAGAATCTGACTTCGTTTTTTGGGTGCAGCTTTCCTTCCTTCGTCTTATTTGGGTCTTCCGCCGGGCTCGCCTTTCAAGAATATTGCTATGTAGAATCCGGTTCTTGAAAGGGTTGAGAGAAGATTAGCGGGGTGGAAGACGCAGTTTTTGTCTAAAGGTGGGAGGCTGACTTTGATTAAGAGTTTCTTGAGAAATCTCCCCACTTACTATTTGTCCTTGTTCTTTATACCAGTTTCTGTGGCGAAGCGAATTGAGAAATTAGAGCACGATTTCTTATAGGACGGGCGCGGGGAAGAGAGGAAATACCACTTAGTAAAGTGGAACACAGTTTGCTCTAGTATACGGGAAGGAGGTCTTGGAATAAAAAAAATTAGAATCTTCAATTATTCGTTGTTGAGCAAATGGTTGTGGAGGTATCTCAATGAAAGAAAGTCCTTGTGGAGGTTGGCAAGTATGGAGAGGGGAGTCATCATTGGTTCCCCAAAAAAGATTTCTACTTCTCATGGTTCGAGTGTGTGGAAGAGCATTAGGGGAGGGTGGGTCCATTTCAAAAGATTTATTTCTTTCGAGATTGGCAATGGTCGTCATGTGAGTTTCTGGAAAGATAAGTGGTGTAGAGACTCGGAGCTACAAAGATTGTTCTCAAGGTTATTCGATATTGCAGTTAATCAAGATGCTTCGGTGAGTTTGGTCCTCGAAATAAATCCTTTGTTTCGTAGAGACTTGGAAGATTGGGAGTCAGGAGAGATTACTTTATTTTTTGATCTGTTATATGCCTTCAAGGGAAGTGGTTTGGGAGAAGATAAAGTGATCTGGGGAGGGACAACTAGCAGAAAATTCTCGGTGAAATCCCTTTATTTGTAGATGGAAAATCCCTTGGAAGGAAATTTGGAAATCGAAGGCCCCATTTAGGGTTGCTTTTTTGGCTTGGGAGGTTGCAAGGGAAGCTATATTAACCGGTGACAACTTGAGGGCCCGAAAGAGAATTCACATAAACTGATGTTATATGTGTAAAAACGAGGAGGAGACGGTAAATCATCTTCTTTTGCACTGCCACTTAGCAAGCAGGGAGGTTTGGAGTTATTTGTTTCTCTTAGTGGGGGTATCGTGGGTGATGCCTAGGCCAGTTGCCGAGATGTTTAGAGGGTGGTCTTTGTACAAGAAAAGAAGAAAGAATAGCTTTTGGGATACTGCTTCTTTGACAGTATGCTGGCACACTGGAAGGAAAGAAATAACAGGGTTTTCGACAACATTGAATCCGATATCACTCGCATTAAGGAGAAGGTTTTGTGGACCCTTCGATTTTGGTGCACGGAGGGAGATTTGAGCTTAGGGGACTCTTTTGTAGAGATGATGGAAAATTTTTCTGTTAATAATTTTTTTGTCTAGTATACTTTCTGTGTACAAAGGACGCGTCACCTATTTTGACGCCTCGTTTTTATTTCATCATTATTACTTATCAAAAAAAAAAAAGAAGGTTGACATGAGAATCCTAAAGTTTGTGGGGGAAGATCTGCATCGGGGAAGGGGAAGGGGAAGGGGAGGAGAGGGAAGAAAGAAGAAAATCCAAACATAACTAAAGCAAGTTTCGATGCCAAGTAATCTAATCCTTGTGGTTGAACAAACTGTGTGTATGTATCTTGAACCCATGACCCTAAGGAAAAAAAAGAAAGGCGGTTGCTTAAGATTCCAGGTATAAAGCCCCATAAATTACTAGTCTGGGGTACAGGGTGGAGCCACAATTCGTACTCTCTCTCTCACACACACAGGATGTAGTCTGCTCACAACGAGGGGTGAACCACATAAATTTGTGTGTTAATTTATCTTTTGTTCATCTGTTTTTCATTGTTTCTCGTAAAATATTTCTACTACAATAAGTAGACGCTTTCTGAAAGGAACCTCAAATATCCAAATAATTGTATGAATATATTGCTTGAAACATATAGTGTTTAGCATGGTTACCTTGTCTGTGCATAGCTAGTCCATCTAGAGGAAAGTATGCAAGTAATGACTAATTGACTACCAGGATCAAGAAAACACGTGGAAACTCACTATAATCTGTGAATAAGAACCAAAACATTGGTGTTCACCATAAAAAGATGAAGGAAAGCATATTAAAAAAACACACATGTTAATGTTCCCCAAATAGGGAAACTTACGGTACAAGGCTAAAGACATGCAGGAAAACATGAAAAGAACATTAATGTTCTTGCTGAGAGCTATTATGATAGATGAGCTGCTCGATGGACTGACTTGGTAACTAAAGAGGATTTATTTGACTCCCCTGAAAGATATGTAAACTGTCTTTAGCTGAAAAGTATTTTCGTAAGCACAAATCAAAAAACAAGCATACACAATGGAAACTATCTCCACTGCCTATAAGTACCCTAATTTTGATGAAGGTGAGGAGCAATCCTGGTTTCTAGTTCATCTACTTAGAAGACTCAACACTTTAGGTAGCTAACAACATGCGGCGATTATATAGTTTGCATCTCAATTAAATTTTTGATGAGCTCAACATATGTACGAAATTTCAGAAATTAATTATTATATGTTTATAACCACTATCAAATAGAGGTATTACAAAAAAATATTTCCAAAATTTCTTGTTTATGAGGGCACAGGGGGGAAGGAAACAGTGGGAGATCATTCTACAGCAAGCAGAGCTCCAGCCCAGAACGTTGCAATCATTTGCAGCAGGTTTGTGTAGTCAACCTTACGGTGCTGGCCTATTCCTGAGTTATTCCATTAAGCACGAGATGCTAGCGGTTATGGTTGTCTTTACTGTTAAAATCTGGAAAGCATCAGATTCCAGCTTTCTAATTAAACCTAAGGAAGATGTTGATCTATGTAATCAGAAATCGATTGTAGCAACTGTTTCATTTGCAATTACTATGGAAATTCTAGGCTTATATAATTATTTATCGAGCTGTATCATCTACCTATTTGCATCATAATGTGCCTGAAGATAATTTTAAAATCATATAAAGACATGCCAAGATCATTATCTGAGTGTTCATCTTCTTGAGGTTTGCATCTGAAGTGCACTCATCTCTTTCCTCAGTTCTATTTCCGTCCATATATTAGATGTCACTTTTGCTAATTACAGGGAAGAAAGCTGAATTTCTTATAGCAAAATCAGACCTTTATGAGTCAAATTCCAAAATTTCCTCTCTTGGTATTATTTTGGGGGCAGAGGGCGTAATATTTATGTTACAAATGTAGAATGATACCCTTGTTAACAGTACTTACCACATTACATTCATGCTAGAAGGGGAAAGCCAAAGAGCCTTGCAAGTTTACTCATTGTGGCATGGAGAACCATTTTCATGGATCTTGTAGGCCATCCTGCATCAAGTGGTACCAAAGAAAAATAGATTCCACTCTATCCTTGTCCCTTTTCCTTTACCACAAATATTATCGTCATAATTTCACCACCGCTATGCTTTGTTTATAGTGAAAAAATAAAAATAAATTAATAAAAGATCCCTTGACCACGATCTTTGTTGTCAAAGAAAATCAGAAAATCCCACATTATTTCTCACTCACCGATAAATTACCAGGTCATCATCACACCCTTGCCCTTCTCAATCTAGTATTGTCACTGATCCGCTCACTATCTAACCTCTCGTTTTCATCTTAGTTGAGACATCCACAAGGCCATCATCAACTCTCAAAGTTAAAACTCTTACCGAAATCAAGTTGGGGTCGCCGCCGTCTTTGCTTGAGAGTATAAGTTGCAGAAACTCTAGATACGGATCGACGCAAACTCTCATGCTCATGACCCAAATTCATATCCAGATGCGGACCTGATAAGGATCCATATCCTATCACATACCCCTCACCCCCATCCCCAAAAAGAAGAAAATGACAAAATTCTTTCTTCAATTGTTGTCACTATGGCTTATGTTGAGAAGCAATGTTGTGGATACTTGCTTGCCTAGAGAATATCCAATCTCAGTTGAATATTCAGACCAACACGAAAACCTGTAGATAAATCCAACATGATAAGCATGGGGATTTCAGAGCCTCCATGTCCCATCGCTTTGAACGAATGGATGCAAAATCTTTCCAAGGTAAAAGCCAGTCTTCAGATTCAGATTGAAGAGGAAGTTAAGTAACAATGGAGAGACAAAATTAATTTTTCAAAGATCGTAGATGAGCCCCAGGAACTTGAAGTTGAAACTAGTATTTAAGTTCAAAAATTAAAGAAAGTTGAGCACCTTGAAATCATCATTCCAATGAAATTACTTGAGACTTCCAATTGCACGAGGTTCTTTCTATTATTCATAGCCCATCAAAAATTATTATAATGGAGACGCAACATGGGATTCTCAAGCTGAAGTGGAAGACCTCCGTATGCTCATGCCCATTCATCCTCTCTCGCTAGAAACTCACGGGCAAGTTCTCTTTATATGTTGGGAAGAATGATGTGGTCCACACCAAAAACTCCAACATAAGAGTTATTGGTCGAGCTTTCCTCCAACCCAAGAGAATGATGCAAGTTTATTTGTCATAATATATTTTATGTATTTTCGGCTATTTTGTATTTAACTGGTTAGGGGTATTTTAGTACATTCCTACAATTGGACCTCTGTATGCTCATGCCCATTTATCCTCTCCCGCTACAAACTCACGGGCAAGTTCTCTTTATATGTTGGGAAGAATGATGTGGTCCACACCAACAACTCCAACATAAGAGTTCTTAGTCGAGCTTTCCTCCAACTCAAGAGAATGATGCAAGTTTATTTGTTACAATATAGTTTACGTATTTTAAGTTATTTTGTATTTAACTGGCTAGGGGTATTTTGGTAGTACATTCATACAATTGGTCTTAGCATCTTAGGATTATAAATTGATATGATCTTCTTTATTATAAGGAAGCTTGGGAATAAAACTCTTTTGGTTTCCCAATGGTTGGATTCCTTTTCTATATTTTATTTTGAGTGGGGCTATTAACACCCCCATTTCCTCTAAACACACTCACTTTCTAAATACACCACCCCTTTTCATTTTTAATCCCTCTAAACACTAAAAACACCCCCCTCAATTCCCTATTTTACCCCAAAACTTTTCTCTCTAACCTTCATCTTCATTTGCCCAAGGTATTTGTTTCTCTGGAGAGTGCTCAGATCCATGATGAGTGCAACACCCAGTTTCATGGTCCTGCGTATGATTCTTTGTATCAACACAAGATGCACGAGCAGATGCAACAGCTTCCTTTACCTGCAACATCTGAAACACGCAAGACGAGATCTCTCCATTGATTACTTCTTCAGAAACTTCAAGATCTATTTTTGCTGCAAGGTTATGAAGATGAAGGTTAGAGAGAGCTCCAAATCTTTCATCATCAATCTCTCTCCTACATCCACCCACACAAAAGATCGTCTCTCTCCCTCCAAAAACATCAATCTCAAGCTCAATTAACAAGAACAATCAAGCCCAAACTCACAACAGCGCTCAACCCATTGGATCCGACAACAAAGTCAACGAGATATTGTTCAGCACTGGTTGGCCGAACATCACAAGAATGTTCGGCTAGCCCTAACCGAACATGCGAGTGATGTTCGGCCAACCATAGCCAAACAATGCCAACTCAGAAATTTTTCTAAGGGCACAGACGTCTTTTTAATAATGGCATATTGGTAATAAAAGAAAAGGGGTGTTTAGAGGAGAAGGGGGTGTTAATAGCCACACTCTTTTATTTTTATTTTTTATCAAAAAGAGATTTATTAGATCAAAGGATGGACTTCTAAGCAAAAAGAAAATTGAAAATACAAGGAAAGCACCCCTAGCTGACACACAAAGCTAAGCCATGAACACCACTCTCTATCCCACAAAAGCGCCAAAGAAATCGTCTGATCTCTGAAAATTTTGGAGTTCCTACGTGTCCAAAAGCACCAAACTCCAAAGAACAGCAAACACTTTGTACTGTCACAGCAAGGCAACATTGCCCCCTTTCCCGAAGCCTCTAAAATGCACCTGAAGAAAGGAGGCAATGACCACTGACTCGTCCATGACTCACCAACCACCCTAAACAAATGATTTCACAAATACTGAGCACCACTACACCAAAGGAACAACTGAGGACGAGATTCTGCTGCAGACTAGCACATCATGACCATCCTCATGAAACCTTCTTGTTACATCTACGCTTTTGAGACATATCATTAGTGTTGAGTTTATTAAGAGACATGGACCAAATAAAGGCCCTAATTTTGATGGGGACCTCAGCCTTCCAAATGAAAGAAGACAGGGAAAATGCGAAGGATCAGGAGGTTGGATCAAGTGCAAAAGAAAAGAACGGCAAGAGTAAAGCCCAGAGCTACTTTTCTTCAGGGAAAAGATTCATAGGTCCACATGAAAATATAAATTTTAAGAGGGTTTACTAATGGAAAAAGCTGCTTCATTCTTCCAAAGGCACCAAGACAGACACTGGGTTGGAGCGGCCAACAAGCATTCCTTTTGAAGGATTCAGCAGGGGGAGAGAGCTTCCGGGAAAGGTTCCAGCCCTTGCACCTACAAGTAGCTAGGACCGCCCAATGGACCCCATTGATTTAGCTATGGAAGGGCTCGAAAACTTGTAGATTCACTGTTAGATCCTATTATAATATTTTGGCCAAAAGAAACAGGTGCAACTTTCCTTGGAAAACAATTTGAAAGACTAAAGCTCCCGGTAGAGTCGCTCTCTTTGCATGGGAAGGGGCGAATGAAGATATTCTTACGGGGGAAATTTGAGGAAGCGGCATTTGATCTATATCAACCTTTTGAGTAAGAGGAATGGAGAAAGTGTCAATCACTTATTGTTGCACTGCCCGGTGGCAATGGAGTTATGATTCAACAATGCCTGGCCTATGTCAATTAAAGATTTGTTCCTTGGTCTCTTTACAAATGCAGAAAGAGATTTGTTCGGGAGGTAGCCCCTTTGGGAGTGTGTTGGATTTTATGGGGGGAGGAATCGCATGGCTTTTGAGAATAAGGAAAGATCTATTCTTTTTTTGAAGAACTCATTACTGCATATCTTGTATTTTTGGTGCGATGGGGCAGTGGAGCTTCCTTCTCCTTCTATGGATTCTTTTGCAGATTTTGTGCATAACTTAAATTTAGCCTAATTTTATAACAGTATACTCCTAGTGTACAAAGGACACGTCACCTGCTTTGACGTTTATATATTTATTTTTACTTATCAAAAAACAATAACAACGATAACTCTTCTCAGTACGAGAATAACCTAAAAACACACACTTCTATGCCCGAGGGTCCAAATTAGTTATTGGTAGTCAAACATCCTGAACACAAGAAGTACACCCAAAAATCTTTGGAAGAATCGAAAACAATGACTGAGAACGACGAAGAACAGAGTATGGATTATGTCCGTAAAAAACAGAAGATGGAAGATGGTTGCTAAGAAAAGCATCAACCCAAAATGGTTTAGAAACACTCATTTGCAACATCAAAATGGTATAGGAACATCATTTGGAACATCAAAATGGTTTAGGAGCACTCATTTCGAACATCAAAATGGTTTAGGAACACACATTTGGAACATCAAAATGGTTTAGGAACACTCATTTGGAACATCAGTGATTTCGCACCTCCAACAAATGGCGATTCTTGCATCCATCAACATCATTCTGTTAAAGGGTGACAATACATAAGACTAATGAAGAATTCCATTTTGTACATAAATGAAGAAAGAAACTAGATATTCTTTGGCAATATAGCTTCAAAGATATCAAACAACACAATTAAATTGAGTTTTTTTCTCAGCACAAAAGCAGCAAAAGGTATCAAATGACTTATCTCTAGATTTCATTAAATATGACCAAGTGCTTCTTGAATAATCATCAACCAAGGTAAATAAATACCTAACACCAGTTTTAGACGGAATAGGACATGGACCCCAAAAGTGTGGACTAACTTAAATAGGGATGCAACCCTATTATTGATTCTAGGAAAATACGGCAGAGAATGGTGCTTACCTAACTCACATGACTCACAAGGTAAACTAGAAACATAGGCTAACTTCAAACATAACTTCTTCAAGACAGGTAAAGAAGGATAACGATAGTGACATGAAGCTGGAAAGGGGATAGAGTACTCTAACATGAGACTAATGCAAGTAGCTTCATCTAGTAGGTATAGACCATTAGATTCACTTCTTCTACCAATAATCTCAATAATCACCCAAGTCAACTCGTAATTTGACTCATAACATTAAGTTGAAAGAGAATGTTGATATATCAAACACAGATGACAAAGGTAAAGGAGTAACATTAACACTGCCACTACCGGAAGATGACCCATCGGCTAGTAACACTAGTACAAATGTTAGATGATTTATATGTGGACAACAAAAGTCATATGATCAATGGCCCCCAAGTCAATGACCCAATGCCTACTCAAATATTTGATACTATTGATACTGTGAATTTAGCAAACTCATCACTCATAACAACTATATGTCTCTCAATCGAAACATACTCTAGGTCCCCCAAGACCTCCTGAATGTCTACAACCACACATCCCACCTCGGCCTCCCCCTACCCCCACGATAACCGCTACTCTGTGACACTAAGGCAAGGGGCAGATCTCTCGGATGCCTCTATCCCTATTGAACCACTACTTCCAGATCCCATAACTCCATAACTTTTTCATAATGCTGTATAGATAGTATCACCTTCTACTTATAAAATTCACAATCTTAGGAAACAACATTTTATCACCATCCTTCCACAACTTGGCCTCCTTTGCGTCGGCAGGACACAATTTCAACAAGGTGCCCTTCTTTATTTAAACCATCTAAGTTCACTTGTATTAGGAACCTCCACTCTGCCAAGTTAGACCCATTTGCCTCCAATATAACATCAATCAACCTAGTTTAAGTAGACACAACAGTCACACTCTTCCCCACAATACTTTCCATGGACTTTCTTTTATCTGCCACTGCAACTCACAGATCAATACCAACTATGCTAATCAATCTGTCAAAACAACCCTGCCAGATTGAGTACCATCACAATAGACCGAACAGATTGACCAAACTGTCAATCCAGCCCCCAAAGTTTGCCAAACTGTTGACCGGAACTCAAAGTATCAAACCCAATAACAACCAAAGTTCACTTGCCAATCACCAAAAAAGACAGCATCAACCACAAACATAGCCTCTAAAAATTCGAGAGCTAGGGCACGAAAATCCCTCTCCACGCGCCACCCTATATCAGCACGTGTCAGCAATAAACAATCCTTCCACAGGCGATTAGTCCTGCTGGAATCGCCTCCGGATTGCGAGCAAACCCTTACTCTCAAATGCATATCCAATAGTTCTAGGTAATCTTAATCAACCATCACAGCTTATGCACTCATTGTGATTTGACGTCAACCGTGCATGAAGCCAACACTGAGATTGTTTGAAGTCTGCTCAACTCGCTATGTATCAACCCTTAGAACTCTAATACCATGTAATTCAGTACCAGCAAGGAAGCAAGGAGAGATAACAGAGAGAGATAAATCGATCAGGAGAGAGAGAGAGAGAGAGAGATCGTATAATTATGGAGTACCATATTTTACACCTGACTCACCCTTGAGGATTATACCTCACTCTACTTGAGCACAATTGCACAAATACCCTTTAATGTACTAACACATACAAACTCGAAGGTAAATTATCATCCTGATGTCCTATTGATCTTTAGTCTGCATACAACAAACTATGATATCGTATTGATATTCGAAATGTTCGTCCCCACATCATCCAAAAGCTTAAGCCAATTTACTATGCGAGTTGCAAACAAAATCTCGGGGTAAAATAATTATCCTGAATAAAAAAAGATGACAGTTTTCATTTGGCCTCTTAGCAGATGTCTATAGTCAGCAGACATGTTGCATAAGCACCAGGTTTTACTTTTATTTTATATATTTTCTCTTTATTATTTGTTAATTATTTTAGAGGAGAAGCACCCATTGGGCTAGTGAACTAATTGTTATACCAAGACAAAGCAATGTACTCCTAGTTGATAGAACTAAAATCCTCATGGAAGACAACGATATCCTTCGCTATGTAGTCAAAGTAAGGATGAACCTTAGAGACCTCAAAATCTCGTCCCTCTTCTTCTCATGAAGCTGGATGTCCCTGTTACAAGAAAATACTTTTTCAAATGAGAGATGTTAACCACCAAAACATCTTGCGAACTTAAATTTACAAAGTACCAAAGTTATCTTAGCCAAAACAAACAAAGTTACCCTATTATACATTTAAAATCTCTAGAGCTTATTACTTATGTTGGCAGATGAAAATTCCACAAGAGAAAGAAGTATTTTACCACCACATGTCAAGGGAAGGGTACAATATGTATGTACCCTACAATTCTTTTTCACTGGCGAGCTAAGATAAATTAAATTTCAAGTATTTGAGCAAATAGTGATACAGCAGAAAACGAACTATATTACATGAATCCATTCCTCTAAAGAAACTAGATGGTATGCAAGGAAAATGCATATGATTATCCTATGAGCAAATCAGCATCAATACACCACACATTGAAAACAAAAAGACACGAAATGCACCTTACCTTTTTCCTTTGATATTAATGAAATAATAAATTCAAGTACTTGATCAAATAGCTTTACAGCTGAAGATAAACTGTAGTAGATGAACCTGCTCCTATGAGGAACTAACTTAATAGCATGCTAGCAACACTAATCCTTACTTGCAAAATCATGTTTTATTCACCCATGAATCCTGTATTTGGTAAAACAAGGGTTGGAGGGTTGCAATGAATAAGGCAGAGAAGAAGTAGAAAGAGGAACAAAGAGGATCAGTCACCCCCACAAAGGGTAGGCTAACTTCACAAGTCAAGAATGTTTGGCACTCACTCTGGTTTTGTTCCTTTTTTAAAAAAAATCAATAGGAATCCTTCCACAGCAGGGCCACATTGGACCCACCTATGGGGATAAAACCCCTTGGGATTCCGCCAACAAAACCGAGCAAAGCTGGGGAAACGTAGGAACACATGACCTGTTGGTTGTAACTTTTTGCACTCACTCTGGTTAGGAATGCCCTTAAAACATGTGACTGAAGAAGCTTTGATGTAGACACGCTAACACAATGTGACACGAAACAAACACGCTGAAACGATTTTTTAGATCAAGTACAACTCACCATGTCCAGGATGAGTCAAGAGACAATTCATATATACATTTATATACACAATTATATATATATATATATATATATCAACATATTTATGACTTCCATCTAAGGACAAGAAGATAATTGGTCAAAAGTTAGCACATGTCCAACATTCACCAATGTTGCATTCATTAAAGTTAAAACAATTGAGACTTTTCCTATGTGATATTTATATCCATTAGTTTGGGGTTGGATTTTTAACCATGTGTTTCTATAAAAGAAAGTTGCATTCCAAATCCTTCATGTTTATGCACGACCCGCCACATTCAGAACTTTGAAGAAAGTTAATAAAATAACACTTTTAAGTGGTCCAGAGTGTCTGTGTCAATGTCTGACAGGTTCGGCAGATTGATACCAAGAGGACCTTTGGAGAGTGTCATTGCTTTATAGAATGCAACACACACATAACCTCAAGATCCTAGACCGTAAAATCTATCAATTAATGTGAAAGTCCTAACTGACATCAAATGAAACCCTTTTTTTCATTTAATAAGTGAAATCTTATGTGAGGAGAAACCCCTGCACGCACAAAGTTTAAGATTGAACCCTGCCTCCAAAAGATTTCTTAAAAAAAAATCAGTAAACAGAAAACAGACCTAGACACCAAACAAAAGTACATACATGGGCTCCCAAGAAAAGACAATCAATAATATGAACATACGCATAACTGGAGTCTGAAAAACACTCATTGGGCCAGAAACAAAGGTTAAAAAACAAACTAATGATGTCTGTGAAGTGGGAGCTCTACTCCCTCGAAATATCACCAATCCCAGTCCTTCCAATAAGCTAAATCAAGCTACAAAGAGCCACTCTTCACTATTTTCTCTACTATCAGAATTAATGGCTCTTTGGCTTCATCGCAATGCCACAACTGACCTTGGCATCACCACTAAAATCCGAAAGGAAAAACTGATTTTTTAACCATCGTACTATTTGGGGAATATCAATTATCGCACTCTTAGATTTGCAAATTTGACCATCGTAGTTGTAATTGCGATTAAAATTAAACCTAAATCATTAACTTTCATTAAAATTAAACGTTGGCTCTCTAAACATACTGATGCAAACTTTGTGGCACCCACAATTTTCTTTATAACTTCAACGGTGACTCTAAACATGTTGATGTGGACTTTCTAGACCCACATCATAGGAATGTTTAGAAAGCCACCGTTAAAATATTTAACGAAAGTCAAGATTTAGGTATAATTTTAGGCACAATTACAAGTACGATGGTCACATTCGCAAACCTAAATGTAGGATGGTCAAATTGATATTCCCCAATTAGTACGATGGTTAAAAAGTAATTTTTCCAAACCCAAAAAGAACCAAAAGTATGTGCCAGAGACTACCAACCATCTCAACGGAGAAAACTATTATCAACCAACCCACCAACCTCAAAGTTCTAACGCATACTATTCAATAACTATTTGTCCTCAATCCCACAGATATTTTTTAATTTGAATGGCGTCTATTAAAGGGTGAAAAATCCAAAAGGGTAGCGTACTTCCCAGTTTTTTGCAATATGGGTTGCATACTTTTTTTTTTACACATTATATAACATACTTTAGTTTCGTTTTCAATTAAGGAAAAAAAATTGGATGTTATTAGTGAAAAGTTAACGGAGTATTTCAATGTTCCAAAAAAACTTATCCAAACAAAGCCAAAGTGACCCCAAACCCTAACCCCTAAACCCTAGACCCTAAACTCTAAATCCTGAAACCCTAAAACCTTAAAATCCTAAATTATAAACCCTAAACCCCTAAAACCAAGACTCTAACTCTAAACCCTAAATCCTAATTTTGGCCTTTTCAAACTTGATGAAAGCTTAATGGAACACACTGTTAAGTTTTCACTAACGACGTACCTTAATTGCAAGTAAAAACCAAAGTACGTTGTATAATGTGTAAAAAAAAGAGAACGCAACCCACATTGTAAAAAACAGATCAGTGCGCTACCTTTCCAAGTATTTAGTCCTATACCAAATCATTTGTCCATGCAAACAAGGAAACATTTAGGGGGCTACCAGCTAGGAAACTCTGCTAAGACACGGAACAACTACTCTTTTGACATTTAATAGCACAAAAGGAACTAACGGTAAATCTCACACTCATGGCCCCTTCCCAACACAACTCATCCTTTGAATCTCTTGTCGAAGCTGCCTCATTAAGCAATGAGAAAGAAATCATCAGCCGACCTAACATTCAAAATAGATTATTTCTTTTAGAAACCGTCTCCAGGCTCACCATAGTACAAGGATTCCATATGATGGGTGTCACATACATAATTTCTACTTTATAACACACACGAAAGGCACACAACAAGGGATCACTCTTTCAGCAGAATTACGCCCATTAGTACACATTAATCAATGCCAGCCCTGGCTCATTTCATCCTGAAAAGATCCAGACCCACAAGTGAAGGACCATAGTTGCATAAAGCTGCCTTTAACATTGAACAATTAACGTTCAGCAAACTGCCACTGTTTAAGGAGCCCCAGATTGTTCTTTAAGGAATTTTCACTCCTTGCAGTGCTGGTCCAAACTCCAATTTGCAGCTCCAAGCCCCTAATTGATTCAAATCCCAGTTTGGGAGTCCATCTTGTGATCTCAACAACTCAGATCCCGACTAGCATGCTCAACAACTCCAGCCTCACCCCAGGTCACCAACCTTGACCTAGGCTCCCTACAACTATGACTTGATGCCTTGCTAACCTCTGACTCTTCTGCACCACCCGAGGTCAGGGGGTGTCTCGTGGCACAATGCTACCAAATTCATGCAACAATTGCAACAATTATCAAGTGGGTAATAGATGCGTGGTAAACAATACGCATGGGTACACTTGTCGCAGAATAACCTCAAGGGGATAAGATTTCTCATAAGCTCTCGAACCTAGATGGACCGACTTAAAGCAACCTAAGAGAACCAATTGAGTTTAGAGTGGTCATCCAACAAAACTACATCTGCCATCCAACAAAATTACATCTGCCTTTACCTCAGTTGTCATAATGATTGTGTACAATGGCACTTGGACTATGCACACAAACCCTTACTTCTGAAATCTCCTTATGCGAAAGGCAAATGTAGCATAGGGCCAAGTCTTCACTTCCACATAGGACGCTAGGTGTATGACATATAGAAGCAAGATGACCCCACACCTTACATACGATCACCTGCGTAGGCCATGGGTCTTCAAAGAGGATACAACCCTATGCAAGAGACCATCGCTAGTTCACCCATAGCCCTGACCCAGTTGGTCATGGTGCTAGGGCGTAACTCACAAAAATTGCTAACATCAGTATACCCTGATCTCGTAGGCAGAGGTACCATGGGCAGTTTCCATAATGCTTGCCCCAGCTTAAAGTGATTCAACCTCAAGTACTCCTTGCTCAATGATCTTATGTATTCAAGGTTAGGGTGCAAAATCTCTATGTTGGTACGTTGAGAGAGAGAGAGAAAGAGATGTAAATGTTAGAGCCGCTATCCCATATAGACTAAATATATATCTAATGACCAAGTAAATAGGCTCGAGTTGGTGCATAAATGTCAAAACATTGCCAGCTTGATACAAATTTTAACTAATGTCGCTACTCCCTAGAGATTTGGTGGAGATAACTGCAAGTTGAGCTACTACTTTACATAACTTTTCAGTCGAGTTTCTCCTACAGCTTTTCATGAATAGAATGAGAGACTAGTTCAATATTTTTGGTTCATTCATGGAAAACTAGATTAGTACCAATATGAACGGGAAGCTTGACCATCACACCACACCTATATGGAAGATGAAATGTTACCAAGCTCACAGAATTCTGTCCCCATCAACTCACAGTAGCATGTCAAATCCTTCTATATTCTGACATACGTTACCATGCAAAAACACTTTACTTGGACCTAGTCATAGCAATAGAATTCAACTTCCCAACCATTAACCATTTAAAACTAGTCATCTCTTCAGAGGATTTGCTTCACGATGTTGTCTTTGTGTGGGGAATCTTGTGTCATTGGGAAGTACAAAACTTTCACTGCACGGTCAGCATTGAGTCAGAGGTGGTGATGCTAGCTAGTAGTGGCATTGTGGGGTGTTTGTTGTCCTTCGGTGCATTTCGACCAAGAGGAATTCCAGAATTTTCAAGACCAGTTCTCCATGGACTCTTTTGCAGATTGTTTTATGACATCTCTTTAGGCGGTATTCCTATTTTAGGGATTCAATGTGTTTGGAAAGATTTTCCCTTTTCGTCTCTAGCATTGCCTTTGATCAATGGACTTCTTGTTTGTCTTCTTGTATTATCTTCTCTTTTAAATTGTACTTCAACTCAACTCAGCCTTTGTTCCAATTACTTGGGATCGGCTATATGAATGTCATTTTCTTTGGTCCAATATTGCAAGGTCATTGCACAAGCCAGACTCATCAATATCCTTCTACATCATGGATGTCCATATTAGTTTCAGTCTTCCCCAACCCCTAGCCATGTTGTTGACATTGATACTATCACACTTCCGATCGGGTGCACTAAGCGTTCTGCGTTGTAGATGTCCAAACCATCTCAAATGATTCTCTTTTATTTTACTTCCGCTACTGAGGCAACTTCTACTTAGTCACGAATTTGTTCATTACGAATTCTATCTTTCCTAGTTTCACCACATATCTATCTTCACATTCTCATTCCAGCTACACTCATTTTGTTAACATGTTCTTTCTTAGTTGCCCAACACATTGTTCAATTAAGCAGCCTGAATCTAATAGTTGTCCTACAAAACTTCCTGTTCAACTTAACAAGTATACGTTTATCACATAACCCTCCAGATGCGCTTCTCCATTTCACCCAACCGGATTTTAGTCTATAACTAACATCATCTTCCACCTCCGTATTTTTATTAATAATTGATCAAATATTGAAACAATTCCCTTTGTGGTATTTCTTGGCGATCTAACTAACTTTGTGTCCACTAATACTCCTTCAGCTAAAGTTGCATTCCATATACTCAATTTTACTCCTACTTATTTGAAACCTTTAACTTCTAAAGCTTCTCTCCACTTTTCTAGGTTATCATTGACTTCATTCTTCGCTTCATCAATAAGAACAATGTCATGAGCAAACAACATGCATCATAATATATCATCATGTATATGTTGAGTTACTCTCCACACTACAGCAAAAAGATAAGAACTTAAGGCGGATCCTTGATGTAATCCTACGGTAGTAGCTGCGAAATCACAAGTCCATCCTGCTATAGTTCTAACTACCATCACAACTCCATAGTACATATCTTTGATCATGTCAATATATCTCACTTTATCCCTTTTCTTCTCTTAACCCCACCACCAAATCATCTTTGTAAGAACTCTATCATATGCCTTCTTTATAAAAAATGAATCAGTCTAATGTTCTTCCAGAAAATATGAACTACTTCAAATCCAACACTAGTTGAAAGTAGAAGCAACCATATGCAATTAAGGAACTCAAGCCAAAGGAAATCCTAAATTTTTGTAATCCAACCTAACTACAATGAGATAGATTATATCAATTTAAAGGCCTAAGAAGCTAAACCCTAATTATACCACTTTTCTAAAAGATAGCTTTAACTTCAACATAAAAAATAACAAGAATAAAATAAACTCTCAATCTTTCTTCTTCCAATTACTTGGGTCGGCTACATGAATCCTGTATCACTCCAATATATCCTAATTGCTACTGCATCATTCCCATCCGCTTGTAAGAAAGTTTGACCTCAGATTTTTCTGTTGGAGTTGTTCGTGTGCACCGCTCATTCTCCCAATGTTTGAGAAAACTCAGCCACAATTTTGTAGTGACAGAATTGAATAACCAGGAACTAGGCGACATCTCCCGTCGAAGCTTACTAGTTTCACTTTGCATCTCCATTCAGGTAATGTTTGGCTGTAGATGAAGCACTAAGAGTCTAAGACAGACCTTGAGAAAGTAGATGCTTCAAATAACCGCTCCAAACTAAAGAATGTGCTCATCCATGGTCGTTGGAACTCAAATTTTGCCTACTTCTGTCACTCGAGTAACAAGATTGACTCTGAATTCATTAAGCATAACTTCCATTCTTTCCCAAGCATTGGAAAATTTTCAGATCAACTTTGATATCATCCAAGCAATCAAACGTGTGTATCAATATTTCCTGACCACAATCTGTGGTTATCAACTCAACTTGCAAAATATAAAAAAGATGTAAAAAGTCCTATGATTTTTTTTCTTGGGATGAAAGGGCTCAGGCTGGTGCCGCTCATATGATTCAGTTCTGGTGCATTACAGTTCATCAGTAAATTGGTTCAAATCTGGACCAGTATACGCAGTAATCTCGTTAACTAAATCTGAGCTGGATTGGTCAACTCAAAATTCCAAAACATACCCTTAACTTGCAAAATATAAAAAAGATGTAAAAAGTCCTAAGATTTTTTTCTTGGGATGAAAGGGCTTGGGCTGGTGCTGCTCATATGATTCAGTTCTGGTGCATTACAGTTCAGCAGTAAATTGGTTCAAATCTGGACCAGTATATGCAGTAATCTCGGTTAACTAAATCTGAGCTGGATTGGTCAAACTCAAAATTCCAAAACAGACCCTCCTCTTCCACAATCTGACATTTTGCAGCTTAAGATTTGCTGCAACCCTTACACAGTTGTTGCGATGGCATCTTGGGCTCGGATTCCGTTGGCAACGTGGACTAGAGTTCTGGCAATGACGAAATCAATGTAATGGTGACAACAAAAGCATAGGACTATGGAAGCAAAAGCAAAATGTTGATCTCCGGCTTCAGTGATGTGATACTTAGCGCAACCAATAGCGATTCTGGTGAGACTCGGTGGTGCAATGAAAATGTCAAGGTTGCTAGAATCCAAACAAAGATGAACAAAATTGAAGTTGATAAGTTAAGATGATTAACAGCCTATGGGTTGTTTGGCAAATATACATCCCGTAGTTTGTTCATATTTCCACAAATATTTGGCGAGAGTGGAAAAGGAAAAAGGAACAAAGGTGATGATGAAGACAATGAGCGAACGCTCGGTGATATCATCGGGACAGAGATACCAAAACATCTTGACTGGATCACCAAGATGATGCAAAACTACTTTAAGATCCAACACTTAAAATAGAATTGTAAAAGTGAATGGTAAACAACCAGGGAATTCGAACTAAAGGGAAACTTGAAATTTCATTAATCGAACCTAATTACACCGTGATAGATTACATCAATTTATAGGCCTAAGAAAATAATTCCTAATTATACAACTTTACTAGGATACCCCTAATGCTTAAAAGATACTGAATAGTTAAATAACATCAACATAAATAAATATTCTAATTACCCCGGCATCAAAGGACTTGAGTGCACAAGTTCCCTCTAATATTTTTGGACAAAGAACACAATTGGCGCCCCCCCCTCCCATCCCTATTGCGCACAGATGGTCCCTAAACTGATCACATCAAACGGAATTGGTCCTTCTGTCCAATTCCGTCAAAAAAATTCCATCAAGTCCCCACACGTGCCTCTCATGTAAATTTTGGAAGGGAAAAATTGTCATTTGACCTAGGAAAGTACAAGGACCAACCGTGAAATATTTATTGAATAGCATTTTCTTAAAAAATCTTGAATTTTCCCCATAAAGTGGGGGAAGAAATCTTGAATTTTTGAGAAATTTCTCTCTATCCTTCCCCCACCTTCTCCTTCTCCACTCTTTCTTCTTACCCATTCAAGAATATCTCAGCAATCCAACTCCCAAACTTCATTAATGCCACCAACAACCAACTCTTATCAGTTTTACCTCTGCCAAACTCCAACACTGAAGCCCATCACCCCAAATTGAAGACTGATTTGCACTTGTGGTTGCCAATTTTGCAACTCTGGCGAACGGGTTGGAAAAACAACGGTTGGAGGGAGGACGAAGGTGCCAGATGTGAAGACGAACAAGGAGGTTCAAGATCTAGGTAGGTCGGCGGCAGAGATCTCAAGTTTTCGACGGTGGTTGCAGTGACGAAGCAGGTAGTTTCCGGGATCAAGTACTATCCGAAAGTGGCGGCGTTTGAGGTGTCGAGCGGGGTTCCCAAAACGTTCAACGCAGAAGTGGTGGTCAAGCCTTGGCCCCATTCCAAGCCGTTGCTCATGTTCGGGCCTCCGATCTAGCTTGACCCTATAACCTTCTTCGAAGATGAACTTGCCTGAAACTCATCATTCATGGAAAATAGGGGGTTAAGAACAATATAAAGTAAATAACAAAAAAAATTACTGAAACGAGGGCACTGATTGGTATTTTTACCTTGAATTGAGTAGAGGTTGATGATGATGAAGGTCAAATCGTACATACACTCCTTTGAATTTCTAATATTACACAAAGTTTTAGTATTTCACAATTGGTCCCTATACTTTCCTAGGTGAAATGACAATTTTGCTGTCACGTGAGATACATGTGTGGGGACTTAACGGCCAAAAATTGACAAATATGGACGTAAGGACCAAATGCATTTAATTTAGTAGTAGAAGTACAAATGAAAAGAATATTTTTGTACAGGGACGAATACCCAAAAAGTGCAAAAGTACAGGGACAAATTGTGTAGTTTGTCCAATATTAGCTGATAAAGGTGACATTTGGTAAATAGATGAAGGATGCAAGTGTCATGTCACATGATCTAAAAGACAAGGTGACATCTATCAGAGTGCTCACAACAGGATCAAAGACAGCAATGAATTATCAGTCTGCTTGGAAGAGGATCAAAGACAGCAATGAATTATCAGTCTGAAATGGACTAGTTGTGGAGATGATTAGCAATGTTAATAATGCGCCTCTTCGTCGTGCATAACCATTGATGTAACCCTAAAGATAGCAAGTTTTAACAAAACTAGAGCTATGTGATGTCCCATAACATTGTTTCCTAAAAATCTCTCTCCTACCTACACGCCCTCCAAGAAAACCACCATGGTCACACTGCACCACCACCACGTCTCCCCCCCTAATACCTCCAACGTGTCTAGTCTGAGCCACAAGAGAATACCTATATCCTTAATGCTCTATAGAAGATCACCTGAGCTCTCACAAGCCACTCTGAAAGCATGTGGATGTCACAGCTAGAAAGGCCACCTCACTATTGGATATTTGAACAGATATTGTTGTCCAATCCCAACCAATTAAGAAGCTTCTTACAGATAACTATTCTCCCCACGACTGCATCACATCTTTGTGATAGGTTCGTAGGAATAGGTTTATAGGACAAAGATAGTTCAACTCTTCATACATCTTCCTACCAATTGACAAATATTGAGTGATCACTCAACTCTTACGATCTATCCCAAGAAAAGTCCTACGACAAATCATAGGGATGAAATAATTTGTTTTGGCTCAAATATCGATTGCCCAAAAAATCCCATAAGCTCCTTTATTGTATTATTAACATGAGTCACAAGATCAACAATCTTACTAACCATACAATAATCTGCCCAAAGATTCTTTCATCCTTCCTTCAACAAGTCTTCGCATTCACCTTAGTACGAGGATCATCACTAAGTTGATCTTTTTTCTTGGCCAGTTATAATCATCGGTCCTATGCGTGAGATTATTAGCTTAGAGAAAAAACCTTTAGTTTTGGCTACTAGGCATCCAAAATAAACAAAAGATTTAGCCCAACAATCACAAAAATAGTTCCGTGGCAATTACTACATGGAGGAGAAGAATAATAATTAGTCGTCTTTCAATGTTCTTGAGTGTCCAACAAAGCTCTTTAATACAAATCTCTCCGTCTCTTCACCCTCGGCTTCTTAGCCAAGCAGCCATCAGCGTAGTTATTAAATTGGGATACGTATCGTGAATCGTAATTTCATTTTCATGATATGTATTGGGATAAGTCTTGTGTATCATGGGATACACTTTGCCTATAGAATTACATAATTTTTAGATGTTCCATCTGAAATTATGAAATACATATATAAAAAGTAGGAACTATAAGTAGATATAAATATATTTATTAAAATTTTAACAAAGATGTAATGATTAGAGCTATAATATTTGCAAGTTAAGACTCAAAGATTGTGTTTCACTAATATACAGTCAAGTATTATTCAATATAATGATAACCTAAAAAAGCTTTAAGAAATAATTTAGTAAAATCTGTAACTCTTAATATACCGACTTTGTAAGAAAAAATGATTTTTTTATTATAATATAGTTTTATTTGGAGTGAGTCTATATTATAAGACAACAACGTATTGTAAGATACGTTCTCAAATGAGATACGCACATAAGATAGGTATCGAGTACCCCTATTTTTGTATGGTATCATAAGATACGTATTGTGTATCGTAACAACTATGGCCATCAGCATATTATAGCTAACACCTTACTCTCTTCTAGCAAACTTACAATCCCAAGGTCACCTCACTCTCTCAATCTACAATAGTACTCCAACACCATTTGAGATCGTGTTACTTGAATAGGGTCTTATCACCCTCAACATATAAAGAATTACATATGATCTACTCCTCAGAAGGCCTCTCTTAGCACTCCTCTCCGAGCTAAAGGACATCAGCCCAACCCTCCAATAGTAGGACACCGTCATCATTATCTTCATAGATCTAGCTTCCTGCAGAACTGGTAATCTCTTTTCCTATCCCTGAATGATCTTTACGGAGCTCACTAAGCTCCCATAAGATTATTACTCCTTCAACCTCTGGGAACCATTGACACGATCTAGCGCTATATTCACCCCTATCAACTGATTGTCTCCCTCTACTCTTTGGTTGAGCATGAGAATACTCATGTGTATTTGCTTCACGAAATGGGCAATTCGTATTAGAATGTTACGACTGATATCAACGTCCACAAAAACCATTCCAAATATCTTGTGAACATGACAAGCTCCGGTATCAACTTTGTAAACCAATCTTACAAAGTAACAAGTAGATAGTTGAAGCCACCATACCAGTTTCTTCAAAACTTAAGGATAAAACGTCTCAAGACCTCTACTTAGTAACAGGAGATGCTCAATATGAACTATAGGTCGTAAAAACATCTCAGATTTAATACTATAAGAAGAAAAATTAAAAGAAAAACTAAAAGACTAACACTAAATTATTGAGAATAGTGAAGGAAAGAGAAATTTTATACAAAGGCTAACCTTAGCGCTTCAGCCGCCTCTTTTCGGATTGTGTTAACCATCCTGTTAGAAGAATCATTCATTACTTTGCAATACCATTGAAAGACTAGCATCATGAGTAAAATTGCAATTGTACAAAATAACAACAATTGTCTTAGTTAAAGATATAGTGATTGCCATGTATAACGCACCAAAACAACTATAGAGAGAGACAGAGACGGTTTAGTGCATGTGGCTCCCGCCATGGCAGGATTTGGAAGGGTCTAATCTATGCACCAATAAATGGAGTAATTTAGGTCAACATATTAAAAAATAGACAACTAACAATTACCATATTCTTAAACTCAGTAACAACTGCAAAAGATTTGCATGTGACACTTCTTTCTTTCCCAGATGTTTTCTTTTTCCAAGTACAAGTATTGTATTAAAGACGTGAGCAAGGGGCAAATCTACGTATTTACAAAAATTACTAAAAGAAAAACAAAAGGTGGAACCAAAATTCTGTAACCAATACTCTATAAAGAAAGGGCCAGCTTTGACAGGAACCACCAATCACCCAGCAAAGCATCAGAACAGAGACTTGGCTCAAAACTTTCCAAAAGGTACAAAAGATGAGTGCTACACAGGATTCAGGAAACGGTTTCTAGATCCAAAAAGAATCGGTAGCATGAAAAGAAGTTTGTGCAGGAATAACACCAATCCCTCAAAGCTGCTTCTATATATTTCACAACAAAAGGACCTGACCAGGCAAAAAGAGTTGACCGACACAACTTTGTACTCGGACTCCTCACACCTAACACCTAACTAACACGAAGGAGATACATAACAAACAAGGCATAGTCCAGCAAATACCAAACGAGAGAACAGCAGCAAGTCTCGACTCTCGATTGAGCCAGCACAGAATGAAGAAGTGATTGACCATTCTCTCATCCTTCAAACATGGCTTACCCAAGAAGCAGTCTAGACAAAGAAAGAGAACTTTCAATATAGCTAGATAAACTAATTAACTGAATGAAAAGTAAAATATAACGGAGGCTATGTTAGTTCATGGATTTTGTGAGGAACTAGAAAGGAAATAGAAAACAATTCATTGCATATTTTGATTTCCATCAAAAGCGGAACAAGGCAAAGCAAGTAAGAAAATTTGGTTCTACATACAATTTTTCTTATTTTTCGTAATACCTAACAACATTTGAAGGATTTTCAAACCTGAATCTTCCTTTCCACTTCCTCTTCCCTCATGAAATCCATGAACCAAACAACCAATAATTGGAAAGTGATTATGCAAACAAAAGGTAAAGGAAAATGGTGGGTTGGGGCAGAGGGAGGAAGGAGTGTTGACTTACACATTATGCAAACACATAATGTAACTATGTGCACCAATTACATGAAAATACTCAATTCTGGTTTATATTTTCAGCAATACATTTATCACAAGAGCTGAAATTTTGATTTCATTGCAGATGTTAGAGCTAGAAAATATATCAGACTATCAGCATAGTTTGTTGCATCAAGTGCTTTTTTCCTCTTAGCTTTATGATCTAAATAGACATACACGCTTTGACAGATTCAGAATTAGAAGATGACTAACACACTTTTGTCACAGAGTTAGTCGATGAATTGCAGCAGTTGGTAATAGTCCACCAGCGAAGAAATACTGATACAAAGTCTTGTACCAAGTGATAAGAGACTGAATAAGATTACTTGTCTAAATGGGAAGAGGACATACATAGGAACCACTTCCTTAGAACATAAGGCTGACTATTTCTGTTGTCCTGTTCTCTGTAAAAGATTCTTTGTAAAAAATCTTCCTTCGAAACCAGCAAAAATGATGGTGAAATGTCTTTTCAGAGTTCAAAACAATATAGCGGTGGCCCTAACCACTTGTGACAATGAGCAAGCAACGCCACTAAGAACTTGTTTGAACTACGAAAATCAGTTAATGCCCTTAATCTTCTGGAATGTAGTCAATAAGATCAAAAGAAAAAACAGATGTACGCTCAAGATCACTAAGTAATACCTCTCTTTTTTGAGCAGATCCTTTTCATTGTATGCTGCTGACCTGTTACAAGAATTGCCTAAAGTTCAAGACAAGTTTTAAGAAGTAAGAGTATACCAATTATTAGCATCCAACATAGGTGAAACACTGAAACTTGAATTAAGTTAAATTCAGTCTGCAAATATATGAAAGCTAAGAGCCTAAGACATATAAATATCGTTAATATTAAGTCTAATAGTCATGCATCAAACACAACGCAAAAGCAGCTCCCGATCACAATTCAGAATCTTCCAATGAGAAGCCCTAAATTGGAGCAATCAAATTCATGTAAGAGCCGGTGAGGCATAGCTGAAGACCAGGTAAAAAAGGATGATATACATCAAGGCCAAAGGCCCAGTTACATGTCAAACTATCCATATTATTAAACTACTTCCAAGGATTACACCCACTAAATGTTATATGATAAAGAAATTTCTAGGCAGTAGAAGCCGCAGTTAGCCAATCTGTTCAATATGTTTATAACATCTCCCCTAATTATAAAACCAATATCATATCTGATGATCCTCTTTAAGTAGCCAATTTTTATTCCAATTGTGGCATTGATTTATATCACAAGATCACGCCAACACTAACAAGTAAGAACGTAAAACCAATCAAGCTCCAAAAGTGGAAAGATAAGACACCCAAAGATCTAATAACGCCAAATTAGTTACAAAAATTAATGCGATCTCCTCCACACATCATGCAGCAACTCACATTGGTGATAAGAGGTGAAGACACCTATTGAATTGCCCCCTGAGGTTTTACATTTGAGAAAAGAAACAAATTTTCTAGAGCAAGATGTTAGTCATTTACTAAAAGGTGGGTGAAATTGTATTAATATGAAACTTTGCCACCCTTATATCGATAATCTTTTATTCTAGTACTTTCTAATTACCACCCCCCCCCCAAAACACGAGCACCCGAACACAATTACCAATAATATGAAAAGTTCGTCTTAGGCTGTGACAGGATGAAAATGATTCGGAGTAATCTAACCCTTGTACAAGAAATAGATCCCTGCTTTCACCTCACTAGCCTGGTTGAACTTTAGACTGCCATTCTATCAATGGCCTCTTTTTAAGAAAAGGTAAAATCCTAGCTCAATTCCTAATGTTGGGGGAGGGAATTTGGTTTCCCAGATTTATCCTTTTATTATATCTAAAAGTAATTGCATAAGGGATATGTCACGGACACAAATGGGAAACCTAACTTCCAGTATTATATACACTCCAATAAAATAACTAAAAAGTAGCAATCTAGTAAACGATAGAATTAGTCTGGGCCTTTTTCTAATCATAACAGTGGTAAAATCAGGTTAAATTAAATATTGCACACCACATTTTAAAATACTAATTGATTACTCAGTATAACTTAATATAAGAATAAGCTGAAATAAAAATGAAGAGAAGAGAACAGAACTTGCTTCGTAAAAAAACCAGAGGGAAACTTACAATTTCCCAATATGATAACCACCAAAACCACCAATGGCGGCACTGATCAGGTCTAGACGTGGGAAAAGCCCCCACCCTTTTTCACCTCTTAGTATTCTAGCCATTCTGCAACAAAAAAGGCTAATCATCTTTATGTCAATAACCCCAACATAAACATATATTGGCATAGGTTTTCGTGTTTGTGTATTATGCCTGCCTGTGTGTATTTTTGTGTGTGGCAGGTGAAGATCAAAAATGACAAGAAATCTGACACATTAGCAAAACCCCATGAATGGAAGTTTGATGGGAAAAACATATCAAAACTCGAATACAAGTACAGTTGCTTTCCTTTTTACTTTTTGGTAAACATTAAATTGTTGACTGTTTGGTTGCCCAGAAAATTGAGTGGAAAGATGAGACTAAGAAAAATAAAATCTTTACAAGATTGTACTGTGTGTGTGTTACTTGTTAATCAAGAAAAATAAGAGCTAAAACCCAAAGGGTATATATATCTTTTAAACAAAACCCTCAAAATCTACCAAAATGGGGATGCCAAACACACCCCTAAGAAAAAAGAAAGTAAGTCAAAAAAAAAAATGAATAAATTAAAGAAAATGAATTTCCCTTTCACCTTTGTTTGGTTCCTGAGAAATCAAGTAGTAAAATTCTGAGGTCCCAAAAGGGGGCAGAATTTTCATCAAGAGTGCATTTTCTAGGGAATCAAAGAGAAGGAGAGGGGGAGGGGGAATTGATCAATTAAATTTTGGGTTGAACGTACATGGAGAAGGTGAGCTGTAATCTTGGAGGCCGTAAAAATGGAGGACGAAATGGAGAAAGACCCACCACCCAAGGGACCACTGTAAACAAAAGATCATTTCGAGAGAAACAAGAACAACATGGCGAGGCGAGGGAAGAGAATGATCAGATTCTGGGTCAGGTGAAACTTGAAAGAGTGACAGAGGTTTATGGAGGAGGGAGGGTTCAGCACAAGGGGCTGTTCTTTGATCATAGTTATTACAGTACCATGTAGTATGTACGAAGGTATTTAGATTGAGCATCGGTATTAACACCACCATTTCCTCTTTATACACCCATTTTCTTAATACACTCACCCCACTAATTTTACACCAACAAAATTTCTAAATACACCACCCGACATTTCCTATTTTACCCCTCTCACTTAACTTATTATTTCTTTCCCAATACACCCACCAAATATCATCACACCCCCACCCTATTTCTCAATACACCAACCATTTCAAACCCAAAAAACTTCAATTTCAAACACCTTACCCTCCTACACCGTTGTTAAGATCAAATTTCAAACACAACACCAACAACACCGTTGTTAATATTTCAAACTCAAAAGCAACCCAACTTTGTGCAAGGAAGAAGGAAGCCAGGAAGAAAGAAGAAGAAGCTTCACCTTGATTTCACGAAGTAGAAGAAGACCAAATTTCACAATGAAGAAGCTCCCGAACACCACTGCAGTGTTCCTACAGCCAGTCCGAACACCACAGTGGTGTTCCATAAGTTTGCCCGAACAGCGTAGTGGTGTTCCACATCTCAGCCCGAACACCTGCCTTGTGTTCCTTCGGTTGTCCCGAACACAAAGGTGTTCGACTACATAGCCCGAACACCACTACAGTGTTCTAGACTCTTGCCCGAACACCACTGATTTGTTCTAGACTATTGCCCGAACACCACTGATTTGTTCTATTGGTGTTTCTCGAACAGTGTGTGGTATTCCTTCATACCTTCCCAATTTCCTCTACAAGTTATGTTCTTCAATCTCTGTTGATATATTGTGATTATTGCAGGTAAATTAGCAAATGTTTATGAAAGAAGAAGACCTACTGCTTCAAACAGAAGAGAAAGAGGTCAGTGTGAACAACAACCGCCTGAGGATCCCCCACGCGTCTCACAGGAACAACAACACTCTCCTATACACATGACTGACTATAGTTTTAAAAGAGATGCTGGTTTTGGAGAGAATAGAGAGGAAGATGTTGGAGATGTAGGAGAAGAAAATGTTAGGGAGGAAAGAGAAGACGTGACATATACTCTATTTCCCGGTGGTCCTGTTAATCCATCTCTACTGACTACTTATGAGTCGCACGTAGCACGGTTGATATGGCAGGGGGAAGAGAGAGAGCTTCTCAAGTGTAATAACCATACTGAGAAATTAGTTCAGTGGAGTTGTCGCAGAAATGTATGTCACCCTTTGTGGTTGGACGTTGTCAAAGCGTCCACGTTGTTTCGATTAAGGCGAACCTTGTACTTTGAAGTTGACAAAGTATTGGTCAGTGTATTTGTGGAACGCTGGCACCCTGAGACCAATAGCTTTCATCTACCCTTTGGCGAAATGACAATCACATTGGATGATGTATTTTGCCTTACTGGTCTTCCGATCACAGGGACTCCAGTTTTATCAAGACGGAGTATTACACCAACCTCTACTTTTGATGTTGAGCAATGGTTGGGAGTTTCTTACGCTGAAGCCATAGAAGGAATGCGCGGTGCGAGGGGATCTTCTGTTAGGCTAGAGTGGCTTAGGGAGAGGTTTAGTGAAGATGCTATATCAGATGATCCAGAAAGGCGTGCATTCTCAGCTAGGGCGTATTTATTATACACCTTAGGTTGTACAATTTTTGCTGATAAGAGTGGCACTCGGGTAAATACTTCTTACTTGGAGTTCTTGGTTGAGCTTGATAGTGTTCATACATATGCATGGGAGCCCACTCTTGCTTATCGTATAGACAGCTAGGGCTAGCGTCTAGACTTACAACCAAACAGATGGCTGGATATTCCACGTTGTTGGAGGTAAGAAGTTCATATTTTTACTTATTTTCAATATGTTGAAATAAATATTTATTAGATTATGAACTGATTATTGTGTCTTCTTATTGCATTTCACGTAGGCATGGATATACGAACGATTCCCAATGTTTAGGCCTCCACATAACGTTCAGTACAATGAGGAAAATCCTCTTGCAAAGAGGTGGCTACCAAAGGGTGGACAAGGAACATCTATAGAAAGATTAATGTCAGTGCGTGAGGTTCTTGACTCCATGAAACCCAGTGAAGTGAGTATTAATGTGTTTTTATATACGTTGATTGACGTGAAAATCTCGTGTCAAATATACATGTTGTAATTTTTTTATTTTTTAAATTGTTACAGGTTATTTGGAAGCCATATACCGAGACGGTGAGATAATATTTTCCGTTCCACCACATCTCGTATTACCATGGATGCATCTCAGCAAACACTATTGTGGAGCCATATCATCCTGATCGAGTACTGAGACAGTTTGGATATGTACAGACAATTCCATATGCCCTTATTGCTCCCGGTGTCCCCAGAAAGGAAACCCAACAGACTGCGGTGATATGGGATGTACTTGTCAAGTACTTTGTACAATGGGATAGTCATGTGTTATCTGACGAGAGACTTGGTCGACCTGCCCGACCAACAGGACAGTGTGACCATTCATATCTTGAATGGTATTACACACATTCACATCCCATAGTTCAAGACCCCGACCGTCGGTCCTCCTACGTCAGCAACGCAGCTGATACTGCTCCGCTAGATGCTTGGGACATTGTCAGATCTGCACGGGGTTTAATGCAACCGATGGTGCAACGATTGAGAGCTGGAGACCGATCTATCTCCGGGGAAGAGTTTGAGTCAGTGATCCTACGAGCATATGATGCATTAGGAGGTCCAGATGATGAGGGACCACATCGCAGACCTTCGCAACCTCGCGTCTAGTCGTAGGAGGAGAAGTGTTAGTTGAAGTTGACTATTGTATTATGTATTTCAATTTGGATATTGTTGTATTTAAAGACGATGTTATGTATTTAAGTGTAAGATGTTATGCATATTGGTAGTCATGTGTTACTATTATTTCTTTTGATGTTATGCATTTTGTATTAAAGATTGATTTACTTATAAGTTAAATGACATAAAAGCAAAATATTGATTTACAACACAAATTGATTCACATAATAAGCAAAGGATATGCGTCTACAACACAAGTTGATTTATAAAAGTAGTGAACATATTGATTTACAATTGAAGCTAATCTAAAGAGATAGTCGCAGCGCTTCGACCGAGTTGACTGGTTCCCACACTGTCACTATACAAATTAAGTCGGTCACCAATCCAATTTTACAGCCAACTGCACAGTGAAGTCGATATGTATTCCATTTATCTGCGACGGGTAGTAATGGACTCCCCTCGCGCAAGAACACCTACAAAATATACTACATATCAATATCATGGATATATATAACATAAATAACTTCAGATAATATCCTTGATATGGTGTGTACCTGAATATAATGATCATTATTCACAAATCCAATACATATCATCTGTGGATCACTTGGGATTGGGGTTCTTAAGGGCAAATACGTCATCGAATTTGTAAATCCAAAGACACGAGCGCAACATTGAAAGCCGATGCGACCAAATGACCCATTTCGCAAACAAAACCGGTGTTCCTTAGGTGCAGGCTCCTTGTAGTAGTCTAGAATCTGCAACACTTCTTCAACGCGACCATGTTCAATGAACACATTGTTGTATAACTCTTGGTTAACTGTCAACTCGTGAAGAAGTGCTCCTCTAATCCTACCCCACGATTCCTCTGTGAAGCCAAGTTGGTCTGCTACGGCACGGAATCCACAATGACCATCACTTTTAACATTTTTTGTCTCTACAATCCAATTGTGCAAATGGAATGGTAGTTGTTGGATAAAACCACTCGTAGTCGCGATTCGAGTCCTTTGCCGGACAACCTATTGAAAAAAGATGTATCAATTCTTTGTTTCGTTAGCGTATAACCAGGTTTTTTCTATCTTAAAAAAGGATAAAAAAAAATACATGTTTCTTCTTTGGCTTAGGTGTCGGTGTCGAACTGAGGGTAAGAGGTTGTTTAATCGATGGACTAACCTCGTAGGCAATCTCTTCACATGGTGAACAACTATCTTCTATGGACTGGACATACTCAAACTTACTCGGATCACGTTTGGTTGACTTGTGTTTTTTAGCCTTTACAGACTTAGGACGACCACGAGTCAACACTTTCTGTTTTTCGACGGGATGAGTAAGTGATGTCGTTGGAGGTTGATTTATTTCAGTCAATCTCTTTAAAATTAACAACCTCTCTGGCCCAGGTGCTTGTTCCCACTTGGACGATAGCTCAACAATTTCTTGTTTAAATCGACTGCCCATTTCTTCGACTATGCCAGGATCTTCTACCTTTGGAGGTATGATATCTAATTTTCTCCAAAAGGTGTCAACCTTATCAAGTGGAATTGGCATGTCCGATCTCTTATATTCGTCAATCTCATGACCACAAGGCAGCCCGCATCTCTTTCTCAGTATATACCCACACAACAGAGGGTCTACACCATGTTCACCAATAGCGCTCAATTCATCATATATCAAGTTCAATCCATGCATCGAAACCATCCCTCGCAGCTCTCTAAATACAATTGATTTGTATTTATGCTGGACAACATTTTTGCTCTTCTCAAATGACCGTTTGATTGTGTGTGAAGTCTCAATGAGGGTGTGAATCTGTCGCCAACACGTCTCAAAGTTACCCTGGCTCGAGCCAAGCTGTCTTTTCAACAATGCATGTTGACTCTTCACCCTGAAATACAAGTTACAACCTTATTAAGTATATATCTAACAAAATATATAAAACAATAAAATAAACACCGATATTAAAATGATAGATACCTATTTGTTGTGGTATTGTCGAAATGCATGACTGTATCCGTCCACAAAGACACAAATCTTTCCTTGTATGGCATCAACCATTGCTCCATGACATATTTAACGGCTAGTGGATAATCTTTGAAGTCCGACCGAGCCTTTGTAGCAAGGCATCATAATTTGCCGCAAGATCTGCGAGAACCAACGTATTCCAATTCATAGAAAAACAATCCCATTTATCCTTCACACGGAATAATTTCTTGCAATTTGCCAAAATATTCTTGTTAATGTGCCACCGACAAAGGAAATGTCTCAAGTCGGGAAATGTTTTTCGAATTGCATTCATTAGACCAAGTTCTCTCGTCCGTAACAATCACGTGGGGTAGAGAGAATTGGTCCATCAATCCTTTTAAGACCGGCGCCCACGTATAGTTCTCTTCCCGCTCGAACTCCAAATACGCGGCTGCAATATGAAATGTCATTTGCGTCGATGTGAAACCAACAATTTCCAACAAAGGTAACTTATACCTGTTTGTCTTGTATGTACAATCCATAAAGAGGACTCTCGGAAAACATCGCAATAAATCAACGCTCGTTGGGTGAGCGAAGAAAATATTCTTGACAACGTCGGTCTTCTCACAGCGAATGTGATGATATAAATATCCATGCTCATTCAACTTGAACATAAGCTGCTGCATTTGAGATCGACCCTGACGCTCTACAACTCTATTTTGCAACCGAGCATTGTAGATAGTCCTTATTGTGGACTTATTATCTACAAAATTTTCTTTTAACCCAAACAAAATGTCCTTGGGTTTACTATTTGTGTGAGACAAATTAATGACAAAGTCCTTCTCCTTGGGTGATAATCGACCAACATATGAGTGGCCCTCCAAATAGTCTGCAGTTGGATGATTGTGGACACCACATTGAACATCCAATGCCCAAGGTCCATCAGCTGATATTTGTCTACCCCTCAACCGAAATGGATAACCACACTTCTTCGTTCCAGTTTCTCTTTTCCTCTTTGATTTGCTCACAACGTCCTTTTCCATAGTAGCCTCTTCGTTATTTACTTCAGACAACTTTCCAGGCTTCTTGAATTCACGGTAATTCCCACTACGTTCACATGCCAGAACTAACCGAGCTCTTTTCTTACACGACCCACTATCGGATCTGATAATTACTATCACCATTCCATGTTCCTTTCCCGTAACACGCACCCAATCAAACAATGCATCACGAGATATAAACATTTCATACGTCGTGAACACATTTGTGTAATCCATAACGATATCTTGAACGGGTTCAATCTCGTTAATAACCGGCGCAACACTACCCTCGGTAGACAACGTGTTTGAATCCTGTTTACAACAAAAGAAAAATTTCAACAAAACATATCCTAAAAAGTTTCTGTTCAGTAAGAGGTTATGGAACACTATAGTGGTGTTCGGGAAAGATGATGGAACAACTGGGTGGAGTTCGGGACAAACTATAGAACACCACAGAGGTGTTCGGGAACCACCTAATGAACATCACTGTGGTGTTCGGGTACTACCTCAGGAACATCACAGTGGTGTTCGGGTAACATGATGGAACATATCAAGTATGTTCGGTAGGTGGTCACCGAACACCACTGTGGTGTTCCATAGACCAATCCCGAACCAAAACGACGTCCCAGTATGTCCGAAATTTCATAAAAATTGGATTGAAAACTTGAAAACGGTAGAGAATACTTACATCAATGGTCTGCTTCACTTCTTTAGTATCCATGTTTGATTTTTGTTGCAATGTGGTTGCTTTACGTCGTTCGTGGGTAATGGGAGTTTGATATGAGATGGTAAGTTGAAGATGTAGTTGAGTTTGGAAGTATGGATGTTGTGAGTTTGGCTTTGGATGTTGAGAGTTTGCCTGAGTTTTTGAGAGAGTTTGGCTGGGTTTTGAAGTTCTTCAATTTTTTCAGCGATAAACGTATTATAGCATTTTGAATCGCTTGTTATGGAGGAGGGTGTATTGATGAATTGGTTGGTGGTGTATTTAGAAGTTTAGGTGGTCGTGTTTTGGTGGTGTATTTAGAGGTTTGGGTGGTGTTTTAATATTTAGGGTGGTGTATTTAGTAAAAGAAGGGTATTTATGTCTAATAATATAATAGTATTTTTGTAATTTAATTGGGGGAGTGTATTAATAGGATTGGGTGGTGTTAATAGCAATGCTCATTCAGATTTTTTATTACAAAAATTAGCGAGCATTGTCATTAAAACCCCAATACATCTAATTAAACCCATTTCATACATTATAAAAATATTATTATAAATTTTAATTTAAAAGTCCTTTTGTATTTTTTAATTTTTAGGTTAAAGAATATATATGGTGTTCGGCAGAGACTGTCGAACACCACTAAAGGTGTTCCATAGAGGGATGTCGAAAACCACTAAAGTGTTCGGTAGGAAGCTGCTGAACACCACTTAGGGTGTTCGGTAACACAGGGCGAACAGCTATGACACAAAAAATTTAATTTTTAAAAATAAATTTGCTATAAACCACGAAATTTGAACATCAAATTATAAAGAAATTGAAATGTAACTAAACTTTAACAATAATTTAACATATAAATTACAAAACAAATGTTATTTAAACCTAAAAAAAAATGAATAGTCATTGTTGTTGTATTTGTGTGAGTGAGTGAGTGAGTTAGTGGGAGAGAAAGAGGGCTATAGTGCGCGTGTGTGTGAGTGCGCGTGTTTAAAATGATTGATTTAAGAGAAAATGCTAGAAATGGTAAAATAGGAAAATAGGGGGTGTACTTAAATTTTTGGGGGGTTAAATATATTGGAGAAGGTGTTCTTACTAAAGGGGTATACTTTGAGGTTTTGGGGGGTGTTTAGCAACTACAGTAATAGTTTAGGTAATAAATACTCCTCCCTTTTCTGGTAAAGAGTTCACTTTTGATTTTTTTTGGGTCAACTTAATTAAAGTTTGACCGATAATTTATATAAATTTAGTTATTTTTACAAAGTTATGAAAGTTATAATCCATAATATTTTTAAGGTAGTTTTTAATTAATGAAATTGTATTTCCTAAAACATAAGTAAAGTATGTAAAATTTTAATTTGATTTAGTCACATGTTGACTTCTAAAAAATAAAAGTAGAATCTTTGCTTGGAACAGAGGGAGTATATAAATAGTAGTAAAATATTATAGGCAAATGAGCTTGTGGTATTTTTACAAGCTCTAGTGTTAATGCCGTTACATCAAACTTGCTTAGATCGCTCCACCAATATCAAATTTACCATTTTTTAAGTAATGACATAGATAAACTTATAAATTTGAAACAACGGTGTAAAGATTTAAGTAAATTTGATTCGACAACACTAACAATAAAGTCTATAGGAATACTACAAGCTCGAGATCGTAATATCAAACCTCAATTATAAATCATTAAATATGTGATGTTTATGGTATAATGGTTCAATTATATTGGAAGTGCTGTCCACATAAGCATGACTAGACAGCCCGTTATATTACTAACGAAGACTAACAAATTAGGTTCAATTTATGCCATGTGTGTTAGTACAATGGTCATTTTGGATTAATTATCCCGATGATCAAATTGATATTCTTGAAATAGTAAGATTTTCAAAGAAAATAGTTTTTCCCTAACAATTATTTCACTACTCATTATCTTCACTAAAGTAAAATTTAACTATCTTAAACTATTAATTTGTGAATATTTTTTATAATATACTTCCTCCGTTGCACCCAAATGATCTGCGTTTGAAAAATCTAGTAATTAAGAGATATAAAACTATTATTAGAGTTGGTTATAATTACAAAAATGTTTGAGTATGATGAAGATGCTTATATGATATTTGGAGGGTAAAATTGAAGACTTGTGGAGAGTGTAGGCATAATTTTTAAAACAGAAAATTGCTGGTCGGTCCACTTTCTGAAAAAAAATTTCTCTTCAGTCCACCTTTTTTTTTTAAACTACTAAAAGGCACTTTGAAAATTTTCTTCCTAAAATGCTCTCAAGAACATCGTTGCTTCAGATTTGAGGTTTGAATTGATGTATAAATGATTTCATATTGTTAATATAGTCTTTCCTCATGTTTTTGTATCAATTTCCATGCATAGAACACGAATTTGATCACAATTTGATCAAATTCAAATTTTTTGAGTTCATCCCGTTTTTCTTTGTTCTTGGGCTGTTTTGGTTACTTTAATCTATGTTTTAAGCTTCGAATTTATTTAAAATCAATCTCATATTGTTATCATAACTTAGTACTACATTTGTGCACAATTTTTCTACCAAAAAAAATACTATTTTCGAGATCAAAATCCAGCGTGACAGTGTGCTGTTCGAAAACAGAGGGTGATGTTCTTAGACTGATTTTGGGACTTTAATCAATGATTTGAGTTTAAATTTTGTATAATATCAATATCATACTGTTATAGGAAGTCAATACCATGTTTGTATGTAAATTTCCCAACAAAAAACAACCATTTTGATCGATTTTGATATTATATTAAATTGGGCATCGAGATGTCTTTAATTCAAACGGTGTCTTGGTTGCTCATCGCGATGCCTTGGTTGCTCATCGCGATGCCTTGGCTGCTCATCGCGATGCCTTTGTTGTTCATCGCGATGCCTTTGTTGCTCATCGCGATGCCTTGGTTGCTCATCGCGATGCTTTAGTTACTCATCATGATGCTTTTGTTGCTCATCGCGATGCCTTAGTTGCTCATCGCGATGCCTTGGTTACTCATCGCGATGCCTGTGTTGCTCATCGTGATGCCTGTGTTGCTCATCGCGATACCTTGGTTGCTCATCTCGATGATTAACCCACGCGATGCCTTGGATTACTCATCGCGATGCCTTGGGTTACTGATGCGCGCGTGTTTTTCTTTCATTAATGGCATAATCTTTTTTACCCCAAAAATGCCTTTATCAGGTTTTTAAAAAAGATGAGTGGACTGTTGCGATTACAAATGTTGAAAAAGGGACCGACCTGTAATTCACCCTTTTAAAAAATAGACTCTTTAAATAAAATATCTCAATATTATACAGTAGAATTTTTGTTTGAAACGGAGGGAATAACAAATTATGAAATGAGAAAGCGTTAAAGAAAAAAGAAAAGTGCATGCGTATTTGCATGTGCTTTATTTGCTAGTCTTATTTTAACAACACTGCTATTGTAATTTACAAAAAGAATTGTAATATCATCATCACTGCCTAATTGTTAGTTACTCATCCATTTCTAAATAATTGTCTTCCTTTTTTTTTTGTCTATTTTAAAAAATTATCTTGTTTATAAACCTACCTTTTTAGGAAATCACTTTTACCTCTTTATCCTTACTTTTTCTTTCAACTTTAATCATGACCACAAACACAAGGACTTTAAAAAATATATATATTATACCTTTTATAATAGAGTCAATTAATTTTTCTAGTCAAACATAACGATTATTTAGGAACGGAGGAACTATTTTTTTAAATAAAATAACTTTCAAACTCCTCACCCCCCATAACGTTTGTAGTAGAGATGTTAAACGGGCTAGTCCTAGCGGTTTCGAGTTAGCCCTAACGGGTTGTGGCCCTAACGGGCCGCGGGCTAAACGGTTCAATTTTTTCGGACCACTAATATTGCAGACCTAACCCTAACCCTAGCGGGTTTCGGGCTAAACGGGCCACTATCGGGCCATGATTAAAGATATAATATAACAATATTTTGAAATAGCGAATCGAAAAACCATTCATAACTTTGATAATTTTTTATGTTTTTCAAAAGAAATATAAACTAGACATTTTTTTACATCGATGTGTTATAATTTTTAACTTGTTTTTCTCAAAATAAATAATGTAATAGCTCTACTTAGCAGTTCTTTAAAAAAAATTGTTTATATTTCAGTATTTATTCACAAGTACACAAAGAAGACTTGTAGTGCAAAGGATAAATATGTTTGACTTTGAATTAAAAAGTTGATAGTTTTATTTTCATGGTGGTTGTTTTACGTATCTCCTAAACATTTTATGGCCTAATTAATATTACGCGGGCTGGCGGGTCAACCCTTAAACCTAGCGGGCCAGCCCTAACGGGCCGCGGGTTAAACGAGTCAGCCCTAGAAAGCCCTGATTTTAAACGGGCCAAAAATATTGAGCCCTAACCCTATTTTTTTCGGTTTAAACGGGCCAACCTACGAGCCGTGGCCCATTTAACATCTCAAGTTTGTAGACCCCAAAAACTGACTAGTGATAGAAAATGTAATAATTTGACCAAACTAACCATTTTAAAAGACAAATAATAGGAATACAACATGTAATTTTTGCAAAGGAAAAACATATAAAATGTGAATTGACTAGACCATTGAAGTAAATAGCGAGTTGGTCAAGGGATCTCAAAATCTCATGAACCAGCCCTTATGACTAGCCCACGTTTGGGGACGCTTATATAACGTTAACTTGGATAGCCACTCTCTCCCTCTAATGTTTTTTTATTGCACAAAAAAAAATTTTGACCAAGAAAGGAAATTTCGAACTGAATGGAGTATACCTGAACTAAATTGAACTCAAGTAGACAGTTATTGACTAGTTTGACCGGAGATGAGGCGAATAACGGTTTGATGCCCCGACATAGATCATTAGATGGACCCAAAATCAAGGTGTCAATTCATGTATCTTTTTTTTTTTTTTTTAAACTTTGAACGTGTGGAAGTTTATATTACAATTAAAAAATAAAGGATTCGAAAACAAAATCTCACATTCTAAATGAGAGAATTTAAGCATTTAGGATCTGTAAACAAAATCTCATGATAATACTAGTGTTGAGATTAATTAAAATCCCATAAAAGGAATCCCATGACAAGTCTACATTTAAGCATTTAGGATTTGTAAACAAAATCTCGTGATAATACTAGTGTTGAGATTAATAAAAATCCCATAAAAGGAATCCCATGACAAGTCTACATTGTTGAGATTCGTAAAAATTCCACAAAATATCTGAGAACGTTTTGACACTCATTTTTTTGAAATGAAATTGGAGAGAGAATGTGTAACGCCCCAAACCTGGGCCCAACCACACGGCCCAGCCTGGCCACATCACTACAAATTCACTAACTTAAGAATGCAAAACATCATATCAAAACTCAACTCATATCATAACGCATAACGGAAAATAAAATCCAAGTCTTACAACCTTCAAATCTCTAACCACAATAAAGTTATCAGGACCATCAAATCATTCAAAATTCTATAAACTTATTATAATGAAAATTTAACAAGTTCAAATTTATTCCATTCTCGGACGCAAAACCTCCAACTATCAACCTTAAACTCTCACCTGTTACTTAGAGAGGATAATAATATGAAAGGTGAGCGAACAATCCTCAGTAAGTTCAAATGCCGCCCCTCCAATTACTAAAGAGGGTTAGACCGACAAAAGAAGTCAAGCTGAGATAACAAGTGAATATAATATCAAAGGTATATCATGAAAATCTAGCAAAACTTTTCCAACACAAAGTAAACAATTTTCAAATATGGAATTCCAAAAGACAATAGTAATAGCCAAAACCAACCGATCACGACAGACTATCCACATGAAATCATGATCACGTAAGCAAGTTCTAACAATCGAAAGTTGTAACATTTGGCCCCTAACGGGGTTTTAAATCCGAAAGGTAAATATATATTACCATACACACATACTCAGCGGTGCAAGTTTTTTAATAAGGTCGAATCGTCACCTTAATCCAGCAATAGGGTTGTTCGTACTTAGTGATCATAACAAAATATGAAATAAAAGGTCGTACCATCCAGTACAATTAACTAATTCAAAATAAACTTTTCAAAGTCAAACGGTATTTCACGTAAGAACGAATTATTACATGAAATTTTACAAAACAAAAATATTACGAAGGTACGAAAAAACAACAAACGACGGAATCAAAATAAATACCGACACGAGGTCGGGCATGGCGACAAGGAATGGTATAACAAAAGGACATACAAGGAAACCTATCAACAAGAAAGTGTATTTCAAATTAACCTAATAGAAGCGTAATTCCGTAACCTCTTACTGGCACGGAATTAGTTAACTCGTACATGGTATAAGGCCGCTATTCACGTTTGCCCAAATCTAAAAATCAAAATACAACTAAATTACATATATATATATATATATATATATATATATATCCTATAGTCAATATCTAATTTATAAACAAAGGTAATGTTATACTTATTACATTATTCTTGTATAACATTAAAATTATACTATACTGTCTATTAAAACAATTTATAATTAAGATAATTTATTACTAAATTACATAAATATATACTAATCTATTTCTTATAATATTCATTCTTTATCTCAATACCCCACACAAACACATGCACACACACCGACACACACAAACTGTTACACACACACGTCACAATCTAACTTCTCTCTCCTCTTTTTTGGATAGGATCCTCCAAAAAGGTGTTTCATTGCCCATTACAATCGTCAGATCTTTGCCACATCTGTGGGATAATTAATGTTGTTTATTCTCATACACATGTGGCAAAAATTCGACGATTAAAATAGGAGATACAACACATTTTTGGAATAGAGGATCCTGTCTACCTCTTTTATTTCTTTTCCTTTTCCTTCTCTCTCCTTTTTTTATTTCTTTTTCATTTATCATACTTATAGAATATCATAACTTCTCCACTCCTTTCAATACCCTACACACAACCACATGCATATACACATGTGTGAGAACTCCGTTTCGAACCTCCACCTGCTGATGGAAAAAGCGACGAGAGAAAAGTCAGAAACCTTAAGCATATTATGTTATGTCGAAAATCTCAAAATGGACTCTTAAAAATAAAGTGAAACAGAGTCGCCACCTCCGTTTTGTGGAAAATAGAGGAAAAACAAAAGTTTTAGGTTCGGGGGCTAGGTTACGAGTTGGGAAGGGGTTAAGCACCCAACTCGCCCTTTCAGTCTCATAAATTTGCTTAAAATGCTTGAAAATGTCAAAATGGTTAAGTGTTAACCAAGAGATTGTCTTGGTTACTAAGACATGCTGTTTTATTTACAAGAGATATAAAGTAAAATATCACATATTGCAATAGACACAAAAAAAGAAACATATTACAACGCGAAATGGATCGTATATCTACATTTTTACAAATGACGGAGAAAACTCAAATGTATATAAACTTTGCGCAAGAATAATAACGAAAAACGAGCAAAAGCTCACCTTAAATACGTTACGTATACTTTGTTAGACCTGCCTAACTTAAACATGGGCTGTGCTCTCCTAGTACGCTCCAGAGAAAGAGAGACTTTGATTGCGTTGTTGTGTTTGTGTTGTTGTTGTTATTGCTCTTGGTTGTAAGAGAGAGAGAGAGAGAGAGAGAGAGAGAGAGAGGGAGAGAGAGAGAGATAGAGAGAGAGAGAGAGAGAGAGAGTTTTATGTGTGAAGGGTTGTGTGAGTTGTGTGGGTTTGTGTTTGCTGAGAGAGAGAGAGAGATAGGAAGAAAGAAGCGAGTCTGTGTGTGTATGAGGTGAGAGCTGAGAGTTCTGAGGGAGAGAGTTTTGTGTGTGGATTATGAGAGTCCCCCAACCCTTTTCCTTTATCGTGGGAGAGTATATATAAGCCTGTTTGTGCGTGAAGAAGGTTTAATTCACGTCCAAGCGTTCAACATTACCAGACATCACGAAAAAGATTAAAGACAAGAGAAACAAAGCAAAATTGGGCGTGGCGCCCTTTTCAGCCTTTTTGGCAATTTTACACTTCGGCCCCCTGGTTCTTTTAGTTATACTTTAGGTCCTTTGTATATTTTCTTCTGTCTTTCAAGTCCTTCCATGGGATCTTTTCACACTTTAGACCCTAAATCATTTGAAATAATTTTTATTAGTCCATTTGACATACAAAAATATTTTTAACATTCGTAATAAAATAGGAGTACGAGATCGGGTGTCTGTAGATGTAACACACAAGTATTTAATTGCATTTCATTTGCATATTAATTTTATGATTATGTGTGTGCATTGTTAAGCTTGATTAAAACAGTTCTTGATTATGGGTAAACGAGTTGTTTTCGACATAGTTTTTACGTACGTAAACTTTGCTTGGGTTTTGGTATCAACCTAAGATGTTTGGGTAAACTCTGGAAGTCATATATGTGAGTTTTGAGCCTTAAAAACACTACCCAACGTGCTCGCTAAACAACCTTGAGACATTGCACAACAAGATAGAAATTTGCCCAACAGAGCGGCTGCGCTTGTCATGTGCAATCTGCAATAGTTTTCTTTAAACCGACTCCAGTTACTAATTGGCACTTAGTAAGCCTCTTTTGTTGACTACCCATGATAAAATAATGTGGGTAAAGGCTGGGATAAGTTAGATAATACTACAAAATATTAAAAAAAAACATTTTTCTTCCCAAAATTCTCTACCAAACCAAGCTACCCTTCTTGTGGCTCCAACTCACTTGCTGGTAACTTAAGGCATATCTTCAGATAAGTCTTGATCAATTGATCTTCAAGTCTTCATACATTGCTGATGAAGCTTGGCTGGAACGTTCTTGACTAATGGCTTGATGAACACTATTGGTGAAGATGGTTGATATTCAAAGGCCATCTTCTGAAGAACTTGACTAGGTACAAGATGAGTAATTAATGATAAAGCATGAAAATCAAGACAAGTTTAAAAGAGTATAAAGATGAGTAATTAATGATAAAGCATGAAAATCAAGACAAGATGAGTAATTAATGATAGAGTATGTCTTTAAACCAGAGGTTTAAATTTTATGCACACATAATTAAGCAATTAATCATAAAGCATGAAAATCAAGACAAGTTTAAAAGAGTATAAACCATTGTATATCAAACAAGATGTTTAATTATTACAATGTTTTGACAAAAAGGATAGAAAGAGTTAGCTGCTAAGGACAAGGTTAAATATACCAGTTAAGTTGAAGCTTGTCCTTCTCTTGAAGCAGCAGCGACTTTGAGTTTGTGTTAGGAATATGCCTGTAAATCAGCTGATATATATGTATGCATATTCCAACACAGTGATTTGCTTGTTCCCATTACAACGCATGTTTCACAAGTGGCTAAAAGGGTGCGTGGTTAGTGTGGCAGCTTGTTGAAACAATGCATAGGTCATTAGACTAGGAAGTCTTTGTACATATCCGAGTCTTTGTCCTACCGAATGATGACAAACCTTCATATGAATCAAGCTCTTCAATTTGCCGCTTGACGTGACTATCGGCAGATGTCTCACTAGCGACATTTCCCTTCGCTATGATCGCCTAAATAGCCATCTCTACATCGCAGCTTCTATATCGGCAGACTCTAGTATCCGCCAAAGCACTTCATCGAACAACTGCAGAAGCTATTTATTCAAGAGGAACATCGTGACCATCGCGGTTTCTACACCCAGTTCTATAATGGCGATCTCGAATCGGCCAAATCCTCATCAAAACAAGCGCCGAGAAACCGTAAGATCACGAGATACATCGGTCGTTACTCAATGCACTTCAAGACAAAATAGATCCGTTACAAGATCCGTCGACAAATCCAAGATACGCATCGATGTCCGCACCTTCACGTTTATCCAATAGACATTTCCTCTTCGAACGTGTTCGCGGTCTTCAAAGCTTCATTTAAAAGGCCAAGCACGTGGCCGCACAACCAAAGCAATGAAACGTCCACATCAATCACCGCATCCAGCTAAGCTCGACACGTCCAACTATGTCCACTGTGTCCCGATCATCTTCAAGATTCAAACCTAATCGAAGGTCTTTGCCCAACAAATCCAAAAATGTATTCTGCCTACATCACGAGATTCAGATCACCAACGGGCATAAACCTATTCAATACACCAACGGTCACATCTTCTTCTCCAGCTATATAAGAAGACTCTCATCCTCATTTCTAAATAGCGAGCACAAGAGAACAAGAGAGAGAGCACAAGCACTCTAACACACAAATTGTGTATGCTTATGCTTGAGAAAGGTTGTGGTATTGATCTTCATTTCTTCAATCCAGAACCACTCCTTCAGAGTGAGAAATCACAAGTGTAAGAACAAACACTTTGTGAGAGAGAGAGAAGAAAATCCAAAAGCGAGAAGCTGCGCTGATCAACAACCTTGTTGTTGATTTGAGTTCTTCTTCCTTCGAAGAACTCAGTCTCTTCAGTGGCCTCAACTCCATCATTCAACAAAGAGACCAAGTATCTTACAGATCGTTGAAGCCAGACCAAGCTTGAAGATGTCCGATGAAGAGCGTAACTTACATGTCCAGTTGCATTCATATCGGCGGACTTATACTACATTATAAGTCGTGCCGATTGTGCAATAAGGTGTCATCATTGTTGGTCGAGTGCTTAGCACTCGCTTGTTCAAATATATGCTATTTGAACAACTCCTAATATTCTCTTCTCACAACAAATATATCAAGTTGAAACTACAGGAAGATGTCTTAATAAATATTAAATACATCTTCTAATGTATTTTCGATATATTTGATTTCGCTTCCTCATTTCTCCTTCTTTTTCCTAAGAAGATTGCTAGGTTAGAGATTCTAGGTTGATGTACTAAGCATGTTTGCCTTTGAGCAAACCTCTGCTGAATTTTAATATAAAATATATAATTGTTACATTCAGCCTTGATTTCTCTTTCGTATATAATTTGCTTTATCATGTGCAACTGCTTAAGGAAAGTAAATGATGCATCTAATACAGATTATAGTCAACTGTCAAGCTCTCTTTCAGATCAAATCTTTACAGTTACTTTAATCTAAATTGTTGAACTTATGCTGTTTATTTTTCCGCTGCTCAAACTCATTTCCATCAGCTAAGTTCAACATACATCTTCCAACTGCATATTTCATATCTCGCGATCCTAGATGTCCATGATCTACATCTGCGATCTAAGATGTCCGATCACTCTATCTTCACTAATCATTCAAGATGAGGAAGATGATCTATGTGTAGTAATCATTTCATCTACTTTTCAATCTAAATGTAAAATTTGGATGAAATTTTTATTACACCAAGTATAGGCTATTCACCCCCTCTAGCCTATACACCGAGCAACCTCGGACCTAACAATTGGTATCAAAGCCGCTCAGAACCTTATTTCGGCTTAATAACCCGAGAGTTTAGATCCCGCCGCTCGATTAGATGCATAGTCAAAAGGAGTCTTTTCAAAATCTTTTATCCACAAAAACCTCTTGACGGAGAATCCTGAAAGCCTTTTGAAAACCATCTTCAAATCAAAATAAATTTTGTTTTCAAAAATATGTGAGAAAGAGTATTATGATGACAATGTGTCCACTATAAGAAAATTTATCATATATCAGAATTACATTGATATTGTGAAGATAAGTATTATAGTGGAAGTTGATTTGCTAAGGATTATGCATGTTTCATAAGTCTGTTCTCAAATCTTGGTATCTTCTTTGGCAAATGGGTTAAACTCATATTTGATGGATGAATTACTTAGAATCCCTTCCAAAAACATGCTCTCTTGACATAAGGCTAACGATTGTTCCAATCCAACACCTTCTCAAGAAAACTTTTTATAAAAGTTTAGAGCAGAGGAAATAAGAAGAGTTTCAAAGAAAATTCAAAGGAAATCAAAAATATGTCATCTTCAAAATTACCGTGATTGTAAGATCTTGGCCTAAGGACATCAATGATGAGTTTGTCTTTCTTCAATGTAAAGCCTCCGAGCAAGAATACACTCAAGGAACCTATGCTCGCATTAGAAATGGTGCTTCAACGACTATGAGCGACGCGTTCAAAGAGTCTAATGAGGAAGTAACCCACTCCAAATTTCTTAACACTATGGGTTACACTTATAAGCCGTATTTTGAATAATTATTCTTTTGTCATGCTTATTAAGTCTCATTTGTATTATTGGATTACTAGAGCTATCTTTAGCTCATAAATGTTGCTAATTTTCTCTATGAGTACTTTGGGCAGAACTCATATGACGTAAAAGGTCAATCATGCAACATCTCTCTCCATCGGAGATAGTAACATGGTGGCGATTCATGAAGGATCGCCGATCACTCATGAGAACTCACTCATGTCCTTCACTCACTCAAGGTCAAAATCTTCACCTGGACTTTACAACAATGAAGTGAAAAATCTGCGATAAGTCCAAAGGAGTTGATAAAGACCCTCTCTCATGCCTATACATAACAAAGTTAGCTATTTGCTTTCCAATGACTCGTGCTCATCTCGAACTAATATGCTTATACATATCATCGACAATAATGCATAATAACTCGTCATACCGCACTTTCATTAATATACATTGATTGTATGATTTGTTTTATGCAAATGATTTTTCAAAAACAAATCAAGACTTTTCTATCACCGATTTCAAGTGTTTTTCAAAACCCCGTAGTTGGTGAATTTCCACATCGCCAACCAACACTTCATAAGCTCGCTTTATGTGCTGACTTATAGAAGTAAAATCCTTTAAAGACCTACTCTCTCAAGTCTATTAAAGGTGGAGGCACACTTTTCAAGTTTGACGCTTCGATTAAAGTTAAGACTATTTTCAAAATCTTGGAAAACGACAAGTCACCAACATCAATCCTTACCAAGAATCTTGAAAATATCTAGACTTCACGCCTATCCTGCCAAGGCGTGATCGAAGGACAATTCAACAAGAAAGCTCCATTATTGAGTATCCTTCGCCTAACCTCCGTGAGTATAAGTAGAGCTCCTTCTTCATTCAAATCTCTACTATGACATAACTCACAAACCGCCTATAGATTACACTAGTTACAAATCGATGATTCAAAATCTCACAAATGTTGCAAAATCCAAGTCCTAAGATTGGATCAAGACAATTCCTTAACAACAGGTATGATTCCTTCATATTCATTCAATGTTGTTTCGATTTTATTTCGTTACTTCACAAGAGCTGATCTAAATTTCTCTCAATAATGAATTTCCAAAATCATTCATAAACGTGAAAATTATTTCTCAAAATCCTTTTCAATACACGCTTACAAATATGAGAGAAATTGCATCAAGTCTGTGTACGAAATCATTAATTATGGTTCCACAGTCTTGTTGAGAAAACAATTGATAAAAAGAACTTCTTTTGTCTCGTCCGATAATCATAGAAGTTTGCCGTCAAGCATAATTCATATCTGCAAACATGATTGTCGAACACTTACGAACTCTTTTAGTCAATTAGTTTTAAAAATAAGATAGAAAACCATCAATTAATGCCAAAAGTGATTTCATTTCTCTTCTAACTTTTAGCTATCAATCTCATTGATACTCTAAAATGTCTACAGATGAATCAGGGAAAATCAATTAGCACATACTCATTCCACTTTTGGAAGTCGCTTGCATACTTGAACTTCACGTAAAAGATCCTGAAAAGAAATGTCAAATGTTTGGAAAACATTTAACATATTGCCATGTGCAACAAGTCTTCGGTTATATGTAGGTATGCCGACCATCACCTCAAAGATGGCCGATGCGATAATTCATTCTCTGAATTATGTAGCTAATATGGAATTGACAAAGATGACGAACCGCTAACAACGACCATAAGTCCTGTGAATATCAAAGGGGATTCATGGGCCAAGCACATCTTTGACGGCCATCACCCCCGGTGTTCTCATAATGACCAAGAAGTGAAGATGTTCTCGCCTCCCCGAGAGTTGGAGGAGATCAAAAGGGAACACGGCCATCTTCTTATCATCCAACTCCTTCTAAATCCTTGACCAATGACTCCCAATCTAATGTCTAGGATTAGGATCTATAGGACACAAATTTGTAACATGTATTTCTTTCGTAAATTGAATCATTGTATCTTTCTCATGTAATCGGGTTCGGTCAAAAATCCGTTGTATTGTTCTTGTAATCACCGATCCTCGCATCATACCGTGTAAAACTACTTGGATCATTGAATACAAGTTCGCAACTTTTCTCATGCTCATCTACTTGTCTGCATTCCTTTGATAGCATGAAATAATGTGTTAAAGTGTGTTGATCAAACCTATCATTCTTTGATTATCTCTATTTTATTCGGTGATTAAAAGAATTGCTCTCAATGAAATGGTCACTCTACCGAGACACAAACTCGCCGACATCCCATCGCAAACCTTTCTTGAACAATCGCTAAATCAAGTTATGGTCTTCTACTACCGCTTAACTCTCATCCTTAGACATCATGATAATTGCCTTTCGAATCTAATCTTTTCACAATGATTAAATTCAAGTTCGCGTAATCTATAGTCTCTTAACAAATAGGCATAGTATTCATGATTTTCATGTCAATCTATCGATGAATCGCTATTACTCAATCTCTATTCTTCATGATTAAAAGGTCAAGATTGTTAGTAAATCTACTTTGAACAACAAATCCGCTAAATTGAACCTTTCAAGACAATCCAACAAAGACTTTGTGTTCTTAGTAATGACAACTACCAAATCTTGTATACCCTATGAGATTGAAGTTATAAAGGCTTGATTAGTTGTCTCCATTATAATGGCTCAAACACTAATTGGTATACGATTGAATTCCAAAACACTCGCTACACCTTATCATGTGATTCTTTGTTAAAAAGGATGTAGTTAAAATCTCTAGTAACTCGACCTATCCTCAAGATAGTCGACATTCAAGAAATCTTGGGAAGACTAATATTTTCAAATATTATGTCCTTCCTCAGAGTGAACAGCCGATATGACCCCGTTTCATATAGGCTACGTCTCACTCTCTTGAACAAGTCTAGTCTCAGATCTCTTCCCTTGCCATAGAATGCCTAGATCTGTGATTAGAAAGAAGAACGGACATCACGGTACACATGTAACATCTCACTTGATCTATTTAATATTCTTACTAAGCTTTATTAATCTTAAATAGATTGATGTCCATTATAAATAGAGTCTATTCAATTGATATCAGTGTCCTTAACTTAGGCGATATTAATCACACTCCAATAATAGACACAACAATCAATATCGCAGTTCCCACTCTAGCAAAAACCTAATACAACTTGCTAATAGTGTCTTCATTTAAAAGACTCTTCAAATCTCCCAAAATTGGTATCAAACTTCAAGATTGATATCGACAATCTTAAGACACATTCGTCTAAAACCTCCACATATGTGTCATGTACAAGTGCCATATGGCTTGGACAAGTTATTCGTCCCCAATTCATTCTTAAACAACCAATGCTGTTCTATTGTTGATTAATTTACTCAAACAACTCGTTTGAAGTAAAATAACGACTTATATTATCCACAAGCAGTTGTACCCATTAATATCACAATAAAGGCAATCAAATTAATCGGTCTCAAATTAATTTTAAACTTCTTGTTTGAAATTAATATAAATATCTTCTAGGTGCTATGCACTAGCCATTATTACACTAAGCATGATGACATAATCCAAAATCGGACTATCATTACGTCATTAAATGCACTCACTTCTTTAAGCCCCCAAAATGTCTTTTCCCATTCCTCTAATCAAGAAACCCTTTCATCTTCTCGAAGTTGTATAAAATTGGTATCGGTTCCAAAAACAACAAAGCGACTGCGTTCCTCAAAAATCTCTCCACAAATAGAGTCGGTTGCATCATGTGTTCACCAAATCTGCCTAGTCCTCCTCATCGACCCATCTCCCACCTTGAATGGCGTCATCGAATGATGGTTCTTCTTGCCACTCCTCCTCCACCGGTGATTCAACGACCTCGTCAAATCTCTCGTCGTGTAAGGAATCGTCTTGAGACCCGGAACAGTGTATCCAATTTCATCCCTTGGACTCCCACAGAGACAATCTGCTACTTTGCTCCCGTCGCCTCAAATGCTCACCTCGAGCAACCCTCTCGGGAGGAGCTTCGGCCAAAAACGCCAATCTGCGTCAAATCCGGCGGTCAATGTTCCTTTCGATTAGAATCGGCAGACCTTCATCCTCAACTCTACTTCATTAGGATGACTAGCTAGGTCTCTTTTATAAATCTAACTTTCCTTTGCCATATCAATGATAAATATGTAATGTGTTTAGTCTTGTGTACGTGCCTTTGTCGTTATTTGACATTTTCTTTTGGTTAAAAATTAAAAATTTGTCTGGTACATACTCGTTCATGCTGCAGGTTCTTGTCTTGATGAACTTCATCTATACTTCGTGGCGGACCTTACATCTCATGTTATAGATGTATATCTCATACATCCAACAACGATCAACATAAGACTCAGCCATACTTGCTTGTTTTGACTTGATATACCTTAAAGAAAACCATTTTGAATGCTTTACTACTCACCAATTGGTTTCACTAATTAAACAACTTACCCTATTTTGCCTCTCTATCCCAAAATAAAGCGTATCACACTCCATTCTTGTAAAATCTTCTTACAAGCAATGGAAACACAATTTCTAACCTCGATATCCTTTTATGTATGTCTCATACATGAAAGTTGTGTATCATAAGCTATCTGCGCATTAAGAATCGTAAATATGACAAGTAGCTGTATTCCTCGATAAAGTCTATATTTTCTGCAGTACATCCACGCAAATCACCTCGGCATTTCTCAAACGACACATGCTCTCTCTACTGTCAAAATTCATACCTTATGAATTACCATAAGCATGTTCTCCCTCATATTTAGGTTATAATACTCCAAAATTCAATTGATAACTATCAATCTATCTTCAACTTGTGGCCATTAAGGAGGAGAAATTATGAAGTAGTAATGGCCCCAAGCAATTGAATATGTGAAAGGAGAAATTGAAGTAGTAATGGTAGTAATGGCCCCAAATTGTGAAGTAATATTAACCAACTAGTAAGGAGGAGAGAAATTATTGTAGGCTCCAAGTAATTATAATTATAGTAAGATTAACATATTCGAACACTATTCATTAAGAAGAGATTGTAATGTGTCAATCTTTATGTGAAATATTAAGGAGGAGAGATAAACAATTAGTAAGATTAAGAGATAAACAAATATTAAGAGAAATTGAAGAAAGAAGAGAAATTGAAGAAAGGAGAGATTGTGAAAATTGCAAGTAATCAATGAACCTTTCGGGAGGAGAGCCGTGAAGAAGTAATGGCCTCAAGTAATTATAAAGGAAGTCGGCCTTAAGAAATTATAGTAGGATTAACACTATTAAGAACAATATTCATTAAGGAAGAGATAAAAACAATTATTAAGAAGGAGAGGTAGACAACTTGTAGGATTTGTTGTAAGATAGTATCTACCCATACAGCTTAACACTATATGACTATTATAATATGCTGACTTGATGAAGATGCTTAATCAAATCGATTAAGTCACTTATACTTTCTACTTCTTGCTTGAGCAACATTCTTCAGATCATCCGATGCAAGAAACACACTCTTAAGGCAATATTATCATTTGCCTAATAAACATTTCGATTATTGCTTCGTATTTGTTCTTCCATTTATTGAGTCGTAAATACTTAGCAATAGGTGACTATACATACGCTATCGCTTGTAAGTTCAACCTAGGGCATGTCTTGATATAAACTGAATATTCAGTAGTGGCATGTTATTACTAAGGTTTGAACAACTGCTTTATAGAGCTATATGTATAAGTCAATTGTAGTAATGGTCCCAAGCAAATAGGAGGAGATTGTTAGGAATATGCACGTAAATCGTGATATATATGTATGCATATTCCAACACGGTGATTTGCTTGTTCCCATTACAACGCATGTTTCACAAGTGGCTAAAAGGTGCGTCTGCGGTTAGTGTGGCGACTTGTTGAAACAATGCATAGGTCATTAGACTAGGAAGTCTTTGTACATATCCGAGTCTTTGTCCTACGAATGATGACAAACCTTCATATGAATCAAGCTCTTCAATTTGCCGTTGCGTGACTATCGGGATGTCTCACTGCGCAGACATTTCCCTTCGGCTATGGCTGCCTAAATAGCCTCTACATCAGCGGTTCTATATCGGCGAGACTCTAGTATCCGCCAAAGCACTTCATCGAACAAGCTAGAGAAGCTATTTATTCAAGAGGAACATCGTGACCATCGGCGGTTTCTACACCGGCGGTTCTATAATGGCGGATCTCGAGAATCGGCCAAATCCTCATCAAAACAGCGAAAATGTAAGATCACGAGATACATCGGTCGTTACTCAATGCACTTCAAGACAAAATAGATCCGTTACAAGATCTGTCGACAAATCCAAGATACGCATCGATGTCTGCACCTTCACGTTTATCCAATAGACATTTCCTCTTACGAACGGTGTTCGCGGTCTTCAAAGCTTCATTTCGAAAAGGCCAAGCACGGGTGACGCACATGACGATCAGCAATAAACGTCCACATCAATCAGCGCATCCAGCTAAGCTCGACACGTCCAACTATGTCCGGCTGTGTCCCAGATCATCTTCAAGATTCAAACCTAGCGAAGGTCTTTGCCCAACAAATCCAAATGTACTGTGCTGCATCACGAGATTCGAGATCACCAACGGGCATAAACCTATTCAATACACCAACGGTCACCTCTTCTTCTCCAGCTATATAAGAAGACTCTCATCCTCATTTCTAAATAGCGAGCACAAGAGAACAAGAGAGCCAAGCACTCTAACACACAAATTGTATGCTTATGCTTGAGAAAGGTTGTGGTATTGATCTTCATTTCTTCAATCGAACCACTCCTTGAGTGAGAAATCACAAGTGTAAGAACAAACACTTTGTGAGAGAGAGAAAATCCAAAAGGCTGAAGCTCGCTTGATCAACAACCTTGTTGTTGATTTGAGTTCTTCTTCCTTCGAAGAACTCGGTCTCTTCGATGGCCTCAACTCCATCATTCAACAAAGAGACCAAGTATCTTACGGATCGTTGAAGCCGGACCAAGCTTGAAGATGTCCGATGAAGAGCGAGAACTTACATGTCCAGTTGCATTCATATCGGCGGACTTATACTACATTATAAGCATGCCGATTGTGCAATAAGGTGTCATCATTGTTGGTCGAGTGCTTAGCACTCGGTTGTTCAAATATATGCTATTTGAACAACTCCTAATATTCTCTTCTCACAACAAATATATCAAGTTGAAACTACGGGAAGATGTCTTAATAAATATTAAATACATCTTCTAATGTATTTTCGATATATTTGATTTCGCTTCTTCATTTCTCCTTCTTTTTCTAAGAAGATTGCTAGGTTAGAGATTCTAGGTTGATGTACTAAGCATGTTTGCCTTTGAGCAAACCTCTGCTGAATTTTAATATAAAATATATAATTGTTACATTCAGCCTTGATTTCTCTTTCGTATATAATTTGCTTTATCATGTGTCTGTTTAAGGAAAGTAAATGATGCATCTAATACAGATTATAGTCAAGCGTCAAGCTCTCTTCGGATCAAATCTTTACGGTTACTTTAATCTAAATTGTTGAACTTATCTTTGTTTATTTTCCATTTGCTCAAACTCATTTCCATCATTAAGTTCAACATACATCTTCCAAGCTGCATATTTCATATCTGCGATCCTAGATGTCCATGATCTACATCTGATCTAAGATGTCCGATCACTCTATCTTGACTAATCATTCGATATGAGGAAGATGATCTATGTGTAGTAATCATTTCATCTACTTTTCAATCTAAATGTAAAATTTGGATGAAATTTTTATTACACCAAGTATAGGCTATTCACCCCCTCGCCTATACCTTTGAGCAACCCTCGGACCTAAGTTTATGATTAATCTTGTTCTTTCAAATCTTTTCAATTCAACCATCTCTTTTCCAGGCAGGACATTTCCCTCAATAGCATTGATGTATTTATCATTTTGCCCGGCTTATCTCCTCCTTCATGGACACAAGTTGCTTGTCCATTTAAGCGAAAGCGGTGATCATAGGTCTTGTGCTATTTTAGAAGATAGGCATGGTATGTCTGTTGGCTCGGCGCATGGTAGGTGTGTACCAACATGTTGTTGTTCCTCCATATAGCGGCTAATCCTTAGAATCAAGATGAGTTATTGTTATATTTTGTATAGATTTGCTTGTATCCATAACCTAAGTCTAAGTCAAGGTGACTAATGGGCTCAACGTGCGCTAGTAGCAACTTGCTCTTAGAAAAATGCTTGTAATAGCTCGGGATTGCTTCTTGTAATTAGCTTAGTCTTGAAGAGATAGCCTCGTGTATATCAACCATGTTTAGATCAGCTATCTTCATATCGGCCAAGTCTATCAAGTCATCGGCCAAGTTCGTTCCTTCCAAGCTTCATGACAATGTTAAAGACTGAAGATCGTCGATCAAGACTTGTCTAGAGATATGCCTAGAGTTATCGGTAAAGTCCTCTCTTGACTTTGATATAACGATAACTGCGCAAATCATTTATTGCTTCTTTCCTTATTAGGCATTCATCTCGAAAGGACAATGCACTGCAACTATTATCTACCTATTTTTGGCAAGCGGAATATACTCGGTAATGGCCTGGACTTTGCAGAACTCTCAGTCAAATCATGACAACAAGATCAAAACATTTAATGCAAGTTGTTAGGTCTCAAGGTGCTCAAATAGGCTAGAAGGGGGGTTGAATAGCCTATGTCCAATTTTAAAAATTGTTTGAAAAGGTTACTTCACTTAAGGTTAGAAAGAATTTTATAGTGGAATTGAGTGAAGTATAGGACAAGTTCAAGATGGCGATCTTGATAGGACAAGATCGGCTATTACGAAAGTTCTTTGGAATTGGAAATTACTTAGTAAAAACAAGTCACAAGCACGAAAGTAAATAGACAAGAAATTTAATATGGTTCACACTTATAAATAAGTGCTACATCCACAACCAAAGTGGTCAACTTTGGATTTGAAAATCGTGTACTAAGTTTTCTACTAGAATCTTTATAAGATAGATCACTAATGGATCGTGTACAAAAATTAGTTAACTAAGTGTTTGCGGAGAATTAATGTCTACAAAGATATAATCCTCGTGTGCTTTGAATGCTAAATATTGCAATCAATGAAGAGCTATAAAGACTAATCGTCTCGGTTTGGAGCTCTTGAAGAATATTTTCTGATTTGGCTTTGAAGCTTTTAATGAACTAGCTTGGTGAAGATGAAGAATTCGAGTTGTAAATTCGAGCTATTGTAATAACCAAGCATATCATTAGCATGTTAATTATATAATTATGTGCATGCATTGTTAACGTGATTATCGTGGTTCATGGTATTGATTTGATGAGTCGTAATTCATGATTTCATGTTT